>OX421498.1:24691080-25291080 GCA_949126835.1 Anisus vortex
AACATCTGCCAGTTTCTAAACTCATGATATGATAACACACACAAGCACTTAATTAACGGCAGCATTTTTTCAGGGTGCTTTGGTCTTTCTTTATACTTTGTTTCTTTTCTTTGGTCTTAACACTTAAAACTTTTGTTTCTGATGCTTGCATCTGTCATCTGCCAAGTTGTTCAGCCATTCATTTGATTTTAATTAACATTTGCAGCACAGTAAAGAAGTAAAAAAAGTTCATTTTTTTTATCCAGTTGATAGATTTCAAATTTCAACGAGTACTTTATGTGGGAAAAACATTTACATTGGTATATTTTAAATGGTTAAATTCAGTTTCGAATAATATGTATAGATTTGTGTAGTTACAAATGACTCCAATTGCTTGTAAAGTACCATACAGAGTGACCTTATTAAGTATCGTCAGGTGTCCAGTTTTTATTGGTATATATTGAAATAACTTGTCTGACTAAGCCTATACTGTTATTGTTTGATATATTTTTACAGACTAATCCTATATTTGTATAGTCTGACAGACTAATCCTATATTTGTATAGTCTGACAGACTAATCCTATATTTGTATAGTCTGACAGACTAATCCAATATTTGTATAGTTTTACAGACTAATCCTATATTTGTATAGTTTTACAGACTAATCCTATATTTGTATAGTTTGACAGACTAATCCTATATTTGTATAATTTGACAGACTAATCCTATATTTGTATAGTTTGACAGACTAATCCTATATTTGTATAATTTGACAGATAAATACTATATTTGTATAGTTTGACCGAATAATCCTATACTTGTATAGTTTGACAGACTAATCCTATATGTGTATAGTCTGACAGACTAATCCTCTATTTGTATAGTCTGACAGACTAATCCTATATTTGTATAGTTTTACAGACTAATCCTATATTTGTATAGTTTTACAGACTAATCCTATATTTGTATAGTCTGACAGACTAATCCTATATTTGTATAGTTTTACAGACTAATCCTATATTTGTATAGTTTGACAGACTAATCCCATATTTGTATAATTTGACAGACTAATCCTATATTTGTATAATTTGACAGACTAATCCTATATTTGTATAGTTTGACAGACAAATACTATATTTGTATAGTTTGACAGACTAATCCTATATTTGTATAATTTGACAGATAAATACTATATTTGTATAGTTTGACCGAATAATCCTATATTTGTAGGCCTATAGTTTGACAGACTAATCCTATATTTTTATAGTCTAACAGACTAATCCTATATTTTTATAGTCTGACAGACTAGTCCTTTATTTGTATAGTCTGACAGACTAATCCTATATAATTTGTATAGTTTTACAGACTAATCCTATTTTTGTATAGTTTGACAGACTAATCCTATATTTGTTTAATTTGACAGATAAATACTTTATTTGTATAGTTTGACAGATTAATCCTATGTTGTTATTGTTTGGCAGACTAATCCTATTTTTGTATAGTTTGACAGACTAATCCTATATTTGTTTAATTTATCATACAAGAAAAAAGTAGGCCTATCATTTAGGAGTCAGCAATTGAGCCATTGTATTTCCTGGCTGAAAGATGATTCTTTTGAAAGAGTCTCACTGATAGTGGAACAAAAGAGTTCCT
This sequence comes from Anisus vortex, assembly GCA_949126835.1. Lineage (NCBI taxonomy): Eukaryota > Metazoa > Mollusca > Gastropoda > Planorbidae > Anisus > Anisus vortex. Next base: position 24,692,714 of record OX421498.1, read on the forward strand.
AAATCTCTCTGTTCTTGCCCTTATTGAAAGAAGCCGACCACTTCGACTAGATATTATGTAACTATCATGAAGCGGGTGTGCATGATCTTGAAGGATTTTATCAATCATGGACAGGCACCTACCTTGAACTGAATATATCTGCAAGAGATGGTAAGTCTGTCTGTGTAGTACGAGAGGCTTTGTTAATCAGGCGGTCTATCCGGTGTTTGTTCAATTTGGTGGTATTACCATACCAGCAGGTGATTGCAAAGGTTATGATGCTACCAACAGTCGCCGAGTAAAATAGATTCATAATGGTTTTCTCTATGTGAAATATTTTTAGTTTATAAAGACAAAAAAGTCGTTGGTGCATTTTCTTACAAAGGCTTTGGCAGTGGTCAGACCAAGTCAGTTTGTCAGTAATTGTGACGCCAAGATATTTATATTGCGAGACTTGGTCTATTATTTGGTTGTTTATGTGCAAATCAGCCAGCTTGTGTTTCTCCTTCCGGAAGTCTACAATCATTTCTTTCGTTTTTGTGATGTTCAATATCAGGTAGTTCTCTCCGCACCATTTGTAGAAATCCGTGGTCGTCCTGTGATAGTGATAGAGACTGTCGTCACTGGAAACAAGGCCGACAATAGCTGTATCATCGGCGTATTTGATTACAGATACTGTATCGATTGCCGAACTTTGTATGTCATTGGTGTAAATTGTGTATAGAACGGGAGAGAGGACACACCTTGAGGCGCTCCAGTGCTTATTTCTCTTATTTGTGAGGTATATCCCTCTACTCTGACAAATTGAGGGCGGTTTATCAGAAATTGCATGATCCAGGCTTGGATGCGTTGACTGACATTTAAAGCAGATAGTTTCTGTATCATAAGGTGTGGTTGGATGGTATTGAAGGCAGATGAAAAGTCAACGAAGAGTATTCGAGCGTAATTCTTCGGCGTATCCAGATGGTGGTACAGTCTATCTAACATTAATACTATAGCATCCTCAGCACTTCTGCCTTTTTTGTAAGCAAATTGGTAGGGATCAAGGCTTTTGTGCACCTTATTTAGTATACGTCTGAGAATAATTTTCTCAAAACATTTCATGATACCGGTAATAGATGTTAAAGCGACAGGACGTAGGTCATTTTTACAAAGAACTTTTTCTTTCTTTGGTACGGGCACAATCTCTGAGGTTTTCCAGATAATAGGAATAGTGTGATTTTCCCAAGATTGATTAAAAATGAAACAAAAAATATAGGACAGCTGTTCCGCACAAAGCTTTACTAGTCGCCCACTTATTCTGTCTGGTCCTGACGCTTTGGATATGTCTACTTGTTTAAACAGTGACGTCACAACATCTACACTGAAACCTTCTTGACATTCATCTAGAGTTAAATTTAAATTGTTAAAAGATGACATTATGTCTTGGTGAATAGATCTAAAATCGTGACAGTTAAAACGGCAGTAAAAATTATTTAGTTGGTTGATAAAAGTATTAATATCTTCATTCACACTCAGTGTGTTACGCTTGGGTACATAGCCCGTGATTTTCTTTAGGCCATCCTATTCATACGAAAGAAACCTTCAATTTTTTGTTTATATTGCTTTTGCCTTCATGTATTTTCTTTTTAAGTTCTGTTTTTGCGGAAACAAATTCTGATGTAGGCCTACCATTCTTAAAAGCATTTTTCTTGTTCAATCTTGCTTCTTTAATTTCTTTAGTCATCCAAGGTTTGTTGTTTTTAAATACCCTAATTTTCCTTCGCGGGATAATATGGTCTTCACAAAAAATAATGTAGGAGTTGACAGTATCTGTTAGTTGATCAATGTCGGGACAATCATTTATAAAGACATTCCAATCAGTCTGTTCTAGACAGCTTTGTAGTCTTCCCACCGCCTCTTCTGACCATTTTGAATATATTTAGTTTCAGGTTTAAAAAGATAGTAAGCTTACACGCATTATTGTGGTTCTAACGTTTTTTATACTTCTTTTTTCTTCAAATGAATATTTCAGTTTTTATTTATTTTTCTTTCTGTAGTTTTTCAGATTTTTTTGTCTTTCTTGAAGTAAACTTAAAACAAATTAAAATGGCGCCGAGTGGAGTAAAAGGTAAAAGTAGGTCAAAATTTCCTCCTTAAATTTGTTTACTTCTGCGTGGATGAGCACTAATAACATTCATATATAGGTCAGGCATGCAATAAACAAATAGGCCACTGCAGCAGCTCGCCCTGTGTAGGCCATGAAAACATGTGTGAAGGCCACAGGGGAAGGTCGGTGCAAATCAAACTTGTCTCAGTTTGATACGTGAGAGTTCAAACAATGGACTTGTCCTGTCTTGTCTTACAGTCAGATCTGCTTTAAAAAGTCTCAGGCATTACAATGTTTGATTGAAGCTTTATGACTTGTATCGGTGATAGCAAAGAGCTCCGATTTATGTACCAAGGGTCATAGCTCAATTTAATGTAAAGTGAATGGGGGAGGGGGGTCTACAAATGATTTTACTTATGATTAGCCTGTGACATGAAAAATTATTGTTGTTTCTAGTGTATTGTTTCTGAATAAATAATTGTATATTGCTAGTGTTGGCCGTTTTGTTTTTAAAATTAGATTCTTTAATCGTACTTAACGAATTGTTAAAGTTTGTATAAACACAAGAAGAGATAGACGTCTAGTTCTAAGCTTAGTTTTATTTCCTCCTATATCTAGATCTAATTTTACATATTAACATAAAATAGGATTAAAATACTTTTAAAATTTAACGATATACAGATTGCAACACTAAAACAAGAAAACCATAAAAACAAAGTTTTTTTTACTATACTCCCTTTCTTTGTAAACTAAGTTTACCATTTCCACTTCACTACAAAACTAAAATTTCGAATCGGTAATGTCGGCAAATACATATCTAATTATAACGATTGCGCATTTTTTTTTAAATGCGTGAAGCCACGATCGTCGCTTCACTTTTGCGTATCCTTTTTTTTTTTATAGCTTTGGCTCGCTAAAAACATAAAAAGATAACTCGCTTTGTTTCGGCTACATTGTGTCGTTTTCATTCGTACTTTTTCGTAAAAACGAACAAATCCGAAAAGTTTATTACTTCCGTCAAAGGCAGCCATGTTTTTTCGTAAAATATGTTATTCGATTCGCAAATCGGTGGCAGGTATTCGTGACTCTTCCAAAGGCTGAGATGCTGAAAATTTGATAGAATGTATTGTTAGTCGGGACTGTCAACCAAAAACCAACTGACACGTCGCGGGTTCTATCCCTGCCACCGACGGATACCTGTCGCCCTGCAGGAGTTTTGGGCCTGTAAACGTATTTGCGCCAGCAGGCAGCAGTGTGTTTACAGCGCATAGAACTGTTCCCAGTGGGATATGCGCTATATAAGTCTTATTATTTATATATCTATAAAATATAAATAAATATGGATCATTTATGTAGCATACTTTCTGCTTGAATTTCTTTTGTCATTCGTTTTACAACCCGATGTGCTATTTGCGGCTTCTATTGCACCTGTTATATAGTTTTATCTTAATTTAGACGCTAGTTTAATATGACTTCCCGATGCTATTCTCACAGGCGAAGGCACCTATTGCCTTAGTAAGTCTGTTTTGAATGTCTTCTATACTTCCACCGCCCGGGGTGATGCTGCTGCCCAAGACTTTCTAATTTTCTGTGTTTGAAAGCTCCTGGTTGTTGATGCTGTTTGTAACTGTTGTTGAAGTATTCAAGGTTATAACTACTAATTTCTTCTAGTAAATCTTGACATGGTTTAATCTTTTATTCTTATCCTGAAGTCGTCAATTTGTGTCTTTTAGAAGTGCCAGGTGGTCAGCATAGTCCGAATTATCGATGTAGATAACAGACCCTATAATACCCTCTGCCTCTGTTGTATTTCTCATCATCCATTCAAAAACAAGATAGGATTGAAAGTGAAGCAGACATGACTTAGCTTTTACGAACTCCTGTCTTCATTTCAAACCATATGTCGCTTCCTTTCATACAGCAGCGGAAGTTTTCGCAACAGCTCTTGATCGGCTGTACCATATACGACTTGGTATTTCTTATGATCTCTGAAGGCGCTATAAGGTTTTTCAAAATACATGAAATGTATGTAGGTTTCGGCTCTGCTGTGTTTCGTAATGCAAAGATATACTACTCTGTCCGATTTCTGCCTTTCCTGGGCCCTGCTTTCTTTTTTTGGTTGAACTTGCCAGGAGTTAAGTCCCCTTTGTATACCTCTGTGGGTTGTAATTAAGGGGTGAAAGCTGCCGAACAACTTCAATGTCTAGAACTAATTATGGCAGATACATAAAACTATTTCTACAGAAAGCATGGCTACAAAATCCACAAAACAAAATACACATTTAAATGTACAAAATACACATTCTAATTTACCAAATACACATTCAAATGTACAAAATACACATTCAAATGTACAAAATACACATTCAAATGTACAAAATTAAATACACATTCTAATGTACAAAATACACATTCAAATGTACAAAATTAAATACACATTCTAATGTACAAAATACACATTCTAATGTACAAAATACACATTTTAATTTACCAAATACACATTCAAATGTACAAAATACACATTCAAATGTACAAAATACACATTCAAATGTACAAAATTAAATACACATTCTAATGTACAAAATACACATTCAAATGTACAAAATTAAATACACATTCTAATGTACAAAATACACATTCAAATGTACAAAATACACATTCAAATGTACAAAATACACATTCAAATGTACAAAATTAAATACACATTCTAATGTACAAAATACACATTCAAATGTACAAAATTAAATACACATTCAAATGTACAAAATTAAATACACATTCTAATGTACAAAATACACATTCAAATGTACAAAATCAAATACACATTCAAATGTACAAAATTAAATACACATTCTAATGTACAAAATACACATTCAAATGTACAAAATTAAATACACATTCAAATGTACAAAATTAAATACACATTCAAATGTACAAAATTAAATACACATTCTAATGTACAAAATACACATTCAAATGTACAAAATTAAATACACATTCAAATGTACAAAATTAAATACACATTCAAATGTACAAAATTAAATACACATTCTAATGTACAAAATACACATTCAAATGTACAAAATTAAATACACATTCAAATGTACAAAATTAAATACACATTCTAATGTACAAAATACACATTCAAATGTACAAAATTAAATACACATTCAAATGTACAAAATTAAATACACATTCTAATGTACAAAATACACATTCTAATGTACAAAATACACATTCTAATGTACAAAATACACATTCTAATGTACAAAATACACATTCTAATGTACAACATACACATTCAAATGTACAAAATACACATTCAAATGTACAAAATTAATACACATTCAAATGTACAAAATACACATTCAAATGTACAAAATACACATTCTAGTGTACAAAATACACATTCTAATGTACAAAATACACATTCAAATGTACAAAATACACATTCTAGTGTACAAAATACACATTCTAATGTACAAAATACACATTCTAATGTACAAAATACACATTCAAATGTACAAAATACACATTCTAATGTACAAAATACACATTCAAATGTACAAAATACACATTCTAATGTACAAAATACACATTCTAATGTACAAAATACACATTCAAATGTACAAAATACACATTCTAGTGTACAAAATACACATTCTAATGTACAAAATACACATTCTAGTGTACAAAATACACATTCTAGTGTACAAAATACACATTCTAATGTACAAAATACACATTCTAGTGTACAAAATACACATTCTAATGTTCAAAATACACAACCATAATAAGAATATCTGGAAAGTCAGACGATCTCTTATTGTTGCTTTTCATACCAATATTGTTTGATTAAACCGATTCACTTTTGATTATGACATTTATAGTTGTTCATTTTTTTTATTTGCGTTGTTATATGATGTCTTTGACTATTACTTAATTGATTAGCACTTTAGTGTCTTTATCGTAGATCTTGGGGGAGGAGGGGGGTGGGTCACAGAACGCTTTGACCCCAAAGCTCTATGCTGGGCTGAGATAAAGCCCATCACCTTTCCCTCCCCATGCCCAGCCCGCCAGGATTTGAATGGTGATTTCCGTCCACGGGGCATGAAACAGAAAGCGCTGCCTCGTTTTGAATGTATACAGTAAACGTTATAGTTTAGTATAATACAACAAAATGTATTCTTTAAAACTTTTAGATTATAAATACATTTGGTAAGAAGTAAAAAAAAAAGGTATTTTCATATTTGTTCCTTTAAAATAGTTTAACACGAGAAAGATTTGAACCACCCACGTTAAAGACATATACAAACAGTAGGCTACATTCAGGCTGTTCAAAACATTTTGTAGTAGACATTATCGCTGCCATTCTTGCCATTTCTTTTTTTTTTTTATCAATGCGATTGTTTCGAAAATATGGTTAATTTATACCATAGGTTCTCAACCTTTTTCGGCTCACCGCCCCCTTTTACATTTTTTTTCCGCTCACCGCCCCCCAACTTAATTTTAGCGGAAACATTTGTTAATTAAAGGGAGATAATTAACACTTTTCATTTGAGGTAATATTTCAATTTGTTTTTCTTTTATAAAAAACTGAATGGCTTGCATTTATAACTTTGAAATGATATGATAGAACTGTAAAAATTATTTGAAAATTTTATAAATATTATATGACTAAAGAATTTATATGAATATTTTTAAGCATTTCAATAACTACGGTACCCAGTTTGTAAAATTACTACGTATCTATACCGCTCAGTTTTGTGGTTACATCTTTACAAAGGATTCAATCGCTTTAAAGGACATCTCGGTAAAACGAGTAAAATTAGTAATATTAGCCGATACTAAGGCGACAGTGCGGTGAACCAACCATAAGACAAGACCGCCGCATAACATATTTGCCAAGTAGGCCTACTAACCCCTACTTCATCGAAAAGTCATTGCGATTCTTTTTTGTTCAATAATATGTATGGCTACAGTTGGGGGATATCAGATATTTAGTAGCACTTGCGTTTACATCATATTTCATCCAAAAACTAATCGATTCAAATAGCTGAGGTGTTGAAATTATAGCATGTACGTATGTACCGCCCACTTGCCCTTCATCGCCCCCCAATCGCCCCCGGGAATGTTATCGCCCCCCTAAAGCTTCTCATCGCCCCCTGGGGGGCGATATCGCCCCCGTTGAGAACCTATGATTTATACTATAATTACTATTAGATTTCTCCAAGTGGTCGATGAACAGTAATGATATGAAATGCTCTCAAGATACAAAAACATAGATCACTTGTAGGTAAACTTGATAAGACCCTACAGATAGTTGTTGACATGGAAACACTGTTCATAGTGGGATACTACATTACCTAACAACAAAGACTACTTAGAGCATGACGTCCGTTCTATTTTCGGTTCTAATTTTGTGAACCTTTTACCTTTTTACATGCTGACATTTCACTTCACATAGCAGTCGTATTGCTCACAAAAAAGCCAACGTTTACGTGAGTGCCCTCACTTCATACACCTACCCACATAAACAAGGTGTAGCGACTACACACTCACCTACATGTTCAAGGTGTATGACTACATACTCACCCATTTACACTGGATGTAAAGACTACACACTCACCCATTTACACTGGGTGTAAAGACTATACACTCACCCATTTACACACAGATGTACACACAAACTGTAAGACACACTCACACATGTACACACAAACTATAAGACACACTCACACACATGTACACACAAACTATAAGATACACTCACACAGATGTACACACAAATTATAAGACATACTCACACAGATGTACACACAAATTATAAGACATACTCACACAGATGTACACACAAATATAAGAAACGCTCACACATATGTACACACAAACTATAAGACACACTCACACAGATGTACACACAAATTATAAGACATACTCACACAGATGTACACACAAACTGTAAGACACACTCACACATATGTACACACACTATAAGACACACTCACACAGATGTACACCCAAACTGTAAGACACACTCACACAGATGTAGTGCCTACACACAATTTATGAGACACACTCACACCCATGTACACACGAACCATAAGACACACTCCCACAGATGTACACACAAACTATAAGACACACTCACACACATGTACACACAAACTTTAAGGCACACTCACACAGGTTTACACAGAAACTATAAGACACATTCACACCCATGTACACACAAACTTTAAGGCACACTACTATAGGTGTACACAGAAACTATAAGACACACTCATACTTATGTACACACAAACTGTAAGACACACTCACACAGGTGTACACAGAAACTATAAGACACATTCACACCCATGTACACACAAACTTTAAGGCACACTACTATAGGTGTACACAGAAACTATAAGACACGCTCACACTTATGTAGACACAAACTGTAAGACACACTCACACAGATGTACTCACAAACTATTAGATACACTCACACACATGAACACACAAACGGTAAGACACATTCACACAGATGTACACACATAGCTCAGTTGTTTTTTCTTTCCTTTCCTTGCCAACCACTGCCAGATTAGAACACCTTGCAAAAGTAGTCTCTAAAAAAAAAATTCGTTGGGGTGTAGAGGTGGGTTGAATAGCGTCATGCATATTAACTATACAGGGAAAGAAAACACAAAAAATAAATCGAGAACGAAGTAATCGTAAAACAAATCTTTCAAATTACCGCCAACATTTGTATCTCGACTTCCTTCTGCTTAAAAAAAAAAGAAGAACCGAACAGAGCTTTTTGTTGTTGGAAAGAGAACCAACAAGTTAGTGCCAATTACCTCAGCTTCCCTTACACTCGGCTTTTTCTCCTCAGTGAAACATTCCATAGGCTTCCATGTTAGCTGTCTTTCTGACTCACCGGTCGTCTGCTTAGGTCACGTGATTCTAGCCTACGCCTTTAATTTTTTCTTCTTTCTTTTAAACAAAAAGTGAGCCTCTTCTGCAAAAATAAAATGTCTTCTTTTATCTGAGAGTAGCCTCTCCTTGAACAAGCTGTTGACTGTTGGAAACTATCTATACAAAAACTTCTCTCATATTTTATCCTGGATCCATTCAAATCTTGTGCAACACACATGGCACATTAATAATGACATTAATGTTATGTTAGCCAATGACAAAACAAAACAAAAAAAGTATTAATCTTTACTCTGCACATAGACTCTAGCAGCCCGAAATTTCCTGCCGTGTTTATTTTTATTTTGAACAGCCAACGTTTTCCTAGAAACAAATTTTCGTGACCCAGTTAGTCTGGTTGTGTGTGTGTGTGGGGGGGGGGGGGTTCTGGTACTGTTTAAACAGCTGATTTACGCTAAAAATTTAGGCCTACAAAATTGTAAACATCTGTATTTTTCTATAGATTATGTTGTACAGTTTTCGTTTTTTAAATACAAATTACATATTTAATATACCGCTATTCATATCAATTAGTCTTCGAATGTGCTTTACAGTTACCACATGTTATACAAATAATTCGAATAAGTGTGCTTTTAATTTTTTTTTTACCTGTAAGACAGACTCACACACATGTCAAAATTATCCGTTTGTTTAATTGTGTTTGGAAGTTCGTTCCACAACAGAGGTGCTACTACACTATAAGAGCGAGCTGCAAATGTTTTTCTTTTTACTTAGCCTATATTATAACTGCATATTGGGAGGGGGCAACTAATGCATGGTGGGAGGTTGGAGATACAGTGCGCGGTAGGCCTAAGGTTATAGATCTAGCGCAGGGTGAAAAAAGCCGGATGCTATATCACGCGTATTAGAATCTAGGGCATAATTTCTACCTAAACTATTGAAAACGAAGATGTTATCGAGTTATCAATAATTCAAAGTCGGGTGTCGGAGGCACGTGCCCATCATGGCTACACCTATGTTCATTGTTACTAATAAGCTATTGACTGTTTCATTAGTGAAAATATGGACAAACAGCAATCAGAGGTTTATCAGAACTCCTAGATCTTTGTGGTGTGTTTTGAATACATTATTTTATGTTTACACATAATATATTTAGTAAGAATTAATCTCGAAGTAATGTGTTTTTTTTTATTTTTGAAAAAATATCTACATTTTATATTTTTTTAACGTATTTGCTAAATCAAATGCTTTGCATCATTTGTATGTCTTGTGAGTTGTGTTCTACATTTGTGTTGTGACTATATCTAGGGCATAACCCAGTAGACGATTTCTGAGTATTTCGACGTATTATTTACAGAATCTGAGTAAGTTCAATTTGACGTATTATTTACAGAATCTGAGTAAGTTCAATTTGACGTATTATTTACAGAATCTGAGTAAACTTAATTCGACGTATTATTTACAGAATCTGGGTATTTCGACGTATTATTTACAGAATCTGAGTAAACTTAATTCGACGTATTATTTACAGAATCTGGGTATTTCGACGTATTATTTACAGAATCTGAGTAAGCTTAATTCGACGTATTATTTACAGAATCTGAGTAAACTTAATTCGACGTATTATTTACAGAATCTGGGTATTTCGACGCATTATTTACAGAATCTGAGTAAACTTAATTCGACGTATTATTTACAGAATCTGGGTAAGCTTAATTCGACGTATTAATTACACATTCTTAGTAAGCTTAACTCGACGTATTATTTACAGAAACTGAGTAAGCTTAATTCGACATATTATTTATAGAATCTGAGTAAGCCTTATTCGACATATTATTTACAGAATCTGAATATTTCGACGTATTATTTACAGAATCTGAATACTTCGACGTAGGCCTGCTATTTACAGAATCTGAGCATTTCGACGTATCATTTACAAAATTTGAACATTTCGACGCAGACCTATTATTTACATAATCTGAGCATTTCAACGTATCATTTACAGAATCTGAAAATTTCAACGTAGACCTAATATTTACATAATCTGAGCATTTCGACGTATTATTTCCAGAATCTGAGTACGAAACAAGTAGTAGCAGCAACTCCAAGGTTTGGCTATCATGTTCCAAGCGTGTAATCCTAGAACATTTTTGCAAAACTGATGAAGTAGCCTACTTACCTACTTACCTAACGCGGTGTCTATTTACTGTGCTCATGGAATTAGTAGTTTACCTGTAAATGGTTTCACCGGAAATTACTGAAGTCCTTATCCAAATCAATCTTCTATTTCTATACTTTAGCTAAATGTCTTCGCTTTGGTTTTGTTCATACCATGTTGGCCATTCCTTTTTATGTGACGAGAATGCTTAACCATATTTCTAGATGAATTAATCCATGATCTTCAATGTCATAAAGATAGTAAATTGAACTTTGAAATACAGGAATCGTAAAATCTGAACATAATAAGGTGAAACAATAATCATGCAAAATTTATTATAAAGATATAGACCTAAGTATGCAAGTCTATTTTAATTCCCTATTCACATGAGTTATTTTAGTGCATGTAATGGGTTGCTTGAACTAATCAGGAGAACAAATTATGCAACACTTAAGCCTTAATAAGATATATAAGGACAAATCAGAATCACAGACAAAGTTTAGTTGTAAAATATAATGTTGTCTATAAAACGTTTTTCTGAAAACTCTATGTATATATATATGTAAAATATGTAGTTTTAACTCTAGGCCTATTATTACAAACAAAATCCCATGGAGAAAAAAAAAGCACCACAAAACAACAGAAACATAAAACAACAAAAATACAATATGGAATACAATATGGAATGGGTTAACAAATGCAGCCACATTCTAGTTAGCCTATGTATTGATTCTCTAAATTAAAGTATTTACAATAAAAAATAGTTTAAAGAAGAAAAAACTATGTTTAGATTATCTCCCCTCTAAATGCCAGGAAGGCCAATGAACATTTCATTCTCTCTTTTCTTTCCCTAACATTTTCTTGCAAATATTAAACAGCCATATGGTGTCTAAGACAGTAATTGAAATATTAGATAAAAAATCTTAATAACAGCCATATGGTGTCTAAGACAGAAATTGAATTATTAGATAAATAATCTTAAAAACAGCCATATGGTGTCTAAGACAGAAATTGAATTATTAGATAAATAATCTTAATAACAGCCATATGGTGTCGAAGACAGAAATTGAATTATTAGATAAATAATCTTAATAACAGCCATATGGTGTCTAAGACAGAAATTGAATTATTAGATAAATAATCTTAATAACAGCCATATGGTGTCTAAGACAGAAATTGAAATATTAGATAAATAAGCTTAATAACAGCCATATGGTGTCGAAGACAGAAATTGAAATATTAGATAAATAATCTTAAAAACAGCCATATGGTGTCTAAGACAGAAATTGAAATATATGATAAATAATCTTAATAACAGCCATATGGTGTCTAAGACAGAAATTGAAATATTAGATAAATAATCTTAATAACAGCCATATGGTGTCTAAGACAGAAATTGAAATATTAGATAAATAACCTTAATAACAGCCATATGGTGTCTAAGACAGAAATTGAAATATTAGATTAATAATCTTAATAACGTCATATGGTGTCTAAGACAGAAATTGAAATATTAGATGAATAAACTTAATATCAGCCATAGGGTGTCTAAGACAGAAATTGAAATATTAGATAAATAATCTTAATAACAGCCATATGGTGTCTAAGACAGAAATTAAAATATTAGATAAATAATCTTAATAACAGCCATATGGTGTCTTAGACAGAAATTGAAATATTAGATGGATAATCTTAATAACAGCCATATGGTGTCTAAGACAGAAATTGAAATATTAGATGATTAAACTTAATAACAGCCATATGGTTTCTAAGACAGAAATTGAAATATTAGATGAATAATCTTAATAACAGCCATATGGTGTCTAAGACAGAAACTGAAATATTAGATGAATAATCTTAATAACAGCCATATGGTGTCTAAGACAGAAATTGAAATATTAGATGAATAATCTTAATAACAGCCATATGGTGTCTAAGACAGAAATTGAAATATTAGATGATTAAACTTAATAACAGCCATATGGTTTCTAAGACAGAAATTGAAATATTAGATGAATAATCTTAATAACAGCCATATGGTGTCTAAGACAGAAACTGAAATATTAGATGAATAATCTTAATAACAGCCATATGGTGTCTAAGACAGAAATTGAAATATTAGATGAATAATCTTAATAACAGCCATATGGTGTCTAAGACAGAAATTGAAATATTAGATTAATAATCTTAATAACAGCCATATGGTGTCTAAGACAGAAATTGAAATATTAGATAAATAATCTTAGTAATAGCCGTATGGTGTATAAGACAGAAATTGAAATATTAGATAAATAATTTTAATAAAAGCCATATTGTGTCTAAGACAGAAATTGAAATATTAGATGAATAATCTTAATAACAGCCATATGGTGTCTAAGACAGAAATTGAAATATGAGATAAATAATCTTAATAATAGCCATATGGTGTCTAAGACAGAAATTGCAATATTAGATAAATAAGCTTAATAACAGTCATATGGTGTCTAAGACAGAAATTGAAATATTAGATAAATATCCTTAATAACAGCCATATGGTGTCTTAGACAGAAATTGAAATATTAGATGGATAATCTTAATAACAGCCATATGGTGTCTAAGACAGAAATTGAAATATTAGATAAATAATCTTAGTAATAGCCATATGGTGTATAAGACAGAAATTGAAATATTAGATAAATAATCTTAATAACAGCCATATTGTTTCTAAGACAGAAATTGAAATATTAGATGAATAATCTTAATATCAGCCATATGGTGTCTAAGACAGAAATTGAAATATTAGATAAATAATATTAATAACAGCCATATGGTGTCTAAGACAGAAATTGAAATATTAGATTAATAATCTTAATAACAGCCATATGGTGTCTAAGACAGAAATTAAAATATTAGATAAATAATCTTACTAACAGCCATATGGTGTCTTAGACAGAAATTGAAATATTAGATGGATAATCTTAATAACAGCCATATGGTGTCTAAGACAGAAATTGAAATATTAGATGAATAAACTTAATAACAGCCATATGGTTTCTAAGACAGAAATTGAAATATTAGATGAATAATCTTAATAACAGCCATATGGTGTCTAAGACAGAAACTGAAATATTAGATGAATAATCTTAATAACAGCCATATGGTGTCTAAGACAGAAATTGAAATATTAGATAAATAATCTTAATAACAGCCATATGGTGTCTAAGACAGAAATTGAAATATTAGATAAATAATCTAAGTAACAGCCATATGGTGTCTTAGACAGAAAATTAAATATTAGATAAGTAATCTTAATAACAGCCATATGGTGTCTAAGACAGAAATTGAAATATTAGATAAATAATCTTAATAATAGCCATATGGTGTCTAAGACAGAAATTGCAATATTAGATAAATAAGCTTAATAACAGTCATATGGTGTCTAAGACAGAAATTGAAATATTAGATAAATATCCTTAATAACAGCCATATGGTGTCTTAGACAGAAATTGAAATATTAGATGGATAATCTTAATAACAGCCATATGGTGTCTAAGACAGAAATTGAAATATTAGATAAATAATCTTAGTAATAGCCATATGGTGTATAAGACAGAAATTGAAATATTAGATAAATAATCTTAATAACAGCCATATTGTGTCTAAGACAGAAATTGAAATATTAGATGAATAATCTTAATATCAGCCATATGGTGTCTAAGACAGAAATTGAAATATTAGATAAATAATATTAATAACAGCCATATGGTGTCTAAGACAGAAATTGAAATATTAGATTAATAATCTTAATAACAGCCATATGGTGTCTAAGACAGAAATTAAAATATTAGATAAATAATCTTACTAACAGCCATATGGTGTCTTAGACAGAAATTGAAATATTAGATGGATAATCTTAATAACAGCCATATGGTGTCTAAGACAGAAATTGAAATATTAGATGAATAAACTTAATAACAGCCATATGGTTTCTAAGACAGAAATTGAAATATTAGATGAATAATCTTAATAACAGCCATATGGTGTCTAAGACAGAAACTGAAATATTAGATGAATAATCTTAATAACAGCCATATGGTGTCTAAGACAGAAATTGAAATATTAGATAAATAATCTTAATATCAGCCATATGGTGTCTAAGACAGAAATTGAAATATTAGATAAATAATCTAAGTAACAGCCATATGGTGTCTTAGACAGAAAATTAAATATTAGATAAGTAATCTTAATAACAGCCATATGGTGTCTAAGACAGATATTGAAATATTAGATAAATAATCTTAACAACGTCATATGGTGTCTAAGGCAGAAATGGAAATATTAGATAAATAATCTTAATAACAGCCATATGTTGTCTAAGACAGAAATTGAAATATTAGATAAATAATCTTAATAACAGCCATATGGTGTCTAAGACAGAAATTGAAATATTAGATGAATAAACTTAATAACAGCCATATGGTGTCTAAGACAGAAATTGAAATATTAGATGAATAAACTTAATAACAGCCATATGGTTTCTAAGACAGAAATTAAACTATTAGATGAATAATCTTAATAACAGCCATATGGTGTCTAAGACAGAAACTGAAATATTAGATGAATAATCTTAATAACAGCCATATGGTGTCTAAGACAGAAATTGAAATATTAGATAAATAATCTTAGTAATAGCCATATGGTGTATAAGACAGAAATTGAAATATTAGATAAATAATCTTAATAACAGCCATATTGTGTCTAAGACAGAAATTGAAATATTAGATGAATAATCTTAATAACAGCCATATGGTGTCTAAGACGAAATTGAAATATTCGAAAAATAATCTTAATAACAGCCATATGTTGTCTAAGACAGAAATGGAAATATTAGAAAAATAATCTTAATAACAGCCATATGGTGTCTAAGACAGAAATTGAAATATTAGATGAATAATCTTAATAACAGCCATATGGTGTCTAAGACAGAAATTGAAATATTAGATGAATAAACTTAATAACAGCCATATGGTTTCTAAGACAGAAATTGAACTATTAGATGAATAATCTTAATAACAGCCATATGGTGTCTAAGACAGAAACTGAAATATTAGATGAATAATCTTAATAACAGCCATATGGTGTCTAAGACAGAAATTGAAATATTAGATTAATAATCTTAATAACAGCCATATGGTGTCTAAGACAGAAATTGAAATATTAGAAAAATAATCTTAGTAATAGCCATATGGTGTATAAGACAGAAATTGAAATATTAGATAAATAATCTTAATAACAGCCATATTGTTTCTAAGACAGAAATTGAAATATTAGATGAATAATCTTAATAACAGCCATATGGTGTCTAAGACAGAAATTGAAATATGAGATAAATAATCTTAATAATAGCCATATGGTGTCTAAGACGAAATTGAAATATTCGAAAAATAAGCTTAATAACAGCCATATGGTGTCTAAGACAGAAATTGAAATATTAGATAAATATCCTTAATAACAGCCATATGGTGTCTAAGACAGAAATTGAAATATTAGATGAATAAACTTAATAACAGCCATATGGTTTCTAAGACAGAAAATGAACTATTAGATGAATAATCTTAATAACAGCCATATGGTGTCTAAGACAGAAACTGAAATATTAGATGAATAATCTTAATAACAGCCCTATGTTGTCTAAGACAGAAATTGAAATATTAGATTAATAATCTTAATATCAGCCATATGGTGTCTAAGACAGAAATTGAAATATTAGATAAATAATCTTAGTAATAGCCATATGGTGTATAAGACAGAAATTGAAATATAAGATGAATAAACTTAATAACAGCCATATGGTTTCTAAGACAGAAAATGAACTATTAGATGAATAATCTTAATAACAGCCATATGGTGTCTAAGACAGAAACTGAAATATTAGATAAATAATCTTAGTAATAGCCATATGGTGTATAAGACAGAAATTGAAATATTAGATAAATAATCTTAATAACAGCCATATTGTGTCTAAGACAGAAATTGAAATATTAGATGAATAATCTTAATATCAGCCATATGGTGTCTAAGACAGAAATTAAAATATATTAGATAAATAATATTAATAACAGCCATATGGTGTCTAAGACAGAAATTGAAATATTAGATTAATAATCTTAATAACAGCCATATGGTGTCTAAGACAGAAATTAAAATATTAGATAAATAATCTTACTAACAGCCATATGGTGTCTTAGACAGAAATTGAAATATTAGATGGATAATCTTAATATCAGCCATATGGTGTCTAAGACAGAAATTGAAATATTAGATGAATAAACTTAATAACAGCCATATGGTTTCTAAGACAGAAATTGAAATATTAGATGAATAATCTTAATAACAGCCATATGGTGTCTAAGACAGAAACTGAAATATTAGATGAATAATCTTAATAACAGCCATATGGTGTCTAAGACAGAAATTGAAATATTAGATAAATAATCTTAATATCAGCCATATGGTGTCTAAGACAGAAATTGAAATATTAGATAAATAATCTAAGTAACAGCCATATGGTGTCTTAGACAGAAAATTAAATATTAGATAAGTAGTCTTAATAACAGCCATATGGTGTCTAAGACAGATATTGAAATATTAGATAAATAATCTTAACAACGTCATATGGTGTCTAAGGCAGAAATGGAAATATTAGATAAAAAATCTTAATAACAGCCATATGGTGTCTAAGACGGAAATTGAAATATTAGATAAATAATCTTAATAACAGCCATATGGTGTCTAAGACAGAAATTGAAATATTAGATAAATAATCTTAATAACAGCCATATGTTGTCTAAGACAGAAATTGAAATATTAGATAAATAATCTTAATAACAGCCATATGGTGTCTAAGACAGAAATTGAAATATTAGATGAATAAACTTAATAACAGCCATATGGTGTCTAAGACAGAAATTGAAATATTAGATGAATAAACTTAATAACAGCCATATGGTTTCTAAGACAGAAATTAAACTATTAGATGAATAATCTTAATAACAGCCATATGGTGTCTAAGACAGAAACTGAAATATTAGATGAATAATCTTAATAACAGCCATATGGTGTCTAAGACAGAAATTGAAATATTAGATAAATAATCTTAGTAATAGCCATATGGTGTATAAGACAGAAATTGAAATATTAGATAAATAATCTTAATAACAGCCATATTGTGTCTAAGACAGAAATTGAAATATTAGATGAATAATCTTAATAACAGCCATATGGTGTCTAAGACGAAATTGAAATATTCGAAAAATAATCTTAATAACAGCCATATGTTGTCTAAGACAGAAATGGAAATATTAGAAAAATAATCTTAATAACAGCCATATGGTGTCTAAGACAGAAATTGAAATATTAGATGAATAATCTTAATAACAGCCATATGGTGTCTAAGACAGAAATTGAAATATTAGATGAATAAACTTAATAACAGCCATATGGTTTCTAAGACAGAAATTGAACTATTAGATGAATAATCTTAATAACAGCCATATGGTGTCTAAGACAGAAACTGAAATATTAGATGAATAATCTTAATAACAGCCATATGGTGTCTAAGACAGAAATTGAAATATTAGATTAATAATCTTAATAACAGCCATATGGTGTCTAAGACAGAAATTGAAATATTAGATAAATAATCTTAGTAATAGCCATATGGTGTATAAGACAGAAATTGAAATATTAGATAAATAATCTTAATAACAGCCATATTGTTTCTAAGACAGAAATTGAAATATTAGATGAATAATCTTAATAACAGCCATATGGTGTCTAAGACAGAAATTGAAATATGAGATAAATAATCTTAATAATAGCCATATGGTGTCTAAGACGAAATTGAAATATTCGAAAAATAAGCTTAATAACAGCCATATGGTGTCTAAGACAGAAATTGAAATATTAGATAAATATCCTTAATAACAGCCATATGGTGTCTAAGACAGAAATTGAAATATTAGATGAATAAACTTAATAACAGCCATATGGTTTCTAAGACAGAAAATGAACTATTAGATGAATAATCTTAATAACAGCCATATGGTGTCTAAGACAGAAACTGAAATATTAGATGAATAATCTTAATAACAGCCCTATGTTGTCTAAGACAGAAATTGAAATATTAGATTAATAATCTTAATATCAGCCATATGGTGTCTAAGACAGAAATTGAAATATTAGATAAATAATCTTAGTAATAGCCATATGGTGTATAAGACAGAAATTGAAATATAAGATGAATAAACTTAATAACAGCCATATGGTTTCTAAGACAGAAAATGAACTATTAGATGAATAATCTTAATAACAGCCATATGGTGTCTAAGACAGAAACTGAAATATTAGATGAATAATCTTAATAACAGCCCTATGGTGTCTAAGACAGAAATTGAAATATTAGATTAATAATCTTAATATCAGCCATATGGTGTCTAAGACAGAAATTGAAATATTAGATAAATAATCTTAGTAATAGCCATATGGTGTATAAGACAGAAATTGAAATATTAGATAAATAATCTTAATAACAGCCATATGGTGTCTAAGACAGAAATTGAAATATGAGATAAATAATCTTAATAATAGCCATATGGTGTCTAAGACAGAAATTGAAATATTAGATAAATAAGCTTAATAACAGCCATATGGTGTCTAAGACAGAAATTGAAATATTAGATAAATATCCTTAATAACAGCCATATGGTGTCTAAGACAGAAATTGAAATATTAGATGAATAATCTTTATAACAGCCATATGGTGTCTAAGACATAAATTGAAATATTAGATAAATAATCTTAATAATAACAGCCATAATGTGTCTAAGACAGAAATTAAAATATTAGATAAATAATCTTAATAATAACAGCCATATGGTGTCTAAGACAGAAATTGAAATATTAGATAAATAATCTTAATAACAGCCATATGGTGTCTAAGACAGAAATTGAAATATGAGATAAATAATCTTAATAACAGCCATATGGTGTCTAAGACAGAAATTAAAATATTAGATAAATAATCTTACTAACAGCCATATGGTGTCTAAGACAGAAATTAAAATATTAGATAAATAATCTTACTAACAGCCATATGGTGTCTAAGACAGAAATTGAAATATTAGATGAATAATCTTAATAACAACCATATGGTGTCTAAGACAGAAATTGAATAATAAATAATTTTAATAACGTGATACAAATTAAAAAAACAAAAAAAAAAAAAATTAGGATATAGAGTCTAATTCACCAGAATTGAATTATTTCCGGAAAAGATCTTTTTCCGCACTTAGGCTACCAGTTAAATGAACAGAAATGTAAACACACACATTTTGTTTCATTGTTGAAAACAATAAACGAAATATTTGATCATTTAGATAATGTTCTACCCCCTTTTTTAAAGGGTGTACTTATGAATAAGTCGTTTATAGAGATTTTAATTATATTGGGAATTATACTTTTAAAATATCTTATAAAATATGGGCCTATCTTTATAACATTGTAAATTGGAATTTAATTTTTAAAAATATTTTGAATTTAACTAAATTGCGCTTTTTGAAAACCCAATGATTAGCTTCTTTTTTTACTTTAATACTAAAACTCTAGCTTTGCTTTCGCCAGGTAAAACATTAACGGTTGTTTTTTTCATAACCGTTGCCTCGCGAGAATACAAATATAGTATATCAATTATATTCAGGTGGAAATATAAAAAAGCAGCTTACATATACATGACATATAACTGTGAGTTTTCTTCCTTTGAGATTTGACAGGTGGGGAAAAGGAGATGCCTGTGCGGGGTGAAACTAAAAAGAAACGTGCGCGTTTTTTTTTAGCACAGGCATCGATTACCTTGGTTACCTCCCCCTTGGCTAGCTACCATAGCAATGACAAACAAGCTCAGCTTGCAGATTCTCTAGCAGGCGTTTCACCTCTCATTGCAGTGCTCGCTGTGTTGCTTACACACCCACACACACATACATACACACACAAACCAACACACACACACACATATATACAGGTTAGTTTTACCTTAACAAAGTAATAAAAGAAAAATTTGTCGAAGAAGAAAATTTAGAAACAGGGTAATAAAACCTTCGCGCAAGAGAAACAATAAAATCAAAAGAGAATTATTATCTTAAAAAAAATTATAAATTTTACAAATTGTTTTACAATTTCCTGTGGAGAAAAGAATTGTTGAAAAGAATTATTTTTCTTTAAAGTTTGTCAGCCATTTTATGATAGTGGAAACGTAAATAGTGTCAATGTGACGTCTAAATTATCTTATCCCAAAGATAAGTGTTTATGTTTATGATAAGGGTTGGTAAAAGAATTGTTGATATTTCTAAAGTATCATAATACAGAAGAAAATGTTATGTTGACGAAATAATAATTTCTGTTTTTTTAAAACAACAACAATCGTGCCAATGATCTTTCTCAAATATTTTTTTATGAACAAAATGTATAGATATTATGTGACTTCTGGTGGCTTTACAGATAATGCTTTTCTAAAATGTAAACTAAAACTTGTCAGTCATCAAGTTGTATTATCATAAACATAACGGTAGCCACAGTCCAGACACATTTATTTATTTTCTTTTTCTACTCAAATGGTATTTGGAAACGGAAATGGATGCATGAACAATTGAGAAAAAATAAACCACTAAACATCATTTTTTGTAAAAACCTTAACAACATTTAAGAATGTACGTATATCACAGATGAGTGAAGAACGAATAACTCTTGTCTATAGAAGGAGCGTGTGTTATAAGATAAGAGCAGCACGTTTCAACGTATTCACAAATTGTGCTAATGAGCCAAATGTTTGTTATAGTGCTGGGTGGCTTGGTATGTTGTAACAGGATTTGTATGGAGGAAACAAAATGGAGTCTTTACTACATGTATCTATAGTAACTTGTAAACTGTTGATAATGATAGATGTATATGCTGATAATTAGGCTAGTAAAATATACGAGACTGCTAACATAAATATAATATTGATAACTTGGTAGTTATATGTAGGCCTAGGCCTACTGTCAAAGTGAGTATGTATAGAAATTGGTGACTAGATATAAAGACATAGTTAGATATTATATTTATTCTATATATATATAAAGAAAGAGGGAGAGTTAGTTTGATAACTCAGTATATGATAATTCGTGAAATTGTGTATATTGATTACTTGATATGTATTCATATACTCGTAACTTGTAGGTGTATACATTGAATACTTGGTAGATCTTCACTTATATATACAAACCAGGAAAACCAGTAACTTAACCTCATTTAAAACATTAATACAAGTGCGAGACTAGACTCCGACCACGGATGAGCGTAGGACGCAATAATCTTCTCTACAGAAGGAGCGTCTGTAATGTATAAGATAAGATATATATATATATATATATATATATATATATATATATATATTCGTATGATCACGTATTCTATGTCAGTAACGGTGAGAAGATAAATATACAAACAGATAAACAAATAGATGTACGCACATGACATACATTTATTGACGTACAAAATAATAAACGAAAAAAGTAAACATATATTTAACACTGCAGTTCAAAAGATGTGCTAAAAAACTACGTACATTGTTGTACACAAACAAACAAAGAAGGAAGAAGTATTAAGGTAAAGAAGACAGATGTACATTAATGACAACTAGAAAGCTGTATCGAGAAATGTGTACAAAACATTAAGTACATGAACACGAAGAGATTCTAGTATTGATGTACAGACTAAAAGATGAGCTCGGTACCTAACAACAATCTCTACTGTACAACTTCTCATTAATTACACCATCGAGCCAAAGTACAAAACCAGATTTCTCTTTAGATTATGTCTATGGACTCGGGTTCACCTGTGTTTTACCTGGCCCTAACATTTGTGCAATGTCAGGATGGAATACTTTCTCCCTTTTTTCTACGTATTTTTACCTGTGTAAGTTCGTGGCATCTTCTGTTCACTCAGCATTTTGCTCACGTTCGTGGCACACCTGAATTTTCAGCTTACTCTCCAACTTATGCCCCCTGAAATGTTCCAGTGTTTTCTTAAGCTGGTTTGTTTCTTTCTTGCTTAAGCATCTAAAAACAATATATTTACCTCCCATCTATTCTGTAAATAGATTAATATATTTAGACTAGGATCTACCTTTAATACTTAACGATGGTTTCACACCATATGAATAAAGGAGAAAACATAGTTTTAAACAATTTCTGGCGTTTATTATTTTTTAGGAAAAGGGGGGAGATGAGAATAGGGGGGAGGGGGTATTGTCAGTCGTACAATAAGACTCTAAGTTCTAATAAAACGGAGAACTTGCTGTGTTGTCATGAAAATAATGAAACCATTATTTCCGACAACACGGGAATTTCTTGCTGTGTTCTGATATACTTGGGCATAAGATTCTGGGTTGTACCTTTGCAGACGTTTAACCATTTCTATTGAAAATGGCACTTTTTTTCTTCTGTTTTTTATTTGTCTACATTTGTCTTGAGGTCAATAGATTTTAAGCGCACCTGGCGCCTTGTAAGCCTCAACTTTTCTTACTGTTAGATTTAATCTGCAACAATAGTTTTGCCTTCCATTTTATATCATATGGCAACTTCAATCTATAAACTTTATTCAGATATCGACATTGTTTTAAAATTAATAATCTATTTGTTGGTGTCCTTTCACAAACTATCTCTCGATTAAATTATCTTATCTTATACATTACAGATGCTCCTTCTATAAAAAAGACTATTGCGTCCTACGCTCATCCGTGGTCCGAGTCTAGTCTTGCATTTTTATTAATGTTTTAAATGATGTTAAGTTACTGGTTTTCCTGGTTTGTTCAGGCAACCCATTCCATGTCCGAATGCCACTCAATGTCAATTTAGTTTGGTCTCAAAAGGTTATATTGTTAAGCAGCATCCATATGTTTGTAGGTTGGGAGCATAGTTTTGCCTATCTTTGATTAGTTTAGTTTGGTCTCAAAGAGTTTTATTGTTAAGCAACATCCATATGTTTGTAGGTTGGAAGCATAGTTTTGCCTATCTTTGAGTTGCTGTCTAAACTATAAACTATAGGCTTTAATTCCAACTCGTCTTATTTTAAACGTAAGTGAAACATGACGTAGAGATAATGTATCCAACATTCAATAATCTGTTATATTCATTGTGGTTTACATTATCCTGTCTTTTAAGCTTCAAAATTTATAATAGTCCGTCTTTCAAAATGTTAAAACTAAGTTGTCTTCATCTATTTTGAAAGCTGCCAACTTTTATATTTATAAACAAGAACTTGATCTGCGACAACTTCCAATAAACGTAATTATTACTATTTAAATATATTTGACTAAAATAATGAGCAAATTGAAGCAAGAAGAGGTACAGGTAGAGAAATCTACCATGTCAGCCACCCGGGGTGTTCCGATATAAAAGCATGTAATAGAAATAACATCTATCACTCTAGGTAATCTACTCCTAGATTCAATAAATATTGTTTTGAAAAAAGTTTTAGACCAACAAATCACGAAGTCTTTACATCAAGTAAGTTTATTTGCATAGCTAGAGCCCTTGATATTTACACCCCTTGAAACAGCTTTGGTTTGGTTGAACTGGTAAAGGTACTAAAAGATTCTGTAGATATTGTTATATTTATGTATTTGTAGGCCAAGTTATGTAATGTCAAAGAGTGATGCACAGGACAAGGTATTTGTAAATGTCAGAGTCTATAATTAACTTACCACTTCCTTTACCCTCGTTCTTTGGACTTCTTTTACCAGGTGTTACCCACAGACACAGAGTGCTATATAAAGACCAGAATTTGCATTGTTTATCTTCCAAATGCAGATCAATTTGGGCTTTGTGTAGCGTCCAAATGCACATCAATTGGGGCTTTGGGTAGCTTCCAAATTTACATCAATTTTGGCTTTGTGTAGCTTCCTAATGCACATAAATTTTGGCTTTGTGTAGCTTCCAAGTGCACATCAATTTTGAGTTTGTATAACTTTTCAATGTACATTAATTTTGGCTATGTGTAGTTTCCACAATTACATCAATTTTTACTTTAACTTCGGAATGCACATCAAATTAGGCTTTGTGTAAATCCAAATGCAAATCAATTTTGATTTTGATAAAGTTCCCAATGCACCTTTAAAAAAAGGCTTTAAAAACAAACTAATTGTTTAAACTAATTAATGTATAAATTTCCAATATAAATATTTCAATTGCACACACATTTTTCAGTTTATTGCTTCAACATGAGTTTGTTTGTTTTTAACTATATCTTGATGGTCTAAATCCATCAAACAGCTTTAAGTTTCAATGTTGGAACACATTGTTGCAAGGCATGACCAAAAGAAACTGATAAAGATCTGCGTCACTAGTCAGAGAGCCAAAACGCTCTCTCTACGTATATTTGCTTTGAGCGTGTACAAGCCATATCATCTTACATTGGCTCGTAGCCCAGCGTGGGGTGTAGACCGATTTCCAGACAGCTCGATTTGAAGTCTTTCTGGCGCGAAGGAGTCTCCAGACGTTCTCTAGCTTGCCTCCTTTTAGTTTTAGAGGTTCTAAGTAAAGCGCTCTTCTGTCAGGCCCCACATGAGGGAGGTGCAGCCGGTGCACCGCACCGGGACCCATAAGAGTTTATAGGGCACATAAATATAAAAATAAAAAAATTAAATGAGCAATTACGCATGTAAGTTTTATTGTTGCTTTGAAGCTGAGAGAAGTGTCCCTAAACCTCCTACAATCTCATGTGGCGCCGGAGACCCTTAAATTTTTTATTTTTTTTAATGTGTAGGCCTACTTGAACATTTTGCTCAATATGCAAAGGAGTCTCCTGTTGTAAGATCAGTATTTCCGAGTAGGCCTATAGCATATTGGATCTATATTTTTGATTCCATTCCTAACAAATATAGATCTAGTAGCCTCAAAGCCCTCCCTGTAAGCTTAGTAGGCCTAAATAGCTCTATTTCGCTGCATATTAGTAGGCCAGACTGCTAGTAAGTTAATCTTTTTAAACTCGTTCACTAAAGATTTCCTGTAGTCAAGGAGGTCAAGAAAACCAAACGGATTTTTCCAAATTCATAATTTTGTATGTGTGTGTAAGGGGGTGGGGGAGGAGGTATCATAATTTTGTATGTGTGTGTGTAAGGGGGTGGGGGAGGAGGTATCATAATTTTGTATGTGTGTGTGTAAGGGGGTGGGGGAGGAGGTATCATAATTTTGTATGTGTGTGTGTAAGGGGGGAGGGGGAGGAGGTATAATAATTTTGTATGTGTGTGTGTAAGGGGGGTGGGGGAGGAGTTATCATAATTTTTTATGTGTGTGTAAGGGGGGGGTGGGGGAGGAGGTATCATAATTTTGTATGTGTGTGTGTAAGGGGGGTGGGGGAGGAGGTATCATAATTTATGACTTAAATGTATTTTTAAAAATATCATTTAATTTTTTTTTTGTAATTTTAAATTTGCTATTACACCATTTGCCTTTTTTTTAACTTTATTTTTTATTTCGTTTGAGCAACTTCATATCAGTCTATTATTTTATACATGATTTCTCAAAACGTATGTAATGCAATTAAATCATTTAAATATGACTATCGTTGGACAGACAGCAACTTCATATTAGTCTATTATTTTATACATGATTTCTCAAAACGTATGTAATGCAATTAAATCATTTAGATATGACTAGCGTTGAACATACAGCAACATCATATCACTCTATTATTTTATACATGATTTCTCAAAACGTATGTAATGCAATTAAATCATTTAAATATGACTAGCGTTGGACAGACAGCAACTTCATATCAGTCTATTATTTTATACATAATTTCTCAAAACGTAGGCCTATGTAATGCAATTAAATCATTTAGATATTTGACCTTTCATCTGCATAGTTATAGGATAAGCTTGTCCTCAACAACACTATATATAAACTATTTACACATTAATATTTCTTTTCATTGATTTGTAAATAGACACAAGTTTGTGTCTTCAATAATGTTAGGAATAAATACCGGTATAAGCTTACATCAACATTATAGCTTACCTTATAACCTTACTTTTCTTTCGGATCAAATTTACCTTAAAAAATACCGCGTTTTTTTTTTTACAGAACAAACTTCTTGACGGAGAAATAAATATTTCTGCACGATTTATAGCTGTGTATTCTCTAAAGTACGATGTCACATTCGTATCCTGTAATTTATAGCTGTGTATTCTCTAAAGTACGATGTCACATTCGTATCCTGTAATTTATAGCTGTGTATTCTCTAAAGTACGATGTCACATTCGTATCCTGTAATTTATAGCTGTGTATTCTCTAAAGTACGATGTCACATTCGTATCCTGTAATTTATAGCTGTGTATTCTCTAAAGTACGATGTCACATTCGTATCCTGTAATTTATAGCTGTGTATTCTCTAAAGAAGTTTATTCTATCTGACGTAGTATGAGTACTTTAGTCTTTCGTTTTGACGAGTCTTGCAAATGCACTCAAGGTTGTAGTTTTCCTGACTTTTTCAGGCGACCCATTCAATGACCAATTGACATTCAGTATAAAAAGAGACAGTCTATAGGTATTCATAACAGAAAATAAGAAAAGTGTTATCTCTGTAAGTCTGTATAACTTATTTTATTCGAGATAACTAATATTGTTATACTTGTTAGGTGTGAATATTCATGTAATGAGGAACGGAGTAACGATTGAATAGTTATATCTTTCGAGTCATGTATATATTTCTCTTTATGAATATCAATCGTCTGTTGTGTTTGACATTGACCTAGCACGAGATTAGTGAGTAGAGAGATTCAATTAAAAATGAAACAACTTCTAAAAATAATATTTTTACTATAAAAAACGTTCCACCGCCCTTTGTTTTCTCTTCTAATATTTTAAAGTCAGTATTAATTGCATTTTGCCGCGTGAAGCTATCAGAAGCTAGCATATTTACATTCGTTGGCGGTGAATATTAAGTTGTTTTTTTCGTGTGGCTACCAGCTTTCTTCTTAAGTTCCGCCATACAAACTCCATGGCTTCATGGGCTGGTGGACAGCAGTTCATTAAGACAACAGACAGACCTAAACTACATCAGCAACTGTGTAGCCAGCCTATGCCCGTAAACTACATCAGCAACTGTGTAGCCAGCCTATGCCCGTAAACTACATCAGCAACTGTGTAGCCAGCCTATGCCCGTAAACTTAAGCGCTGAAAATGTTTCGAGAAAAGGAATTGATTGAAATTTGTTCTAGACTACGAAACAAAGCATTTTTTTACTGGGTACTTTATTAAATAGATACTTATGTTGAATGTGTGTGTTAAAATGTAATGCTTAATCTATAAATACTACAAAGCTTAATTGATTCTTCTTCTCATAAGTCATTCTATCATTTTCTAATGGTGTTATACTTAGTTGTGAGTGTTTGATCGTAATAAGCCGTACAGCCCTTTGTTCATGTTGGTATAGTTTAATTTTATTTAGTTGGTGGCTCTCAAACAGAAAATGCATCATACTCAAGTATGACTTACTGTCTTAATCCTGAGGTTCACCATTGAAATATAAAAAGCAACTATCTCCATTAGGCCTAATATTGGAGCAAATCCCTTCACTTTATTCCTTTTGAGGCCAACAGGCTTTGTCTCGCTGACA
The DNA here is from genome assembly GCA_949126835.1 of Anisus vortex. NCBI lineage: Eukaryota > Metazoa > Mollusca > Gastropoda > Planorbidae > Anisus > Anisus vortex. The sequence continues at coordinate 24,721,549 of OX421498.1, forward strand.
ACTAATCTTCATCGTCTGCTATGGTCTTTGGGTTTACTTTAGTTACGCCATGTTATCCTCGGGTCTTCACAAGGCTTGTCCATTCCGTCCTAACTTGTAGTTTTTAAATCTCCTTGTCAGTAGATGTGTGTCTGCTTTTACCCCATAGACTGTCAAGTGGTATCGTTTATGTCCATATTCAAGTAAAGATCTAATTAGTTTTACCCATGTTATTTTTACATTAATTAAAACAAACAAAACATAAAAATGTCTAGACTCGAGTTTATGACAAAGTAAGGTATTTGTCATACATAATACATCTAATACAGCTAACTTCAATATTAATACCTCATTAAGGCATAATAAACATAATGTTTCTTTGTCGTCTTTTCCCAGCATCCTCCAACACAATGGGTGTAGGCGACGATGTCGCGCCACGTTTCACCCAGAAACCCGCCCTCAGACAGGAAGACAACGGTCAGAAGCTGGTCTTCCACTGCGTCCTGGAAGCCTCTCCCAAACCGGACATCGCCTGGTTCATGGGGACCACACCACTAAAGGAGACAGACAGGACTCGCATGAGAACAGAGTCTGCGGGTGGATCGGCCTTCAACGTCATCCTGGAAATTATTGGCGTGACACAGAGCGATGCCGGAACGTATAAAGTTGTGGCCAAGAACAGACTCGGAGAAGTGTCTGCATCCATCAATTTGAATTTCAGTGGTAAGCTACTACAATAACCATAGATCAACTCTACTCCTTCTACTTAGGCTACTCAAATTGAGTGTTTCTACATAATAAATTCAAAATGTGTTTTTTTTTTAATTAAAAGTAAATTAAACATAAAATATGTTTTTAACAATTGAAAAAGTAAATTAATTAACACAATTTGAAAAAGAAATTAATTTTTAAATAATTATCCGAAATTAAAAAAGAACAAAATCTTTGAAAATTGTCTAAAATTGAAAAAAAAACAGAAAAAAAAACGTATGTATGATAGTGAAACACTACGTTCTTTTCCATTAAACTTAAACACTTAGACTATAAAAAAAACACATTGCCTTAATGCTAATTTGTTTAATTGACTTCAGAACTAATTAGACTCATGCCCTGTGTGTGCACGCATTTCATGTTCCTTCTATCCTTCCATAGACATGGGTAATATAGGCCTATATATAATGATCAATTCAGTACAATATAGGCCTATATATAATGATCAATTCAGTACAATATAGGCCTATATATAATGATCAATTCAGTACAATATAGGCCTATATATAATAATCAATTCAGTACAATATAGGCCTATATATAATGATCAATTCAGTACAATATAGGCCTATATATAATGATCAATTCAGTACAATATAGGCCTATATATAATGATCAATTCAGTACAATATAGGCCTATATATAATGATCAATTCAGTACAATATAGGCCTATATATAATAATCAATTCAGTACAATATAGGCCTATATATAATGATCAATTCAGTACAATATAGGCCTATATATAATGATCAATTCAGTACAATATAGGCCTATACATAATGATCGATTCAGTACAATATAGGCCTATACATAATGATCAATTCAGTACAATATAGGCCTATATATAATGATCAATTCAGTACAATATAGGCCTATATATAATGATCAATTCAGTACAATATAGGCCTATATATAATGATCAATTCAGTACAATATAGGCCTATATATAATGATCAATTCAGTACAATATAGGCCTATATATAATGATCAATTCAGTACAATACAGGCCTATATATAATGATCAATCGAGTACAATATAGGCCTATATATAATGATCAATCGAGTACAATATAGGCCTATATATAATGATCAATTTAGTACAATACAGGCCTATATATAATGATCAATCGAGTACAATATAGGCCTATATATAATGATCAATTCAGTACAATACAGGCCTATATATAATGATCAATCGAGTACAATACAGGCCTATATATAATGATCAATCGAGTACAATATAGGCCTATATATAATGATCAATTCAGTACAATACAGGCCTAAATATAATGATCAATCGAGTACAATATAGGCCTATATATAATGATCAATCGAGTACAATATAGGGTTAGAGATCATAATGTGCACACTACATTTAAAAAGAACAATGCTGAAGGGAAGTTATGTAGCTAATTATGTGCTGTCACTCTGCTAGCATAAATGAAGTTATGTAGCTAATTATGGGGTGTCACTCTGCTAGCATAAATTATTTAAATTCCTTATGTTTGGTTACAATATAATGATATTATCTTTTAAAGGTAGGCCTAAACACCAAACAACTCTAGTGTAGTGAATAGGCCTACAACTTGACAGGTTGTCACCCATTCAATTTCTGTAACAGTTTTAAGCAATTAATCTCCCCCAGTTGTCATCGTTTCGATTCTTTAAACAGCTTTAGGCAATGATTCACCCCAAATAGTTACCCCTTCTATTTTCTTAACAAATATCAGTCACCGACTCACCACGCTCAATTTCTTTACAAAATTTAGGCAATCACCTTTCCAAATGACCACTGAATATATTTTGTAAAATTGCTCACACAAAGTTGTCACCAGTTATATCTCTCCAACAGCTTTAGGCTAATATTTACCTCGAAATAGTCACCCTTATGGATTCGTTTAACAGTTTTAGGCTAATATTACCTCGAAATAGTCACCCTTAGGCTATGGATTCGTTTAACAGCTTTAGGCAACTACACCCTCGAAGTTGTACCCCCCCCCCTTTCCTTTTTACACCAATTAAATAGCTTTATGCAAAAATAATCAACCCACGATTTCACCCATTAGCTTCTATGCAAACAGTCACTCAAAATTGTAATGCAAACGCCTTTTATACTTTGTCAGCAAAAGGCAATTAATGACTATTGTGTTCATTAACAGGCAATCATTCACTCCAAGCTGGGACGTCACCATTCATTAACAGTTTTAGGCAATCATTCACTCCAAGCTGGAACGTCACCGTTCATTAACATTTTTATGCAATCATTCACTCCAAGCTGGAATGACCATCTTTTGATTCTTCAACAGCTTTATAATCTTTTAAAATAATAACTCACATTATTTCCTAATCCGGCTGTATTTTTGTTGAGTAGAGAAGGGAAATAGCCTAGGCCTCCACAAACAACTTGTTCAATTAGTGTCAATATTTTAGGAAACGAATAACAAACGTAAACGCCTGGATTTAGATCTATTCATTAGCTGATTTTTTAAAACAACAAACTATAATTGATCTGAAGTCATGGTGCTACTTATTTCCTGCCAAATTAAAGATTGAGCAGAGATAGCCGAAAGATACAAACCTATAATATAATGAAATATTTAAAAAAGCGTTAAAGGGACTTTTCTATTTTTAAAATCTGTATTGCAGATACAATTTATAAATATATTAAAATATATCAATTATTATCTGATCTTATATGTTACAGTCAAAACAGGGATAATTGCACCCCCAGAGTTTAGTCGTAAACTTGTATAATAATAAAAATAAGAATAATAATAATGGTCCTTGTATAGCGCATATCCCGTTGATGACAGTTCTATGCGCTGACGACAGTTACAGAATACAGACAACGAACAGACGAAAATATAAATATGTATACGCAAATACTGCATAAGGTTTTTAAATGATGTTAAGTTGTGTTATTTCCTAATTAGTTCAAGAGCCCAAAAATGCCACTCAGTAAAACAAAAAAAGAATGTAAAGGAATCCTGTTCTTGCAAATTGAAAAAAAAATGAAAAAGAAACGTTTAAAACTTAAAATCTATTATGAAAATGCCTCTAATTAGAAGAAATCTATAAGATAAAAGTAAAGTAATTTGAAATGTTGTTACAGGTCAATATTTACAAAATATAATTGTATAGATAAGTGAAGGCATTAACACTGGCGGGGCGCTTTCTGATCTGCATCAAGAATATTGTTTCCGTTCCTAATCCATTCTTTTTATAGATCAGTGTAGCTACTATATATTTCAAATTCAACCATTCCCTCAATTAAGAAATATATCTATTCTATAGTCATTATTTATATATGCCTACATCTTTCTACATCCCACAATCCACTCACCCCCTACATTTCATTTAATCTTTTGGACATTTGGGGTGCCACAAATGACTTTTATACTAACCTCTTCTAGTCCTCAAGAAATAATCAATTTAAATAATAAAATTCAATAATTTATGCCTGGGGGAGAAAAAAAAACGGGGGGGGGGGGGGCTGGCAATAATCTTTTCTTTCCAAATTCGTTATTTATAATACGGTTTTAAAAAAACAACGGGTCGAAATTTCTTCACATAAAGGTGCTACAACTAATTTATTGAACAAGATGGGAATATAACAAATGAGTACCGGTATAAGGTGAAAATATAATTGTATTGTTTGAAGGAGGGAAAGAAGGGGTGTGTTTCTATGACAATGTACTGTTTGAAGGAGGGAAAGAAGGGGTGTGTTTCTATGACAATGTATCTGTTTGAAGGAGGGAAAGAAGGGGTGTGTTTCTATGACAATGTATCTGTTTGAAGGAGGGAAAGAAGGGGTGTGTTTCTATGACAATGTACTGTTTGAAGGAGGGAAAGAAGGGGTGTGTTTCTATGACAATGTACTGTTTGAAGGAGGGAAAGAAGGGGTGTGTTTCTATGACAATGTATCTGTTTGAAGGAGGGAAAGAAGGGGTGTGTTTCTATGACAATTTACTGTTTGAAGGAGGGAAAGAAGGGGTGTGTTTCTATGACAATGTACTGTTTGAAGGAGGGAAAGAAGGGGTGTGTTTCTATGACAATGTATCTGTTTGAAGGAGGGAAAGAAGGGGTGTGTTTCTATGACAATGTATCTGTTTGAAGGAGGGAAAGAAGGGGTGTGTTTCTATGACAATGTATCTGTTTGAAGGAGGGAAAGAAGGGGGAGGGAAAGAAGGGGTGTGTTTCTATGACAATGTATCTGTTTGAAGGAGGGAAAGAAGGGGTGTGTTTCTATGACAATGTATCTGTTTGAAGGAGGGAAAGAAGGGGTGTGTTTCTATGACAATGTATCTGTTTGAAGGAGGGAAAGAAGGGGTGTGTTTCTATGACAATGTATCTGTTTGAAGGAGGGAAAGAAGGGGTGTGTTTCTATGACAATGTATCTGTTTGAAGGAGGGAAAGAAGGGGGAGGGAAAGAAGGGGTGTGTTTCTATGACAATGTATCTGTTTGAAGGAGGGAAATAAGGGGTGTGTTTCTATGACAATGTATCTGTTTGAAGGAGGGAAAGAAGGGGTGTGTTTCTATGACAATGTATCTGTTTGAAGGAGGGAAAGAATGGGTGTGTTTCTATGACAATGTACTGTTTGAAGGAGGGAAAGAAGGGGTGTGTTTCTATGACAATGTACTGTTTGAAGGAGGGAAAGAAGGGGTGTGTTTCTATGACAATGTATCTGTTTGAAGGAGGGAAAGAAGGGGTGTGTTTCTATGACAATGTATCTGTTTGAAGGAGGGAAAGAAGGGGTGTGTTTCTATGACAATGTATCTGTTTGAAGGAGGGAAAGAAGGGGTGTGTTTCTATGACAATGTATCTGTTTGAAGGAGGGAAAGAAGGGGTGTGTTTCTATGACAATGTATCTGTTTGAAGGAGGGAAAGAAGGGGGAGGGAAAGAAGGGGTGTGTTTCTATGACAATGTATCTGTTTGAAGGAGGGAAAGAAGGGGTGTGTTTCTATGACAATGTATCTGTTTGTTACAGTCTTTACTAAGGGTTCTCACTGTTGTTAGGCACAAAAAGAAGTCATTCTGGAGTTCGCTCCTTTGAATCTGCAGCACAAACACTAAACATCTTTTTGCCTTATACACAGAGGGACTCTGAATTCTGAGACACAAATAAAAGTCAAAAAGTCCTGTAAGAAGAGTTGAAGCCCATTCTTATAATAACCAATGTTCCCCACTCCCCCAATTCTCTATAATATATGCAACTGAACTGTGGAAAAAAAAAGTTGACTGAGCACGCTAAATGCAATAACATGGAGAGACGCGTTAAATAAGTTATCATTATTTATAATTAGACATTAAAATTTAATATAAGTTTTTAAATCATGCATTCAACTTTTGTTTTTTCAACAGCAGGGGGACAAAAACAGTGAGTAGAAATGTATTTACTTAAATGTAACTTTCTTTCTAGAAAACTTTATTTCTATATTGCTCTCCTTCAGTGCCACTTTTTTTCTATGTAACATTCCGTCACTCAATGCATTCAATACAACTAACTTTCTTTGTAACTTTTTGTTTATGTAACTTTCTTTCTTTGTAACTTTCTTCCTATATAAATTTCCTTCTAGTTCTATATAAGTTTCATTTTATAAAACGTCTCTTGAAAAAAACTTTTTATTTCTGTTAATTTTATTTCTAGTTAACTTTACTTCTATGCAATTTTCTTAGTGAGTAGCCTCTAGGTAAAACTTACAGTTGTTGATAAATTATTGTAAAGATTCAGGTACAAGATTATATACTAATATAAATAAATAGATGTCATTTATATCTATATTTCTATGTGTCCATAAGATATGGGGGGTATCGTGTAACAGTTTGAGATTTTATCAAACATTTAAATATGTTCCGCAAAAAATGTCAATCAGTTCTATTATCTTGTTCTTGTTTTTGTCCACTAGACAAGAAGGGATAGCACCAAACTTTATACAGAATCAGTTGTATTATCTTGTTCTTGTTTTTGTCCACTAGACAAGAAGGGATAGCACCAAACTTTATACAGAATCAGTTGTATTATCTTGTTCTTGTTTTTGTCCACTAGACAAGAAGGGATAGCACCAAACTTTATACAGAATCAGTTGTATTATCTTGTTCTTGTTTTTGTCCACTAGACAAGAAGGGATAGCACCAAACTTTATACAGAATCAGTTGTATTATCTTGTTCTTGTTTTTGTCCACTAGACAAGAAGGGATAGCACCAAACTTTAATACAGAATCAGTTGTATTATCTTGTTCTTGTTTTTGTCCACTAGACAAGAAGGGATAGCACCAAACTTTATACAGAATCAGTTGTATTATCTTGTTCTTGTTTTTGTCCACTAGACAAGAAGGGATAGCACCAAACTTTATACAGAATCAGTTGTATTATCTTGTTCTTGTTTTTGTCCACTAGACAAGAAGGGATAGCACCAAACTTTATACAGAATCAGTTGTATTTTCTTGTTCTTGTTTTTGTCCACTAGACAAGAAGGGATAGCACCAAACTTTATACAGAATCAGTTGTATTATCTTGTTCTTGTTTTTGTCCACTAGACAAGAAGGGATAGCACCAAACTTTAATACAGAATCAGTTGTATTATCTTGTTCTTGTTTTTGTCCACTAGACAAGAAGGGATAGCACCAAACTTTATACAGAATCAGTTGTATTATCTTGTTCTTGTTTTTGTCCACTAGACAAGAAGGGATAGCACCAAACTTTATACAGAATCAGTTGTATTATCTTGTTCTTGTTTTTGTCCACTAGACAAGAAGGGATAGCACCAAACTTTAATACAGAATCAGTTGTATTATCTTGTTCTTGTTTTTGTCCACTAGACAAGAAGGGATAGCACCAAACTTTATACAGAATCAGTTGTATTATCTTGTTCTTGTTTTTGTCCACTAGACAAGAAGGGATAGCACCAAACTTTAATACAGAATCAGTTGTATTATCTTGTTCTTGTTTTTGTCCACTAGACAAGAAGGGATAGCACCAAACTTTAATACAGAATCAGTTGTATTATCTTGTTCTTGTTTTTGTCCACTAGACAAGAAGGGATAGCACCAAACTTTAATACAGAATCAGTTGTATTATCTTGTTCTTGTTTTTGTCCACTAGACAAGAAGGGATAGCACCAAACTTTAATACAGAATCAGTTGTATTATCTTGTTCTTGTTTTTGTCCACTAGACAAGAAGGGATAGCACCAAACTTTAATACAGAATCAGTTGTATTATCTTGTTCTTGTTTTTGTCCACTAGACAAGAAGGGATAGCACCAAACTTTAATACAGAATCAGTTGTATTATCTTGTTCTTGTTTTTGTCCACTAGACAAGAAGGGATAGCACCAAACTTTAATACAGAATCAGTTGTATTATCTTGTTCTTGTTTTTGTCCACTAGACAAGAAGGGATAGCACCAAACTTTAATACAGAATCAGTTGTATTATCTTGTTCTTGTTTTTGTCCACTAGACAAGAAGGGATAGCACCAAACTTTAATACAGAATCAGTTGTATTATCTTGTTCTTGTTTTTGTCCACTAGACAAGAAGGGATAGCACCAAACTTTAATACAGAATCAGTTGTATTATCTTGTTCTTGTTTTTGTCCACTAGACAAGAAGGGATAGCACCAAACTTTAATACAGAATCAGTTGTATTATCTTGTTCTTGTTTTTGTCCACTAGACAAGAAGGGATAGCACCAAACTTTAATACAGAATCAGTTGTATTATCTTGTTCTTGTTTTTGTCCACTAGACAAGAAGGGATAGCACCAAACTTTATACAGAAACCTGTAACCAGGCAAGAAAATAACGGCAAAAAATTATTGTTCGAATGTTCACTAACGTCAGATCCAGCCCCGTCCATCACGTGGTACAAAGACAACGCTATCATCCAATCAGAAGGTAGGCACTAACTAAGGATTTTTATAGTTGTCACAGGACGAATAAGTCGATTGAATACAAACAATTGTTCAACAATGATAACGTGAACTTCAATACCGTACTGAAGATAGGCGTTGGTATCATCAAATTGCTTTAATACATCATATCCATCTATTCTTCTACATAAGATCTCATTCACTCATTCTCAAGGTCTTCTATGTCTGTTGTATCTACTTTTACAATATGGCTGTCAGGGCCACAACTTGTTCATCAGGTGACTATACCACAACTAGCTTGCTTGCCCTCTGAATCTGACCTGACCTGCTTTTGTTTCTTGGTTGATAGGAAACCCTTAGATTGGCTTAGATAATCTCTCTTTCGTTCCATAGTACCAAATCGTTCATTCAATATATCATGCGCACCTTACTACAATCTATAAACTAATATATAATAAATAATCTATTTCGATAATTAACCTTTTCCATGCAACAGACAATACTAGCAGACTATTTCAGCCCCTGAATTTCTTTTTTTATCAAATAGCATAGGCCCTACTTCTCTAGCTGCGTCACAGTGAATTTTATCCTTAGAGATTTTCTATACATTTGAATGAGCTATTTGACTCAGACTGTGGTCATTATATGTTTAATGTTAAGCTGTATCAACACACTTCTCAAACTGGTTTGACAATCTCACAAAGCTTTATCTACACATCTAAATATTTGTGTACAAATGTCTCCTCCCACGCCCACTGCACCACTTAATCCGCCTGCTAAATATACAAAACTGTGAGGCTCTAAATTATTTCAAATTGCTTTTGTTTTTGGCAGGTCGTTTTAATATTCGAGCAGAGCCAAAAGAGAACAAAACCTATTTCCTTGTATTAGAAATCAACGATGTGGCAGCACAAGATGCCGGGAACTATAAAGTCACAGCCAAAAATACACTTGGAGAAAGCAACGCAACCATTCGGCTAAACTTTGACAGTGTGTATAAGCGTCCTTGAGTTATCTTGTGTTGTTTTTTTTTTCGTGTTTATTTTTCGTTGTTGCCAACTTTGGAATGTTAGAGTAGAAAAAATTAGCAAAACTCACCTTAGTAGTTTAATAGTAGTTTTAGTAACTTATATTATTAGCTTTTCTTTTGGTTCTTAATTGTTTTTTTTACTATCAATAAAAAAGCACTTGTCTTTTTACTACAATATATTTAAAAAATACTTTACTCTGCGAATACATTAATAAGTTAACGGTATTTGCTCTGAATTCTTTAGCTACAGTTTTACTTTAGCTCCATTCTATTAGTACTTTAATTCCATTCCGTACATACTTAAGCTCTAATCCATAAATACTTCAGTTCCATTCCATAAATACTGAAGCTCCAATCCATAAATACTTTAGTTCCATTCCATAAATACTTTAGCTCCAGTCTGAAAAAAATTTTGTTCTATTCCCATCTCATATATTCCATTCTCTTTTGATTAACCTCTAAATACTATTATGTTCCTGTCTCTAGATATTTAGTTCCATTCTCTAAATACTTTAGAAGAATTCTATAAATACATCTGCTTCACTCTTCAAATACTTAAGCTCCATTCTCTAAAAACTTTAGCTGCACTCTCTAATTAATTTGGACTTTATCTCTAGATTTCTAAATGCCTTAAGCATTCTCTAAATACATTGTATGCTTCTCTCGACATAGCGGTTAGTTAACAAGGACTAAAATACCCATAATGCCAATTAAGGCTCGTTAAATTATTAGCTTCGTTGGGTTAATTAAGCCTATATATTTCGTAAAACAATCAGCTGCAGTAGACATATATTATATAGGCCTATATTCTCCTAAAAGTAGATCCATAAAATAATGTATGTCTTTTAGAAACAGTACGACAGAGTACTTGAAATTGTAATATAATTTATGGTAATAAATAACTATTGAAGTAAATGCACTAATTTATTAATGTATATTGTCGGTTAAAGACAAAACCTTCCATGGTGAAATTTAAAGTAAATTTGGCAATTAACTTGGGATAATATAAATGTTATTTACACGACGAAAAATACTAATTCGGTTTTTTATGCTTTTTGACAGTGTTTCTTTGACAAGCACAATAGTAGTGTTTGATTTAAATTTGATTTAAATATGATTTGCTTGATTTGTTGTTTTAGTGCTAAGAGCAGTGTTTGTTTCTTTTGTTGCTCTGTATTTCACATTAACATATTGCTGTAGGCTCGGTGATATTGCAACAAGGAACACACCCAGTCAATGGCTCGAGACCACAGTTTATCCAAAAACCAACTATCCGCCAATCGGGCCAAGCAGTCATAATAGAATGTCAGCTGACTGCTCAGCCTACACCTACGGTCACTTGGTATCACAACAATATTGCCATCCAGCAATCCACCCGTTTGATCCAGGGCATGAAGTCTGAAGACTATGTTCATCAAATTAGTCTTCAGTTGTCTCAGGCGACTTTGCAAGATGGTGGAGAGTATCGTGCGGTGGCCAGGAATGAGCTAGGTGAAGCAACAGCAACCATAACTCTCAATTTTGAAGGTGAGAGGTTATTATTTCCCCTGTAGTGTCAGCCTTTTTCAACAGCATTTGGTACATTAAAAATCCGCCAACTGCTCAAGACAAACTGGATGAAACAATTACAAAAGCTTTATATTAGGCAACAGCTAAACTATTAGGTTTTTTTATTGGCTTAATTAACTTCACAATGTGTGCTTTGCATGTTTGCTCATTGTTTTTTTATTATTATAACAATGTACAATTAACACACAGTAGATTTGTATTTTAGAAATGTATAATTAGAATAATATATTATTTATTTTATGCTATTTTATTGATCAATGTCTACAATTTACATCACATATTTAAGAATGAATTAACAATATAATGTTGAACATGAAATAATGCATTTTATTTTTTTTCTCCAACCATTCTGATTTTGACAGGCAGTAAAAAGCCACAGTAAGTCACCTAGTTTATTTTATATATGTCTTTATAAACAAAAAATATAACAAGCAAGCATATTTTTTTTTATAGATATCATAACGACTGTTCATATCCACCAGTACAATGCCTTCGATTTGATTTCAGAGGCCAAGATGGTAAAGCACCACACTTTACACAGAAGCCTACCATTAAACAGCAGCAGAATCTTCTGTTGATGACGTGTTTACTGGAGGCCAAACCGACTCCACAGATTAGGTGGTTCAGAGACACAACAGAAGTGGGAGATGGCGGGAGATATTCCATCTCTATCCAACGTGACCCCAGTGGGGCTGATCTTTACACTGTTGTACTACAAATTCGTGTAAGAACATTTATATTGATTTAATTAAAACTATAGATTTAGTATAAACATGTCATAATAAACTACACTACTTCCTAAATGCTCAATTACTACACAAGTAGAACACAAACTTTATCGGCAACATATTGCAATAAATGGAACAATTAACATACAAAATGAACAATACTTTCTATAAATTGTCCTGGAACAACAATGAATCATATATTAGAAAACCAATATTTGGGAAAGTCTAACAGGAGTATGCAGCAAGGTATTACATTACTAGTGTTTGGTGATCCAACTACCTCTCTCTTTTCTGGTAATTTACGAAGTACACAATAATCTTTTTTAAAATAGAAGGTGGATAAACGTTTCAAACGAAGTTAATAGTTAATTATATGTTTGCTACTCCATAAGAGAGTAGTTATATGAGTTAGACTTTGCACATTGAACAAGAGAAGTATTTTCATCTCCATGTTTTTCATAGCGTTGTATTAAATTATTGGCCTTTACCGCTATTATATTTTTAACTTAATTTAAATTTGTATAAATTATTTATTACTTCACATTCTAATAGAAATGAAGAGAATAAAGCTCATATAGTCTAGCCTTACTTTGTGTACTTATCACATCAATAGGCGCAAGGATCGTGCAATGACCTTCGTAGGCACAACGGTGGCTGTCCACAATACGTTAGCCCACCGGTTGACTCTTATTATGTCCCCTTGGTTTACACACTCCCCCAGTTTTCAGACCCAAGGGAACATAAGTGCTACCATTTCTAGTTGTGTCCATCATACGCTATTCTAGCTCGATTATTTATATAGATCGTTAAAGAAAATGTGATGGTGTTAGCTAATCAACTTAAGGGACTCGATATTATCATCTAATCCCGTTACAGTTACAGCTAGAATAGAAGCGAGTTCAGAACAAAACAGTGAAAAAAAAATATTTTTCTTCACCACAGGATCCAGCTACTGAAGATGCCGGAACATACAAATGTACTGCTGCTAATGACCTTGGAGAGTCTAATGCAAACATTACGTTAAATTTTCAAGGTGAGCTTTTGTTGAAACTTTAATGTCTTAACTTAAAAGCCTTTTTTTAAAACATATATAAGTCTTATTTTGTTAATATTACAAAGAGAGCTGTCAATATTTGTTGGTGGTGGTGATTTCAAAACGAAATCACCGTCAATCCGTTACATTTACATCATCAGCATGTGCAGACTGATTTTCGCTTGTCTCACCACATAGGACATGGGCCACCAACAGGAGTTCTAGGACATAGGCCACCAACAGGAGTTCTAGGACATAGGCCATCAACAGGAGTTCTAGGACATAGGCCACCAATAGGAGTTTTAGGACATGGGCCACCAACAGGAGTTCTAGGACATAGGCCACCAACAGGAGTTCTAGGACATGGGCCACCAACAGGAGTTCTAGGACATGGGCCACCAACAGGAGTTCTAGGACATAGGCCACCAACAGGAGTTCTAGGACATAGGCCACCAACAGGAGTTCTAGGACATGGGCCACCAACAGGAGTTCTCTACGCATCTCGGCCTGGGGCCTTTGTTTTTAAAAGCCTCTAAGACCGGACGAGCATTTCGGCTAATGCGTGCAGGTGTAACTTGCTATGAGTATTTTCAGATTATACAAGCGGTCGTGCAAAATGTCTACAGGGAGCACCACTCCATTTTATTCCATACGTTAGACTTTCCCAAACACCAGGCCGAGACCCGGTACCGGCCTCAAAAGTAATATTGCCAGGTCGCAAATTGATTTTTTAAAAAGCTCAAAATATCATCATATGTACTAGAGAAAGACATATATAACAGTAGGCTATATTTTGACTATGGAAGACTTCTTGTGATATTCGAACTAATGTATATATGTTTACTGTAGTTGCAAAAATTATATGGGAATTCATATTTATAAAAGTTTTAGCTTACTTTTATGATATTATAAATGTTAGTGGGCCATGAAATAGAAGTAAGTAAAGTACCCTTCGGGCCAAAATGATCATATGGCTGGTGAAGCAGCGTTCATCAGTTTCTGTGGCCACGGCATACGAGGGTATATGTGGCCAGCACAATGCCCAGCCACTAGTGTTAGGTAACCACAGAGCTGGGTAGACTCAGTGGCACCCTCAAGTCACGAGAAAAAATCCTAGCCTGCACCAAGACACGAACCCAGAACCTTCGGATCGCCAGTCGAAAGCTCTTCCGCTCGGCCGCCGTACACCATACAAGTACTGGTATAAAAAAAACCGCACCATGAAAAAAAGTAAAACGAGTTTTATAAATTCTATGCCTTGTATATCTGTACTGGTAGTGCAGTGGTAGTGCAGTGGTAGTGCAGTGGTAGAGCAGTGGTAGTGCAGTGGTAGTACAGTGGTAGTGCAGTGGTACTGCACTGGTAGTGCAGTGGTAGTGCAGTGGTACTGCACTGGTAGTGCAGTGGTAGTGCAGTGGTACTGCACTGGTAGTGCAGTGGTAGTGCAGTGGTAGTGCAAATATCTAATTATAATAGTATGTTCTGGACTTGTATTACAGACACGAGGCTTTTGAGTAGGGATGCCAGAATAACCTTTTCAAAAAATACCTGACAACTTTAGAAAATACCGGACACAGTCTCAGTCTTCCTCTCCCAGTTATCTCCCATTTATCTCCCAGTTATCTCGCCCATAAAAAAAAATAAGTGTATACATTGTTATACAAATCTGGAATTTAATTTTGTATGACCTTTTAAATATCGGACCTTGAAAGGATCTTCGGAGGCACAACGGTGGATGTCCTCCATGCTTGATGGAAGGGTGTTAAAGTATTTCTGGAATGGTGACTCTGATTGAGTTCCCTAGGTTTAAACACTCCCCGGCTTTGAAACACAAGGGCTTTTACCTGTCTTTATATAGTTATGTATTCCTATTATGTAGCCTATTCTTTAAGTCATTTCAATCCTGATAAATATATAAGTCTAGGCTTAATAGGCAATTTGTCAACAAAAACAAAATGAGCCAATCCTGTAGGCCTAAGTCTAAATATTATTTCATTCATTGTTTTCTAATCTAGATTTAATATGTTACACACGCCCTTTCTGTCGTATAAATTTCACTTCCATACCCATGAGCCTCAAAGTGGCGAAGTGTGAACACTACTGGTTCCCCGAGTCAAATCAGTAGGCTAATGCATGGGTGACTGTGGTCGCCGAGGTGCTTCCACCCTTGTCTCTGTGGATGCTGGGGAAAGGCTGGGTCAGCCGCCCGCAAACTGGACGGTGAGGGTCGTAGAGGAGCCCCGCACAGAAGGTTGCAGAGGAGGTATCCCTTAGTCCAATCTCTGGCGCCCCTGGGAGCGGGGGCTGGTGCGACGTATGGAAAGGTATACAGTCCCGCCCTGAAATGGCTGCTTTCAAAGGTGGTCTTGAGGGGATGTGTTCGCTCTGGACGGGGGCATCCCTGTGTAAGACAAAATCTACTCGACCAACGCACCGTTGGGCCTACATTACAGGAATAAGAGCTAGGCAAGTCCTGGATGGCTCGAGGGGCGAGCAAATGTAGGCCTACGTTAAGTAAAAGGGAACCCGAACGGAGCAAGCCGCCTAACACGCGACCGCCCTATAGGCGAGGAACTCGAGGAAGGTGTTCATGCCTAGTCATGCACCGAACTTGAGTCCTTACAGGACTCATGTGCAGTCGTATAAATTTAAATAGATCAGTTCAGTTTTGAACCCTCACATTAGTCTAATTGTACAATTTTTTATAGATCAGTGGCTTAAATTAGACTAGGCTACTTAAAACAAAAGGGAAAATATTGTTGCTCATGACTTTTTATTTCCGGTGATCCATTGATCATCGGCTATTATGATTGATTGCTATAGCTATAGCATATATAGGGGCCTAATAGCTTTGCTTTAGTTTTAATAAATAATTAATTGTAAAAAGTAAAGTAGCCTACCCGTTGGACCAAATTGACCCATAGATCGGGTGAAGCAGCGTTCACCAGTTTCTATGGCCACGCATATTTGTGTGGTAACAGGTTAAAAATGAAAGTTTTTTTTTTTTCGCCAATAGTGGGCAATAGTTTAGTCTTAAGTTTTTAATTACCTAGCAACCCAATCATATAGCAACAGAAAGCGTCCTACTTTACGACGCATTTGGCATTGTTTTTTTCTCCGTCTTTCTGCATCAACTATAGGCCTATTATTATTGTAATTATCTGTTCATTATTATCATTATAATATGTAACTAGTCGACCCGCTGACACAATCATGATTGTGTAGGCCCACAGATAAAAGTTAGGCCTTTGTAATATTTGTTGTATAGGCCTATTGAAAAAAAAACGTGATCGACAATAAAAAAAAAACACCAAAATTTGGGTTGTCACTAGGTAGGTGTCCGGCTGTGAACTCGTCTGTCCGGTGCCGGTAGGCTACTTCAGCAGACAGTTCAGAATAAAATTAAAAGAAATACTGGACGTGTAGCTTAGAGTCTAGAGCTATGGTATAAACTTTATAAAGTATAGGCGGTAGCCTACCCACATTTCCCATGCGCGTCGAAGTACCCACAGAGAGGGAGGATGAAAAGGTGTTCGGTATTTTCTGTAAAGGTAGGCCTATCAAGCAGCCCTAATCATAATCAAAGATATTTCTATGCGTTCTAATTATTTTCCTACTGCTAGTTTTAAATTTAAATTTACAGAAATATTAAATATTAATAAACAAACTAGATCAATGAACGAAAAATAATATAAAAAAATATTCACCTAGGCCTAAATTTACTAGGCTATTTAGATAATCTTTTTAATGTTGGCCTAAATATGCACATGACAAAAGTCTTGAAAAGTGAATATCATTAGGTCTATAGTCACTATATGGACAACATTTCCTGAAAGTTTCCTTGTATTTATATTTCCTATGATCTATGAGGACTTCATATACATTGTAAACTAATTTATAATTATTTAAAATACTCCAATGGAAAGCCAAACAAAACATGAATATAATATAATGTTGATAGAATTCTGTACTATAGGCCTATAGTATAATATATTAAGAAATTATATTTTTTACTTTTAACAACACTTTTTTTTTCACATTTCATTAACAAAGCCTTTCAATAAAACAAGCTGACATTTTGAACTGTTTACTTAATGGTCCATTGTTTGTGCCAGGTGGGGAGAAACCTGGCAAGCCACCAAGTGGAATAGCTCCAACATTTAAAGAAAAGCCCAAAGTTGCTCAAGATGCCAGTGGTAAAAATATAGTCATTGAATGCCAGTGTTCTGCTAATCCCAAACCAACAATTACTTGGTTTAAAGGAACTACAACACTTCAAGCTAGTACAAGAATTGTTCCAACACTTATTGAAAATGGAAATGAGTTTACTTTAAAACTTGAAATCTTGGTAGGTGGCAGAAATAGAAAACAAGTCTTAGATAACTAATGAATTATAATATCATTAATATTCAATGTTTAATTCAAATTTCTTTCTTTAATTATTTTAGAACTTCACTAAAGATGATGGTGGCCAGTATAAAGTAACTGCCAAAAATGAATTTGGTGAAGGCAATGCAAATATCACAATTAATTTAGAAGGGTAATGCACTTTTAGACTTAATTAGTAACATTATTTAATATCAGAATGGTTTTAATAGATTAAAATAGATAAAACATTACAATTTAAAAAATACACTTTAATTCAGATTATTATCATATCCTTTGATAGAAATGAATAAAATATACAAATATAAAATTAGTAAATTAATGGTTTTATTAATACTTATTATTAAATAGACCAAAGGAAGCACCACCTGTTTTACAAGGCAAACCAACCATTAGGTTGGATGAAGCAAGTCAATCAATAATCATTGAACAAGGGCTTCAGTCATCAGCAGCACCACAAATTACTTGGTATTATGGAAATCAGCCACTAAAATCAGATAACAAATTTATCATTGAGTTACCACAAGAAAAAGGACTTTTTTATCCAACTTTGCGTATTACAAATGTAAGTTTATTATGATTTAGACTATTAACATTATCTTAGGAAAAAATGATTACCTACAAGCCTTATTTCAATTTAACCATGCAATATTGGATTTTTTATTGTTAAATTATTGTTATTTGTTTAAGTTTTAAAAGCATCTATAATTTTTGAAAGACAATGTCTTGAACTTTTACTGAAAAGATACACTAACTGGCTTTGTAACATATCTTTTAAAAAGTCATTTCACAAACTTTATCTAGGAAAGGTTCCTGTCTCCTGCTTGTATATAGGTTGATAGTATTTATCAACCTAACCCTAACCCTGAGCTTTCTTTACCCAGAAAATATGATTTTTTTTATTGTCATGTGCAATGCAATTACATTCAGTTTCACTAATATTATTTTGTATTATTTCCTTTTTGACTTTAGTTTAGTGATAAAGACTCTGGTACTTATAAATTTGTTGTCAAAACAGCAGGAGGGGAAGCAACATCTACTGCAACTTTAAATGTCTCTGGTAAATACTTTGCTATAAGCTCAATAAAAATAGTTGTTGACAATTTAGTAGTGATTAACATATATGCATATTATTTAATTTTTTAAAGTCTACTTAAATACATGAATACCACTTAATAAAAACAAATAAAGCAGATTATGTTTATAACATGTTTTGAATTTACTATAAAACTTGTAAAAGGAATCATTGTAAGAATATTTAGGTCCTTTTAATTGTAATGTTTTTTTCTACAGCCTTGAAGCCCAAAGTTAAAGGAGAAGCACCTAAATTTGTTCAAAATTTAACTCCAAAGGTATAAAATATGTTAGTTAGCTTTCATCTAAGAAATATTTCATATTTGACAGCTATTTATTTGACAGTAGCTGATTAGAAATGGATATGCAGATATATTAAATTTTATATGGAGGAATAAGTATAATATTACTTTAGAACAAAACTATTTGATAAAATAAATAGTGACTTAGTATATATGTCGTTCAGCACGTTAATCTAAAATAGTTTACATATTAATAGCTTGGAGCAAAAGTAAATATTAAAGTATCCATTTTTGAATAAAGCCTTTTATTTATATTTTTAGATATGTGAGTCAGATTTTGTATTTTAAGATTTTTTTTATTGTATGTTTCGATTCCCCAAGCTAAACTAAATCAGTTCTGTACAATACCTAAGTCATATTTCTCTTATTTCAATGAGTTCATCAGCTTGTAATGTTTCATTTAGTCATTCAGTTCACAAGCTTTTAAGGTTTCTGTATTTTAATAGGTTGTCAATGATGGTGACAAAGTTGAGTTTGTGGTTAAAATTTCTGGTACTGAACCTATTGAGGTCAACTGGTTCAAGGATAAAAAACCACTCAAACATGGAGATATTTATTCTATTACCTATGACAAAGGTACTGCCAAGGTTACTTTAGCAGAGGTGTTTCCTGAAGATTCTGGAAATTATTCAGTAGAAATAAAGAACCAGTGGGGATCTGCTAGCTCTACCGCAAGTCTACAGGTGAAAGGTTAGTAAAGTTCATAGGCTACAATACTTTTAAAGTGTTCTTCTCCTTATTTACTAAATCTTTGTGATGTCTGTGATTTGTACATAACAAACAAATCTCTTTTCACTTTCTCAATTGTTAAATATTTTCTGCTCTTGTTTAGGCTACTGTTTCATCAAAACAAATTTTCATTTTTATGTATCAGTTAAGAGATCTTATCTTAAACAATATTAATTTTAGAATTGCCTGAAGAAAAACTTCAGAATGATCAAAATAAAAGCAAAACAAAGGATGCTAACAAGATGGAAATTAAAAGTCAATCAATGGAGGAGAGCAAGATGGAAATCAGAACCCAGTCTAAATCAGTAAGTATTTATTGTTATTTATACTATTATATATATATATATAAATATATATATATATATATATATATATATATATATGTATATATATATTTATTTTTTTACTGAAATACTTTATTATATAACAACTGTAAATGAGCAAAAGGAGAGAGCATATTTATATTTGGTAACCCACAAATTAGGTAGCCTTTTGGTGAAGTAGCATGTTGTGAAATAGATATCTACAGCTTTCAAACAACAAAAATCTATAAAATATTAATTATGGTAAGCCTATTTTTCAGCATAATAATAATGGTTCATCTTTGTGTGTGTAATTTTCAGAAACAAGACACACGTAAGTTGTTTTTTTTCAGAGTCGTCTACCTTTGACTGCCTTTATAGAAGTTAGAATTTTTAATAAACCTGAATTTTTGGATTGAGCAATGTATTCTTGAACCCAGAGTGTCTACAGTGTTTGTTAGATTGTTTTGGTTTGTGGGTTTCAACTGAAGTGTCTGCTTATTGAAAAATCAAACTTCAAATTGTGTTAGTAGTGCATTAGTTCATGTTATGGTGCATTTAGAGGACACAAATATATATAAAACACATATATTATTATGCTTTAAATATTTAAAAAAAACATGATATAATACTCTCTTTGGAATGTTAAAAACCCATTATGACAGGTATCCTATCTTACATGAGCAGCAAGTCAAAAGCTGTTTTCTGCAATATGTCTTTAGCATTTCAATAGCATGATACTGTATGACACTGGATGAGTTTTATCAATACAGTGTAGCTTTTGTTCTGTCAGTTTTCATTATCAAGATTTGGCATTATCAAGTGTTGGCATTGGCAGCTATTTTTCTATGAGATCATATTGAATTAGCATGCCCTTTTATTGAGAAATATATCTTAGACTTTTAGCACAAGGTTGATCTGTTTTTAAATACTCTCTACGCATATTAGATTTAGATGATCTTAATGATGTTGAGTGCTTGTATTCTCTCTGCCCCTTGTTTTCTCCCAAATATCAATTTTGAAAAATCAGCCGTGGAAGAAATTATTGCGGCGCCAAAAGCAAAACCAATAGAAGAAAGTGCTCCTCCTAAAAAGGAAGAAGAGAAAAAAGTGGAGCCAAAGAAACCTGAGGAAGTTAAGAAACCAGTTGAAGATGCAGCCCCTTCTATTGTCGTAGATGAGGATGAGAAAGGTAGAGTTGCTAGTCTAAGCAACAGAGGTAAAAACGTAAGGAAGGGGAACCCGCCCAAAGATGATGCAGAGTCTGAAGAAGATTCACAAGCCAGGAAGTCCAAACATAAAGGCGGTAAACACTACCTGAAACAACATACTACTATATTAGAAGAGCTGGAAGAAGGTATAGTCCAAACATTGATGTACCCCAACTACCTTCACTGCTTTTGGTGGCTTATTAAGACTAATGTGCATGGCTTCATTCATCAACTAACTCAACTAAGTTTAACAAATCTTCAAGATTGCTTATTAAAACACTGTATGGAAAGTGAGAAAAAAGACGTTCAAATAAATACTTTAAATACCTTTCAAGAAATACTTCCTTGGTTAATAAAGAATACAAGCATGCATGCTAACAGATATATCTATGCAACTTGATTTCATATATGGCTAGTAGGCCTACTGTATTGAGTCCATTTGGCTATACGGTGCAGCAAAATTTCAGATCCAGACTACTATTATTTATATTTTTTGCTAAATCTAAAATGTACAGTTTGGGAAAGTATTACATATTTAGTACAATTGTAAAATGTACAAATTTCTCTAGAAGTGACTAAAATACCTATGTAGGACTGCACCTTGACCTTGACATGTCTCTGTGCTCATATAACCAGAGATGACTCTACTTAAAAACCTAAATATGACTTGAAGAAATTAATTTAAAGATGTCTGAATATAAATAGTTGATGTACACAATATTTAAGATGACTTTTCTTAACTATTTGATGTAGGACTTCACTTCCATAACACTTGTACATAAATATTTTTTGTACAGTCTTGAAAAGCTAGAAAAGTTGTTTTGATTCATTATTTCAGTGTTGTACTTGTTTTTTAGAAACTTGGATGTTGATGTTTACTGACTAATTGTAGCCAAAGCTTTTGTCTGCTATAATCTTAGATGACATTTTTTAGTTTCTTTAATTGAAAGGTAGAGATCTGACATGACATTTAACTCAATCAAGATTGTTTTCTTAAAATGGGAGGTGTTAATGGTTATTGTTGATGGGATATAGCACTGGCCTTTTTCTATTCTTTCACTGTAGTAGGCTACTTAAATTACACACTGTAATACACTACTATTGAATAACAAACTATTTAAGGCTGGTAGATGCTAGGTCTTCCTCATGGGACAATTAAATTAACTTTTGGTTGATTAGCTAGTTTTTGGTAAATAAACCTTTAAAAATGTGTGGATATGGTGGCCACTTCTTATGAAAAGATCTTATAATCATTCTTATAAACTTATTTATTTTAACATTAATTGTCTTAAATTATTGAAAGCATTACTTTCCTAGAATTTTCTATCAACAAACTCTTAATGTATACCTGGGGGTTCAGTATTTTCTGTGACAGCTGTTTAGTGAAAGGTGTTGAGTTGACTTTTTAGTATTAGTCTCTTCTAGTGGCTAATGCAATTGTTTTTATTGATTCACTATTGGATGCAATAGTGTTGAGTACCAAAGGACATGTTTTCTATCTAAGTGACTGGTGACTCTATTGTACCATTCTTGTCAGCAGGTTGCTAGTAAATAACCAAGTAAAATAACTTGTATTTTGATTTGTAGCTTATATAATCAGACAGATTTTAATTATACAAAATAATCACTTGATAGTATTAGTGAATTGTAGAACAACAGCAACACTATATTTGTGGCCACTAACTATAATAAAACCTAATCCAAATAAACAACTATAGTATTGTTTAGTTTAAAATGTAAATGTTAAATTAAAGCAGCATTGATATGTAAGATATATTTTTTTATCTGCATATACACGTTTTAATTATTAGTGGTAGAGATCCATATATATATATTATATATGAAGGCATTATGAAATAATCTAAAAGTAGAAAGATGATTTACCTCTACACAGTTTTTTCAAGTCATTCTTTTCAATTGGATTTTTTTATGTTTCAAATGATATACTGGTGGAAACACCCTTTTTTATACAAAAAAAGTCAATCAACTAAATGTCTACAAATTTCAAAACCACATCACTTAAGAAAATTGTGATTCAACAATGGGGTAATTCATAGAGCTTTATATTTTTTTTTAAATGCCTTCTAGATTTTGTGCATAAAAATGATTAGTTTGCACTGTGTACAAAACAAAATATAAAAAAAGACCAAGCTGCCTGTTTGCTTCTGTCTATCTCTTTCAACCTGCCTGCCCCTAAATTTGTAGTTTGTGTACATTTTGCTAAGATGGCTTTGAGGAAGGGGAAAGTGATGAGTCTGATGCAGATGATGACCTGGACACTCCTTTTGATGCCGAGGACTGGGATGAAGGTTAGTGACCAGCATTCGGCTTAACACATCCTAATACACAGTTAAACAGTGTATCATCTTAATCTTGAAAAGTGTTTTAACATTAAATCAAATAAATTGTGGTAAAAAAATTGTTTGGAAAAAAAGGTTTAATGTTTTAATCATTAATTTAAATTAACAGAAATGCTGGATTAAGACAAGTTTTGTTAATTTCAATATGGTGTTCATATTAGTAAACTTGAAATAAGTAAATGAAAAAAAAAAACTTTATTGTCATCCAGCCTGCATGTTGCTGTTTGTTCCTGCCATGCATCTAAATGACTAATGTTGCCTTGTTGTTCTCTTTTTATTGCTTTTAATCTCTGAAACAAAATATCTTAACTAAATCCTGTTGCTTGAATGAATGTATATATATATACATATATACATATTTATGAAATAATAATATCTTGAGCTTTTAACTACAGTTATCTGCCTTGTGTCCCCAATTTTTGGTCCTTTGTCAGGTAAAAGAAACTAGTAATTAATCATCATGTATCAATCAATGTTAGTACCTATATAATATCTGATCTAAATGACCAAGCGCCATTCAATGTCAGGTAAGGTAATCCATGATTTAGTCACACACTTTCTGTCACCATGACTTTAAGGTAAGATTAAACAAACTAGTCACTTAATGAAATGTAATTTTATTTGAAACATTTTTTTCATGACATTTTTTAAGGTTAATAGTTTATTTATATGTAGTATGTGTGTGTATTAAGTGTTGACGTATTGTGTATTTGTGTGTGTGAATTCATATGTTGTTTTGTGAGGTTCACTTTTTTAGTCTTCCATTTGATTGCTCCAAACCAATGACACAAATGTACATCTATTATAACTATCCTTAGTGATCTGAACATATATGTTATAACAATCCCTAGTGATCTGAACATATATGTTATAACTATCCTTAGTGATCTGAACATATATGTTATAACAATCCCTAATGATTGGTACTCATCCCTCATCCATTTTTTTTTAAAGTCTGTAGCCTTGTGACTATAGGAATGTACTCAGGGGACATGTCCTGTTGTATAATTATCCCTATAATAGAATGATACTTTGTCAGCACCTGAGTACTGCCCTACTTTTAACCTTTTTGGTCCTGTCTGTGTTGCGTGTCCAGTATCCATGGTGATCTAATGAAAGTAATGTTGGTTGGTGCAATAAATGGGCTTGTTTGATCTTGTTAGTATATTAGTTGATATTCTTTTTTTTTTGTTTACATTTACATTGAACCTAATGAAATTTTTTTTGTTCCATATCTTTTGTTTGCTTATTATTATAGATGTTTTCTTCATCTAATTATTTAACGTTTGTATACATATTAATAGGATTAATATTGTGAATTATAACTTGTACATAGATAGTGTGTGAGAATAAAACATTTTTATTTGTCAGTATCAGTTGTATCAGTGTATTTTTCAGTCATTTTGTGTGATACTTTTGACTATTTTATGTGTTAAAATATTATTCCAATTGCAATAACCTTTTTTTTAATTTTCAGGAAAAGCAAGTGTTGATCTTAAGGTACTATATAACTTTAATACTTTTAAGGGTCATCCAACTATGGCTTCACAAAAATTTAATGAATTGAATGCTTCAATCACAGGATATTTTTAAAATGAAATCAACATTTCAGTCAAGAAATTTTTGTTTCACATCACATTTACTAAAGGCCATGACACCATTTATTATAAAAGTGTAGAAATTACAAGAAGTCATATGTGGATGAGCATTTATTTTAACTTTATTTGTATACCTTGAGAGTATGGCACAAAAGAGACATTGCTATAAAATGATAACGTGAAATGAAATCTGTAATAAAATATTTCAAAGAGAAAATAGATAGAAAAACTATAAATGAATATAATGAAGTTCTATGTCCATATTCATTAATTTAGAGCATAGGGAAGGATTATCTTGGTAGCTCTCATGCATATTTGACTCTATTTATGTAGCAATAAATAAATATAGAAAATAACTTAAAAGCAAACGACAAATTCATATTTTTATTACCTACCTTTTAGTTCTCTAGATGCCTGAGTGTCACTAGCAATATGGCCGCCAGCTCACTCTAAATATAAATACATGAAAAAGAATGCCCCTCTTTTAATTAACATGCAACTAGTAATGTGAAAATCATGGATATTTGATAACATTGGATTTCCTATACTTTTCTTAATTTTGGATTGTAATGAATTCACTGTTAGGCTTGTCTGTTATTGTTCTTAGAAGTAGTAAAACATTTTTTCCTCATTATTTCACTGAAAATTGTTCTATTAGCCTAGTGTTGTTAATTAAAGTGATAAAAATGGTTGTCCTATCGGTCAGTGTTAAGTTGTATCTGAGCGTATGCTGAGAATTAATGTATATTTTGTCTATCAGGATGGAAAGAAACCAATGAGAATTGGAGAAGGACCAGCATTTAAAGAAAAACCAGTCAATCAAGTTGTGTTTGAGGGTAACCTTACTTTGAATCTCTAATGTAGAAATCAGATTGCATTTAACAGTTGAATGAAATGGCTGATTGCTCCAAGTTCACAGATTGCATTGTAGTTATAGTACACAGTCAAGTTTTACTTTCTATTATACAGGAGATGATTTGAAAGTGTCAGTTACAGCTGACCCCAAAGGCAAACCCCCACCAGTAATTAAATTCTACAGAGGCCCTAGAGAGATGAAGGATGACTCTCGTGTAACTATCAGGGTAGATGGTCTTACGTCACATTTTGGCATCAAACGTACTCGCTTGACTGATGAGGCAAAGTACACAGTCAACATTGAATCTGAAGGCGCCATTACAGACACCGCCACTTTCTCTGTTTTTATTAAAGGTATTACTTAGGAACATTATGGATAGCCTATTGCTTGTAGTTATTAAAAATGTCCACAGTATAAAACATTTGTTATGGAAGAGCTTTTTTTAAAAAAATATAATGTATTAGTTGTGTGTTAATGCTTTTTATACATTTTTTCTCCATAATGACCAATTAAAAAAAAAAAATTATATGCATTATTCAAATATATATTTCTAGGTCCTTATGTTTATTTCATATTTTATTTATGAAATTTATTAGTATTAGTCAAAGGCTATTTTGTTACAAAATATAACAGAAAGCGTTCCATGGTATTTTCTATTGCCTGTAAATTCTTCATTTCATGTCATTGCTATTTTTACTTCTTTGCATTTTTAAGATCCTAAAGATTCTCAACTTGACTACAGAGCATTATTAAAGCACAGGTCAGTAAAATCAGCTCATGTACAGTAATCTTGGTCCACTATATACCGGTATATTTTGTTAAATTTAATGAACTTAATTTGGTTCTAGAAATAGAACCAAGATACAGTGAACACTTCAACACTTGTTTTGCATTGACTAAAATACTTTAAAATTCAAACATTTCAATTTCTCTCTATTATTCTACTAGAATACTTTAAAATTCAAACATTTCAATTTCTCTCTATTATTCTACTAAAATACTTTAAAATTCAAACATTTCAATTTCTCTCTATTATTCTACTAGAATACTTTAAAATTCAAACATTTCAATTTCTCTCTATTATTCTACTAGAATACTTTAAAATTCAAACATTTCAATTTCTCTCTATTATTCTACTAAAATACTTTAAAATTCAAACATTTCAATTTCTCTCTATTATTCTACTAGAATACTTTAAAATTCAAACATTTCAATTTCTCTCTATTATTCTACTAGAATACTTTAAAATTCAAACATTTCAATTTCTCTCTATTATTCTACTAGAATACTTTAAAATTCAAACATTTCAATTTCTCTCTATTATTCTACTAAAATACTTTAAAATTCAAACATTTCAATTTCTCTCTATTATTCTACTAGAATACTTTAAAATTCAAACATTTCAATTTCTCTCTATTATTCTACTAAAATACTTTAAAATTCAAACATTTCAATTTCTCTCTATTATTCTACTAAAATACTTTAAAATTCAAACATTTCAATTTCTCTCTATTATTCTACTAAAATACTTTAAAATTCAAACATTTCAATTTCTCTCTATTATTCTACTAAAATACTTTAAAATTCAAACATTTCAATTTCTCTCTATTATTCTACTAGAATACTTTAAAATTCAAACATTTCAATTTCTCTCTATTATTCTACTAAAATACTTTAAAATTCAAACATTTCAATTTCTCTCTATTATTCTACTAAAATACTTTAAAATTCAAACATTTCAATTTCTCTCTATTATTCTACTAAAATACTTTAAAATTCAAACATTTCAATTTCTCTCTATTATTCTACTAGAATACTTTAAAATTCAAACATTTCAATTTCTCTCTATTATTCTACTAGAATACTTTAAAATTCAAACATTTCAATTTCTCTCTATTGTTCTACTAGAATACTTTAAAATTCAAACATTTCAATTTCTCTCTATTATTCTACTAGAATACTTTAAAATTCAAACATTTCAATTTCTCTCTATTATTCTACTAAAATACTTTAAAATTCAAACATTTCAATTTCTCTCTATTATTCTACTAGAATACTTTAAAATTCAAACATTTCAATTTCTCTCTATTATTCTACTAAAATACTTTAAAATTCAAACATTTCAATTTCTCTCTATTATTCTACTAAAATACTTTAAAATTCAAACATTTCAATTTCTCTCTATTATTCTACTAAAATACTTTAAAATTCAAACATTTCAATTTCTCTCTATTATTCTACTAAAATACTTTAAAATTCAAACATTTCAATTTCTCTCTATTATTCTACTAGAATACTTTAAAATTCAAACATTTCAATTTCTCTCTATTATTCTACTAAAATACTTTAAAATTCAAACATTTCAATTTCTCTCTATTATTCTACTAAAATACTTTAAAATTCAAACATTTCAATTTCTCTCTATTATTCTACTAAAATACTTTAAAATTCAAACATTTCAATTTCTCTCTATTATTCTACTAAAATACTTTAAAATTCAAACATTTCAATTTCTCTCTATTATTCTACTAGAATACTTTAAAATTCAAACATTTCAATTTCTCTCTATTATTCTACTAAAATACTTTAAAATTCAAACATTTCAATTTCTCTCTATTATTCTACTAAAATACTTTAAAATTCAAACATTTCAATTTCTCTCTATTATTCTACTAAAATACTTTAAAATTCAAACATTTCAATTTCTCTCTATTATTCTACTAAAATACTTTAAAATTCAAACATTTCAATTTCTCTCTATTATTCTACTAGAATACTTTAAAATTCAAACATTTCAATTTCTCTCTATTATTCTACTAAAATACTTTAAAATTCAAACATTTCAATTTCTCTCTATTATTCTACTAAAATACTTTAAAATTCAAACATTTCAATTTCTCTCTATTATTCTACTAAAATACTTTAAAATTCAAACATTTCAATTTCTCTCTATTATTCTACTAAAATACTTTAAAATTCAAACATTTCAATTTCTCTCTATTATTCTACTAGAATACTTTAAAATTCAAACATTTCAATTTCTCTCTATTATTCTACTAAAATACTTTAAAATTCAAACATTTCAATTTCTCTCTATTATTCTACTAAAATACTTTAAAATTCAAACATTTCAATTTCTCTCTATTATTCTACTAAAATACTTTAAAATTCAAACATTTCAATTTCTCTCTATTATTCTACTAAAATACTTTAAAATTCAAACATTTCAATTTCTCTCTATTATTCTACTAGAATACTTTAAAATTCAAACATTTCAATTTCTCTCTATTATTCTACTAAAATACTTTAAAATTCAAACATTTCAATTTCTCTCTATTATTCTACTAAAATACTTTAAAATTCAAACATTTCAATTTCTCTCTATTATTCTACTAGAATACTTTAAAATTCAAACATTTCAATTTCTCTCTATTATTCTACTAGAATACTTTAAAATTCAAACATTTCAATTTCTCTCTATTATTCTACTAAAATACTTTAAAATTCAAACATTTCAATTTCTCTCTATTATTCTACTAGAATACTTTAAAATTCAAACATTTCAATTTCTCTCTATTATTCTACTAAAATACTTTAAAATTCAAACATTTCAATTTCTCTCTATTATTCTACTCAAATACTTTAAAATTCAAACATTTCAATTTCTCTCTATTATTCTACTAAAATACTTTAAAATTCAAACATTTCAATTTCTCTCTATTATTCTACTAAAATACTTTAAAATTCAAACATTTCAATTTCTCTCTATTATTCTACTAGAATACTTTAAAATTCAAACATTTCAATTTCTCTCTATTATTCTACTAAAATACTTTAAAATTCAAACATTTCAATTTCTCTCTATTATTCTACTAGAATACTTTAAAATTCAAACATTTCAATTTCTCTCTATTATTCTACTAGAATACTTTAAAATTCAAACATTTCAATTTCTCTCTATTATTCTACTAAAATACTTTAAAATTCAAACATTTCAATTTCTCTCTATTATTCTACTAAAATACTTTAAAATTCAAACATTTCAATTTCTCTCTATTATTCTACTAAAATACTTTAAAATTCAAACATTTCAATTTCTCTCTATTATTCTACTAGAATACTTTAAAATTCAATCATTTCAATTTCTCTCTATTATTCTACTAAAATACTTTAAAATTCAAACATTTCAATTTCTCTCTATTATTCTACTAGAATACTTTAAAATTCAAACATTTCAATTTCTCTCTATTATTCTACTAGAGATCAAGGACAAAAAAAAGATGTTGAAGAAGATATTGATTGGGGATCATTAAAACCAGGTAGTCTCTTTAAAACTGAACATTTTAGCTGTGCAGTTAATTTATGTGTCTCTGGATTGTTCATTTATTATGTGTACACTATTTGGCAGTGTTTGTCTGTGTGTAAGTGTTAACAAAATTAAGGTTATCACCAGTGATAACGCATATAGCAATGTGTCTATAACTCACATTTCATACACCTATACTGTAGGCCTATAGAAAAAAACATTTAATTTGATAAATGAATCTCCAAAGACATCTCTCTACTATAATATACGTAAGTATTCCCATTAAATATTCTATTTGTAGTTTAGAAGTATAAGCCTACAGTAAACATTACAGAATATATGTCAATATTTTTCTTGTATGTTATTGATGATAAAAACTGCCATTTTTTTCATTTTCAGAGACAGGTATTTAGCTGTGTTATGTGTAAAGGTTACTGTTGGAAGGGACAGAACTGTGTGCTGTTTTTTTTTCATTTTTGTAATGTCTCCTAAATTGTCCCTTCCTGATTGTGTGTTCATATAAGCTGCTTTGTAGCTTGTGCTTGTTTCTGTAGCTCTCTGCACTAGATATAAACTCTGTGTACACTCTGCACTAGATATACACTCTGTGTACACTCTGCACTAGATATAAACTCTGTGTACACTTTTTCCTTAAGCATACAAACATTTTGATTTGTTTTATTTTAAACCCGAGTCCAACAGTCTCAGGCTCCATCAACAAGCAGTCACCAAACATGTAGGCATGTATTTAGATTAATGATTTATCTTTTTCTTCTGTGTCTATGTGTGTGTATGTCTGACTCTAAGTTTACACAGCAATGTTGATAGAGTAGTATTTCAAAGTACACTCTGTAACCTGTAGCTGTGTTGTAGTCAGAACTTGTTGCTAATGGCATGAGTTTTGTTTTGTTTTTTTCTCAAGCCATTCTGTTTGTTTATGCTCACATTTTGTTTCATTTTGTCTTAAGTAAAAAGGTGCTAGGTGCTTGGTGTCCATGAAAGGTGCTTTTATCATGTTATACCAGCATCTAACCACTTTGTTTTGTCTCTGTTTGAGCACTAAATAGACTTTTCAATAGCAGCATGTTTATGTTTAGAAACAACTAAAATGACACTTTTTTCTCAAACTGAGAAGAAAAGGTTGAAACTTAAATAATCTTTTTGCCTCTAGACCTTGGAAAAGTTAGTTTCAGTTTTGTCCATGAAACCCGTCCATTAGATCAATCTGTAGTTTCAGTTTTGTCTATGAAACCCGTCCATTAGATCAATCTGTAGTTTCAGTTTTTTCTATGAAACCCGTCCATTAGATCAATCTGTAGTTTCAGTTTTGTCTATGAAACCCGTCCATTAGATCAATCTGTAGTTTCAGTTTTGTCTATGAAACCCGTCCATTAGATCAATCTGTAGTTTCAGTTTTTTCTATGAAACCCGTCCATTAGATCAATCTGTAGTTTCAGTTTTGTCTATGAAACCCGTCCATTAGATCAATCTGTAGTTTCAGTTTTTTCTATGAAACCCGTCCATTAGATCAATCTGTAGTTTCAGTTTTGTCTATGAAACCCGTCCATTAGATCAATCTGTAGTTTCAGTTTTGTCTATGAAACCCGTCCATTAGATCAATCTGTAGTTTCAGTTTTGTCTATGAAACCCGTCCATTAGATCAATCTGTAGTTTCAGTTTTTTCTATGAAACCCGTCCATTAGATCAATCTGTAGTTTCAGTTTTGTCTATGAAACCCGTCCATTAGATCAATCTGTAGTTTCAGTTTTTTCTATGAAACCCGTCCATTAGATCAATCTGTAGTTTCAGTTTTGTCTATGAAACCCGTCCATTAGATCAATCTGTAGTTTCAGTTTTGTCTATGAAACCCGTCCATTAGATCAATCTGTAGTTTCAGTTTTGTCTATGAAACCCGTCCATTAGATCAATCTGTAGTTTCAGTTTTTTCTATGAAACCCGTCCATTAGATCAATCTGTAGTTTCAGTTTTTTCTATGAAACCCGTCCATTAGATCAATCTGTAGTTTCAGTTTTGTCTATGAAACCCGTCCATTAGATCAATCTGTAGTTTCAGTTTTGTCTATGAAACCCGTCCATTAGATCAATCTGTAGTTTCAGTTTTGTCTATGAAACCCGTCCATTAGATCAATCTGTAGTTTTAATTTTGTCTATGAAACCCGTCCATTAGATCAATCTGTAGTTTCAGTTTTTTCTATGAAACCCGTCCATTAGATCAATCTGTAGTTTCAGTTTTGTCTATGAAACCCGTCCATTAGATCAATCTGTAGTTTCAGTTTTGTCTATGAAACCCGTCCATTAGATCAATCTGTAGTTTCAGTTTTGTCTATGAAACCCGTCCATTAGATCAATCTGTAGTTTTAATTTTGTCTATGAAACCCGTCCATTAGATCAATCTGTAGTTTCAGTTTTTTCTATGAAACCCGTCCATTAGATCAATCTGTAGTTTCAGTTTTGTCTATGAAACCCGTCCATTAGATCAATCTGTAGTTTCAGTTTTGTCTATGAAACCCGTCCATTAGATCAATCTGTAGTTTCAGTTTTGTCTATGAAACCCGTCCATTAGATCAATCTGTAGTTTTAATTTTGTCTATGAAACCCGTCCATTAGATCAATCTGTAGTTTCAGTTTTTTCTATGAAACCCGTCCATTAGATCAATCTGTAGTTTCAGTTTTGTCTATGAAACCCGTCCATTAGATCAATCTGTAGTTTTAATTTTGTCTATGAAACCCGTCCATTAGATCAATCTGTAGTTTCAGTTTTTTCTATGAAACCCGTCCATTAGGATCAATCTGTAGTTTCAGTTTTGTCTAAGAAACCCGTCCATTAGGACCAATCTGTAGTTTCCTTTTTGTCTATGAAACCCGTCCATTAGGATCAATCTGTAGTTTCAGTTTTGTCTATGAAACCCGTCCATTAGATCAATCTGTAGTTTCAGTTTTTTCTATGAAACCCGTCCATTAGATCAATCTGTAGTTTCAGTTTTTTCTATGAAACCCGTCCATTAGATCAATCTGTAGTTTCAGTTTTGTCTATGAAACCCGTCCATTAGATCAATCTGTAGTTTCAGTTTTGTCTATGAAACCCGTCTATTAGATCAATCTGTAGTTTCAGTTTTGTCTATTAAACCCGTCCATTAGATCAATCTGTAGTTTCCGTTTTGTCTATAAAACCCGTCCATTAGGATCAATCTGTAGTTTCAGTTTTGTCTATGAAACCAGTCCATTAGGATCAATCTGTAGTTTCAGTTTTGTCTATGAAACCCGTCCATTAGATCAATCTGTAGTTTCAGTTTTTTCTATGAAACCCGTCCATTAGATCAATCTGTAGTTTCCGTTTTGTCTATTAAACCCGTCCATTAGATCAATCTGTAGTTTCCGTTTTGTCTATAAAACCCGTCCATTAGGATCAATCTGTAGTTTCAGTTTTGTCTATGAAACCAGTCCATTAGGATCGATCTGTAGTTTTAATTTTGTCTATGAAACCCGTCCATTAGATCAATCTGTAGTTTCAGTTTTGTCTATGAAACCCGTCCATTAGATCAATATGTAGTTTCAGTTTTGTCTATGAAACCCGTCCATTAGGATCAATCTGTAGTTTTAATTTTGTCTATGAAACCTGTCCATTAGGACCAATCTGTAGTTTTAATTTTGTCTATGAAACCTGTCCATTAGGATCAATCTGTAGTTTTAATTTTGTCTATGAAACCCGTCCATTAGGATCAATCTGTAGTTTCAGTTTTGTCTATGAAACCAGTCCATTAGGATCGATCTGTAGTTTTAATTTTGTCTATGAAACCCGTCCATTAGATCAATCTGTAGTTTCAGTTTTGTCTATGAAACCCGTCCATTAGATCAATCTGTAGTTTCAGTTTTGTCTATGAAACCCGTCCATTAGGATCAATCTGTAGTTTTAATTTTGTCTATGAAACCCGTCCATTAGATCAATCTGTAGTTTCAGTTTTGTCTATGAAACCCGTCCATTAGGATCAATCTGTAGTTTTAATTTTGTCTATGAAACCCGTCCATTAGATCAATCTGTAGTTTCAGTTTTGTCTATGAAACCCGTCCATTAGGATCAATCTGTAGTTTCAGTTTTGTCTATGAAACCCGTCCATTAGATCAATCTGTAGTTTCAGTTTTGTCTATGAAACCCGTCCATTAGGATCAATCTGTAGTTTTAATTTTGTCTATGAAACCCGTCCATTAGGATCAATCTGTAGTTTTAATTTTGTCTATGAAACCCGTCCATTAGATCAATCTGTAGTTTTAATTTTGTCTATGAAACCCGTCCATTAGATCAATCTGTAGT
Organism: Anisus vortex; assembly: GCA_949126835.1. Lineage (NCBI taxonomy): Eukaryota > Metazoa > Mollusca > Gastropoda > Planorbidae > Anisus > Anisus vortex. The sequence goes on from OX421498.1 coordinate 24,755,982, forward strand.
TTTAATTTTGTCTATGAAACCCGTCCATTAGATCAATCTGTAGTTTTAATTTTGTCTATGAAACCCGTCCATTAGATCAATCTGTAGTTTTAATTTTGTCTATGAAACCCGTCCATTAGATCAATCTGTAGTTTTAATTTTGTCTATGAAACCCGTCCATTAGATCAATCTGTAGTTTCAGTTTTGTCTATGAAACCCGTCCATTAGGATCAATCTGTAGTTTTAATTTTGTCTATGAAACCCGTCCATTAGATCAATCTGTAGTTTCAGTTTTGTCTATGAAACCCGTCCATTAGATCAATCTGTAGTTTCAGTTTTGTCTATGAAACCCGTCCATTAGGATCAATCTGTAGTTGCACTTTGCTTGCTCTCCGTTGGAGATATAATTGTCAAAGTTGTACATCTAATGAACAATAACAGCTGGTTACACATCTAGCTCTCTAGACTTAAAATAAATATAAAATTACTTTAATAGGCAAGATAGATAGACATTTACTCCTGATGTATAAAACACTTTTTGTTATAGTTTACACAGACATTAGTAAGTAAAATTTACATTTTAACAAATATATGAAAACTATTAGTGCACTTCATTCTTTTGATCTATACTCTAAAATTATTATGTTGTGATATTTGTTTATTTCTGCATGAAATAGTTTAATTTACAATTTCATTTGTTCTCAAAGGAAAAACATTTTTTTTAAATGTACATAAAATCATTCCTATTCAAATTAGTTGCAATTCTAAAAATAAAAAGATTGTAAAAACTAAATCTAATGTTATTACCTGTTTAGTTCAATGTGTAAAGAATGCCGAATATTCCAGTCACTCTATTTAAATGTATTACTAATGCCTGAAAGCTTTAAAAAAAAAAACTCTACATATGATTAAAATGTTTTGACCAATGGTTAATGTGTGTGTGTGTGTAATGGCTGACACGAATAACTTTTATTTCAGTGGATAAAAAAGGAAGAAGACTGTCACAAATTGAAGTTATGAAAATGAGTTTGAAGAAAGTAGAGAAGGCTGAAGGGAGTGATTCAGAAGAGGAAAAGGTAATATTAATGGCAAACATTTTTTGTCATGATTTAGGAATACTTTATCTGTATATCATCAGTTTAATTCCTTATATCAATGTCATTCAAAGTAATGCTAGTCATTTGCAAATATTTCCTTTAAACTATCATTTGAAGTATATCATTCAAAGTAATGCTAGTCATTTGCTAACTTTTCCTTTAAAATATCATTTGAAGTATCTATACCATTCAAAGTAATGCTAGTCATTTGCAAATATTTCCTTTAAACTATCATTTGAAGTATATCATTCAAAGTAATGCTAGTCATTTGCTAACTTTTCCTTTAAAATATCATTTGAAGTATATATACCATTCAAAGTAATGTTAGTCATTTGCTAACTTTTCCTCTAAACTATTATTTGAAGTTCATCATTCAAAGTCATATTAGTATTTTCAAAATATTTCCTCTAAACTATCATTTGAAATACAATAGTTTTTATTTCAGTTTTTACTTCACTATTTTATTTTAGAAAAATAGTTAAAATAACTGTAATTAGTATAATTACTATTAATAAATATATCATTTAAGATTTGCTAAATTAGGCCTAAACAATGTTTATTTAAAACAAATCTATCTGAATATTTTGATTTAATATTTTACTTCAGAAAAGTTCTTTACAAGTACAAATATTTCATACATAATATATATTATATCTTCTTGGAAAAACAAACTTACTATAGAAATATAACTTTCTGAACTACATTTTTTCTGTTAGTTATGGCTACATAATGTTGCTAAAGAGAAAAGAAATTCCTTTAAAGAATGACAACTCTCATTATTTTCTTTATAACCTAACCTCCTCCAGCAGCGCTCTCGAAGAGAGTCGCGTTCTCAGGTGGAGTATGAGCGTGAAACCAAAGAGATCACTCTTGACAAGGGCGACGATAAGGTTCTTGCCAGTGTTTTTATTCCTATTCAAGACTATGCGGCAGTAGCTAGATCAATCTTTGTATTTATTTTTTCTTTTCATATTCTTAATATTCAGTTAATCAACGGTTTAGACTAGAAAGCTTTTTTTCTCTTAAAACATAAGTCTATCTCCTACTCTGTTGATTTGCTTAGTTTTAATCCCAGCAGTATCATAGGATGTAAAGCAGGTGCTAATGCATGACCATCTTCATTCTTACAATGATCCTGCAAAGGAGATTATAGAGAGTTTTTGATGTTGTACATAATTTTAGTTTCTTATCATCTATTTATTAACATGTCCAGGAACATTTTGTTTATTTACCTTGCACTGGATGTTGAAGAGGGAGATTTTGTACATAACCTATATATTATTATCACCATTTTTGTTTTAGCTTTGCTGTTATTTGTCACAATTTTTTGTTGGCTTTGATTTCTTCACACTTTTAGTTTTATTGAGCACTGCTCTATTTGAACCCCCTACTTGCTGCACTTACAGCTTCTGCTTATTTTAAATTAGATCATCGTCTATATTTTTCTTTTTTCTCTTTCTCTTTTGATTGATTCGTTGATGATGCTAACTTTCATAGAACACCGCATGCTAGTAGATTGTGTTACCAGGACCTGTGGCAGCTCACCGTTCAACAAAGGTCCACCAATGTGTATCTATGTATGTCAGTACTGTTTTTCTTTTTCTTCTGTGGAAAAAGACCCAGTTACCAGGTTGCTGCCATGTTTTTGTAACGTAGCTTTCAGCTTTGCAGGAGTCTTTGTGGGCAGTTGAATTCCTGCTGAAGTGATCCAGTCTGGACACATGTGAAATTATTGGATTGGATATTTTACATATTTGCAGTTTTTGTTTTTTTCTGTCGACATCTTGGCTTTACAGTGTGGTTTTTATCAATACAAAGTAATGACTTATATTAAGAAAAGAATTTCTCTTTCTGTGTTGAAGAAATGAGTTATCATCAGGTTATGAAACTGCTTAGAAATTAAATTGAGAACAAATTGTTCATCAGTGAAATGTCTGTAAACAGTGGAAAAGAAGTAAAGGTAGTTTATAAATATCAATGTGTTTCTTTTTTTTTAGACATTAAGAACTTTGTCATGTGTGTTCTGTGTTTGTCTTTAGCCCAACTGTGTCAGCTTCCACATTCTGTTGCTGATGATAATTAGGAAATATGAATTTTAACTTTGGTTCACATCACTGATTATAGCAAAAACCTGGCAGCCGAAGACAGTCAGTAGAAATGGAAACCCCGGTAAAGAAAGCACAAGTTGACAAACTGGAGGCTCTGGAGCAAACCCGCAGGGCATCTATGCAAACCCGCAGAGCATCTTTGGCAGAGGTCATACCTGACTGGCCAACATTGCAACCTCGTAAAGTCATAAAGGAGGTGAAATGGAAGCTTCAACAATTTTAAAATAACAAGAGAAGAGAATTTAACCAAAATAACAGCTTGCCCAAATGTATCGGTGTATATATTCAGTGTATTTCTAGTGAAGTATATGTTCAGTATGATGACATCAATTCAACATTTCCCTTCCTTGTGTCCTAACATGGTTTTAACCAGAATGAAACTTACTTTACCCTTATTAACGTTTGTCCAGATTCCAACACCTTGGACACTAAAACTTTTATTTTATGGCTCTTACTTTTAAATTATTTATTAATTTTCTTTTCAGCATTTAACATAGTAATGTCAACAGAACTTTAAAAAAAAAATATAATTAAAAAAAATCTTATGATAAACAGATGCACCATCTAAATAGAAGATTAATGCATCCTATGCTTAACTGTGGTTTACTTTAGTGTTGCAGTTGATAAGGACTTACCCAGGAGCTCATCAGTGATAATTGGAGCATCTTCTTATACTCCAATAATGTAATGCTCAACATTTTAAATGTTTATTTATTTATTGTTGGCTGGTAAAGTAAAGACATGAAATGCCAGGGTGTATCTTTTTTGTATAAATGTGCAACTTTCCTTTACTGTTGTTCACTTGCTGTACACTACAGTTCAGATTTTTGTTTTAAATCATCATTTGTAAATGTATACATTAAAATGAGTGGTTAAAAAAACTACATTTGTAAATTGTATGATTATTGATTGCATTGCTCCTCCATGTTAGTCTCATTGCTAACATTTGTATTGCAAGAATATGGAATGAGAACATGGTGCCTGCAACTTCTACAAAATTAATTCTCTCATGTGGAGGCCATTGTCTTGCAGTTACAGCTTATTAGCTTATTTGTTGTAAGCCATGTGGCTTTTCTAATCATATTTTTTTTCTGGAAATTCTTTTCATTTATCTGTCAGATATCTGACTGGTCTACTCATTTTCTTTATGTAGTAAATAAACTTTTTTCATTTATCTGGCAGAAAAACTCACTTTAATTATCTGGCCGATGCATTAATTTCATTAGTTAGTCTGATAGTTATAATTGCATACAGGTGACAGATGCACTAATATATGATTTATCTGTCAGGTACACTTAATTCATATATCTGACATATAGACTATTTTTCTTATATATCTGACTGGTACACTCTTTACATATATCTGACTGATAGACTCATTTCATATCTGACTGGTACACTCTTTACATATATCTGACTGATAGACTCATTTCATATCTGACTGGTACACTCTTTACATATATCTGACTGATCGACTCATTTCATATCTGACTGATAGACTCTTTACATATATCTGACTGATAGTCTCATTTAATATCTGACTGATAGACTCTTTACATATATCTGACTGATAGACTCATTTAATATCTGACACATTGACTCTTTTTTTATATATCTGACTCTTTTCTTAGGCTATATCTGACTGATAGAATCATTTCATGTATCTGAGATATACACTCATTTCTTTAACAGCTACACTTATTTCATATGTATGGCAGAGATACATTTCATAACCTGACAGATACAACCATTTCATATATCAGATACATTCATTTCATTTTTTTTTTGCTATGGTTTTATTAATCTTAAGTGTTGTAATAATGTGAAAAATTGTGTTTATTATAATTATATTTTTTACTATCTGGCATGTTGCTACAAACAATTCTCTGGCAAGCTGCTGACAATATTATAGATTTAGATCTTTGCTTGTTTAAATTTTAGCATCATTTATTTAAACCATTCTTGGCTTGCTTTGAAACCATCTGGTTGATTTATAGCTCTAATGTAGAAACTTAACATTTTTGTTAAGCTCATTATTACCACTCATTTTGTTAAGCTCATTATTACCACTCATTTTGTTAAGCTCATTATTACCACTCATTTTGTTAAGCTCATTATTACCACTCATTTTGTTAAGCTCATTATCATACCAGTAATTTCATTAGTTCATTATTATATATCAGTCATTATTTTAGCTCATTGTCATATCACTCACTATTAATATTATGTGAATTAAAATTTTTATCCCTAACGTATGAAAAAAGTTGCCCAACAGCACTATTTTATTTTCAATTAGGAACCTGATAAATTTAATTTAGACATGGAAGACATTAAGTGTCTTGAAGGCGTTGCTTCGGTGACTTTTGTGGCCGAGTTTTGTAAACCAGATGCAAAAGTGAAGTAAGTTAATGAATTGTTGTAGTTTTTTGCAACATTTTCAATTTTGAACACTCGATTCTTTTTAAGTCTATATTATTAAAATAAGATAAGAAGATAAAAATGCTTTAATGATCCAAACAAATGGAAATTTGACTTGATTACAAATGTTCCATCTATCAGTATATTTTAAACAATATAAAAGAACTATAAGTACTCAAGCACAGAAATATGCTTACAAAATAGTGATGCATGCACACTATCATACCATTTATCATGCAAGAAAAGGTATCATAAGGAGTCAACTATTGTATTTCTGGCTGACTGGTGACTGTTGAAAAATTCTCACTAGCTGTGGTACAAATGAGTTCTTAAATCTCTCTGTTCTTTCCCTTATTGAAAGTAATAAAAGACCTAATGTAGTTGTCGTGTAGTGAGTGCGCCTGGTCCTAAAGGATTTTATCAATCATTGATAAGTACCTTGAATTGAATAGATCTCCATGAGCGGGCAGATTCGTCTGTGTTGTAAGAGAGACTTTAATTATTAGTCGGTCTATACATTGTTTGTTCAATTAAGTGGCATTGCCATACCAGCTGGTGATTAACATCAATCTTATTCCATTGTCCTTCCCCCTTCCTCCCATGAAGCTTACACTGTTCAATAAATAATTGTGTTCCTAAATTTGCAGATGGTTCAAAAACAAGCTGGAAGTCTTCCATGGTCACAAGTACCATTTTGAATCTGACCATGATGATTACAAGTTGACCATTAACAATGTTAAGGTAGAAGATGGAGGCAAATACACATGCCAGTGCAATGACATCAGCACCTCTGCTTGGCTGTATGTTGAAGGTACAACATACATATATCTGAACTTTTTTTTTTCAGGAAATATAATTTTTACTGTACTTTCACATTTTTTTTATTTTTTACTTATATCCATAAAAAAAAAAAAAATAATTACCCATTAGTCCTTATATACCCATATTCTTAGGAAATTCAACAATAATTTTACAGAATAAATAAAATTTCTTAGTTAGTAAAGGGCTTTAAGATTTGATTGATAAATATTAAAAAATGTTCTAACGTTATAAAAAGGATTTTGCAGTTCATGATGTGAATTTTAGATTGATCTATAAATAATATGGGTACCTGAAACTAATTGGAGTAAAGTAAAAGCGGCTAGGCATTGTGCTGGCTACACATCCCCTTGTATGCCATGGCCATAGAAACTGGTGAATGCTGCTTCACCAGTCCTATGATCAGTTTGGTCCGAAGGGTACTTTACTATATAAATAAAGTACAGTAAAACCTTGATTGATAAACATATTAATAAACATTGTGTTACATTTTGAAAATAAATGTGCCAAAAGAAAATCTTAACATTTTTCCTTTCTACTAAGCAAATCTTGTTTTGAATACCAGTAAGTTAGATTAACTAATTAGTTAAAACTGAAAAAAGGGCACAAGGAAAGACTAGGATTTTTATTTTTTCCTGGGTCTGGAGGACATAATTTTGGGAACGTTAAGGCAGCTGGTCATTGTGCCAGACAAACAATCCCTTGTATACTTGCAAGCATTGGTTCACTGGCTCAATAGGTCAAATCGGGATACTTTTTAAAAATGTAAAACATTAAAATCACAATAAAGTATGTAAATCTTAAGGAAAGAGATATGTTTGCATTGTCATTTCTAGCAAAGTAAAACTAGAAATTTTATACAAATATGAACACTGACTTTTATATTTGTATGTAAGATTTTTTTATATTCTCATGCTTTGATCTATGAGTCACTTTATGTATTGTTGAGATTTGTTTTCTTTGCAGACAAGGTGAAAAAAATGTCTGTATTTGTTTACTAAATGCAGCATAAAAGTTATTTGTTTTTTTTTTGTTCCATGCAGCTAAAGAGCCTGAGTACTATTTCAACCAGAAACTGGCAGACAGCTACAAGGTGAAGCGTAAGAAGACCGGAGTTCTTGAATGTTTTGTTTCAGACCCAAGAGCTAGAGTCAAGTGGTTCAAGGGAGATGATGTTATTGAGGTCAGTTAGTCTTTTATGAGTCTGTTAATTTTTTGTATCAAATGTTTATTTCTTTACAAGAAAATATTCACACCTAACAACCTTTAGAAAAATTACTATAAATATAAACATTTCAATGAAAATAGATTAAGAAGCAAAGAAGTAAATCATACATTTAATATTAAATTCAAACTTATAAAAAAATAAAATAATCCAACATACTTAGACAGACAGAGATATAAACAATTTTTCTTATTCCTTTTACATAGGACTAATTCATACAAGTTCACTTTAACAATTAAAAGTAGTTATAAAAAAAGCAATACTTCACTTAAAACACAGTTAAGAGTAGAATGCAACAAATTTCTTTATAGAAGCTATGTCTGTTAAATACAACTTTATATTAAAACAAAACCAGCCCTTTAAAAACATTTTCTGGCAATTTAAATAAAAGACTATGCTGAGGATTTTCTTGGTGTTATTTTACTTAATTTTATCTCCAGCAAAATGTGAATAATATTTTCAACTTAGTGAAAGTGTAAAATTATTCCATGTTCCTTTAAATCATTTCTAACAATGTTTGTCCTTTTATGTAGTCATTAATTTTGTTATCTATTCCTTTTACAAAATAAAGTGTTGTCATTAATTCTTTGTTCTATTCCTTTTATGGGCTAAAGTGCAGTCATTAAGTTTTGTATCTATTTCCCTTTAAGGGCAATGTGTAGTCATGACGTAAGCAGAAGACCCATTCTTTGTTTTCATCATCTCCATCATCAGTGTATTTGTACACAGGTGGTGGAATAACTAATTGACTGTTAGACCTTAGCTTGTGTCTGTCGTGAGCTCTCTTGTGCTTAGCTTCAGGTTCGGTAGTGTATGCTTTTCTCTTGGTGCTTCTATGGTGGTCGTGAGCTCTCCTGTCATCTGCAGACATGTGTCTTGAAAGGTGTGGTAAGTGAAGTCTCTTTCTATCCTGCCCAGGTGGCATAGATTGGGTTCTGTGTCTTTCATCATGCTGGCCAGCCATTGCTTTGTTCTGACTTTCTTTTTGTTTCCTGTTTGCTTTGTCTGGCCGCTCCACTTTCATGTGTAAGTATTTATTCCCAATGTTTTGCTCATAGACCAGCATTCTCTCCTTGAGAGGCACCTGGTCACGCAAGACTCTGCTGTCTCTCATGTTTGCCCCAAAGTACCATTGAAGAAAAGTTCCTATTGAGGCTAAGCCTCCCTCAGGAACATTTCTTTCTTTCCAGAGTATGTCTTTGATTTGTTGTGATTTGGGATAGGTTGGAATCCTTATCTTGGCCAGCCAATCACCATGTAGCACAAAAAATGACCTATGCTGTTTTTTGGGTACAAGGAACATGGAAGACTTGAGTGAAATTTTGGTATCAAACACTTGTAAACTCTCATCATCTTCTAAAACAACACCACAAACTAAAATCAAATATTTCTCAAAAGATAATCCTGTCTTCATGTTGACTCTCATTAAAAATGTGGCTAATGTCTCTTTACTATATGCAAGCATTTTGTAAATAACATTCTGATGTCCATGGATAAATACAGGATACTGCTTTAAACTAAGCTGAATGGGCACTTTATATTCCTGAATGACATCAACCACTCTCTTGTTATTTGGTAGCGTGTAACCATCAACAAGCAAGTCATACATAGAAGCATTTGGCACACCCACTCTCTCTAAGGTGTTCTTCACAGATTGGATTGTACGACTTGGAGCAACTTTTAGAAGTTCACTGATCCCTCTGGCAATTTTAAATTTCAATGGGATTCCATACATTAAATCATCATCTGTCTTCATGGCTGATACATCTAACTTTACTGGCTTTGTTGAAGCTGATCCTACTGTATCAGAAAAGTCTATCTTGACACTGCCATGTTTTATTAGTTGCATTAAGTTCACTGGGTAGCCTGTCATGCCGTGAAGTTTCAAGGCTACTGCTGACCATCTGTCAAATTTAGAAACTTTTATCTGTTTCTCACGGCCATTATCCAGGATCACTGGAACTGACTGGATGGCCATATCATGGGCAAGACCTATTGTGGACATGGTCAAAACATTCCCATCTTCAATGCCATAAAATCCAAGACAGTGGTCCCAGTCCAAAACTCTAGAACCAAGATAAAGGACCAGGGAATGCTTGGGCAGGAAGAGCTCATATAGTTTGACCAAATCGACCACGTTCTGGCTGACAGTACGCCGCAGGATGCTTGAAATGATGCTAAAGCCAGTTGTACATGAGTCTACATACAGGTAATACTGCTTGCCCCAGAATGTCTCTACATGGACAAGAATATCATTCTTTAGATTCAGAAGCACAAACAGGGTACTGCTGTGTGCCACATTGTATTCAAACAGATATCTGGCATTTTCTAAAGGCCTGTCTTTATAAAGAAGATCAATCCTATCTACTGGATAACCTCGTTCAATGTGCAGTCTGGTTTTCAATTCCAAAACAGTCATTGTCAGATTGATCTGTGAACAAAAGGAACATTTCTTTAGTTATGAAACTTTTGTGAGAATAGTCATTGTTCTGGTGTAACTTTATTATGCATGATTTTGTGTTATTGCATGGTTTTGTACCAATGTTTTGTAATGTATTTGGATACATTATTGATAGAAGTCAGAATATTTTCATAAACTACATACCACCATATCAATTTTCACTCCAAGTTGTTTGGCTTCTAATGTCACTGTGTAGTCATAGAGGGGAGCTATTAGAATGGCTGTTCCTGGTTTCACAATAAAAACACTTTCCATTTCCAGTGGTCTTTTATGACCTGGCAGTAAGACCATCATCTTCAAAGTGACAATATTAACATTTCTTTACTAAATGTATTTTTAAAAAAACTTTCTTGGATATCATCTATCACTTAAACTTCTTAAATATTATTTTTTACTTAAATTTCTTGAATAATCATCCAGTTCTTCTAATTAAATTGCTTTAGTATATATTCTATTACTTCAATTAGTAATGTAACATTTATTTGGGTTTATACCTTGTCTACTGCTGAATTAAACTGTAGTGAAGTCCTGGCAAAAGCCACAATGTTCATAAAAGTGTCTCCCTGGATAGGGGTAAATAGAGCTATAGTGTCTGGGTTTTTGTATGTCCATATAGCCAGCTGCTGGCCATAAACATGGCGAAGATCTAGTTGTCCATATATTGCATCAAAAGGATCAAACTCATCATCCGAGTCATCAAAAAGAGAGTCTTGACTTGCCATAACATTGTGAGGATATGGGATAGAATTATAGGCCTGCACACACAAAAGAACATTATAATTAATCATCCTAAAGAGAACTTTAAAATACAACTTAGCTCTTGTAATAAAAAATATGTTATCAGAATAATCAGGCATTAATCAATATAGGGCTTATACAATCAATAATAGTCCAAAAAATAAACTTTCCTGATCATGTGCGTTTACATCATGATTTAATTGTTAAATATTTTAAAAATATTATAGGCACGGTGGCCTGTTCGGCTGGTATTCCAAAGGGTCCTGAGTTCAAATCCTGGTGAATGCTAGAATTTGTTTCTGGGTCTGGAGGGTGCCCTGAGTCTAGCCAGCTCTGATGGGTACCTGACTTTAGTTGGGGTAAAGTAAAGATGGCTTGGCATTGTGCTGGCCGCACAATCCTCTAGTATGCCATGGCCACAGAAACTGGTGAACGCTGCTTCATTGGCCCCATGGATCAATTTGGTCTGACAGTATTACTTTTACTACTATACTTTAAGATTTAAAACATTAACTCTTGTAAATTACTCTATGAGGGTTAAATAGGAATTGATTGCTATCCTAAACTACTCTATTAGTCTGAAGAGATCATAAAAACAATGCTTCCTTACTGGTGCAGTACTAAACTGTCTCTCTCCTTGATGGCCATAGCCCCAGCCTTGTACAGGTTGTATGCTGATTAGACCATCCATCATTTTATAATCCTATATAGCAACTACACATTTACATGATTTTACTGAGTCCAAAACTCTGAAACCAAAATGATATCATTAATAGGCTCCGCAGTCTTAAATAGATCTAATAGATCATTGTATGGTCATTAGTCATTAGGCTACGCACATAATATAAGATTTAAAAAATCTATTGAAGAATAAGTAGGCTTTAAAGCAAGAAGTAGCCCTTAAAGCATAATAGGTAGGCCTTACACCAGTAAGAATTTAAGGCCTTAAACTTTTGTTGAGCTTCAGACCTTCCATTATTAGACTTTTTTGTCTTGATATAAAACATTAGAACTTAGAATGAGACTTTGTAAAAAAAAAAAATAGAAAATAGGCTTAGCCTATAATATCGGACAATTTTACACTAGTTAATTGGAACTTGATAGTAAATCTGTTTTGTAATGTTTTCTTATACCCTATGACTACACATTATGTGCCAAACATAAGAACAAAATGTGTTACTACAAATACTGGTGTGCTCAATAAGAACACATGATTTTCTAATCTCTTGCCAACTTCAACTTCTGTTGTCTATTATACCTCCCCCCCCCCCACCTCTATACACACAATACCCCCAGGAATGATCACAACAAATAAAAGGAAAAATATTAACAGAAAGTTCTTCCCTATAAAAAATACAATTTCACTTAGGCCTACACAAAAGTTGTATAGCCTACAAGAGATCTCATACACTTCAAGTACACAGTTAAATAGGTTCTCTACAAATAGTTACTCCTACACTATGTATTCCTGATCATTTGTTTGTACCCTAAACCAGGGCTGCGGAGTCGGTAGATAAATGTTCCGACTCCGACTCCTCATTTTTTTTTACTTCCGACTCCCCGACTCCGACTCCTCTGTAGGCTATTAATATGCGAATGTATTTTGCACATTCCTTTAATGAAAGATAGGCAACATACATCTACATGTCATTACCACGGGACTACTGGCTGGAAAGCCAACAGTCTACTGTATTTAATTTTAAATATTAGTGGGGCTTCGGTACGGCATACCGGCTGTACCCCCCACCCCCTCATGGGGCCTGATCAGTAGAGGTCACGATCGGCGAATCCAAGGGACAAACGGTTAATCCCTTACTAGTGAGAGGCTAGGTTACACATGGGCGCTGCGTTCCCTGTAACAGCAGAACTAGGGATGTTACAACCGGCTATCGGTTCTATAAAACCGGTTTAAAATCGTATTTTGGTTTCCCCCACCCCCCGCGCAATGTCACAAGTCACATGCCGGAACAGCCAAATGTGCGTAGTTTTGTAGGTATATTTGAAAAATACTTCAAACTTAATTAGTGTTTGCAGGGCATTCAAGGGGCTGATTTGTGTGAATACAATATGATTTTGTACTCTTTACCATAAAATTCTTTAGAACTAAAAAAAATCTGGGCTAATTGATTAAAACCGATAATAGCCTAGCTTTCAATTTTTCAATAGTGATAATCAAATTACCGATTATCGTTGACCATAATATTAAGAAGCATATGAAGAGGCATATATTTATGGTAACTTGTAAAATAATGTGTTGAAAGAGAATCAAAAGAATATGTAGGCCTATTTAATAGAGCCGTTAATAATAGGCCTAAAGCACAGGGCACAGACGTGGTGTTTTGATAATCAAAACTGGTTTTCGGTTTCAAAACCGAAATCCGGTATTCCGGTTTTTGTTTAACATCCCTTAGCAGAACATAACACTATGAAAAGTATAAATATTACCACCAGGGCCGTATTTAGGATTGTGGGGGGCCCTGTTCCTAAATCTATGTGGGGGCCCTGTTCCTAAATTTATGTGGGGGCCCTGTTCCCAAATTTATGTGGGGCCCCTCGTGGTCTCGCCCTGCCTTCCACACAGGGCCTACCTCAGAAAAGGGCTGTTTAATTCATATTACAATCATACATTGTATGTTGCACGTAGCTAGGTTGAACTGGAGCGCTTTAAATTGTATGGGAATAAATGAATTTTATTTTACATTTTCAACGAAATATGAGGATGTCACTCAAACATTTCTTTTTGGGATGTGTGGGGGCCCCTTTTGTGCGGGGGCCCCTGTTCCAATGGAACATGTGGAACATGCATAGGCTAAATACGCCACTGATTGCCGCTCCTAATTGTGCGTTGTGTGCGTAGCGCATTCATAAGTCGTAAAGGCGGCATTTTTGTGTAGGCCTATTGAACGCAAATTACATTATGGAAAGAATCGTAAATGTGTAAAAGCCTCTCTAGGCCTCTAATAAAGGTATGCTTGTACACTAGTAGCTTAAGATGCGTTTTATTTAGGACCTATGGCCTAGGCCTATAGCCTACTAAGGCAGTGTTAAGCATTCCGAGAAAACTGCGCGTGCCATGTCCTAGCATTTGAAATCATTACAAACAATGTTAATGGTAATTAGTAATTTGGGTACTTGTATAGCGTCATCAATATCGGCGCCGTGCATTCTATATGACGTCCAGTCTAATGACGCATTTCAAATTAGTTCAAAAGACTTTTTGTGAGTGTCGACCCGCTATAGTATGACAATAGGGATAGGATCTTGAGTAGGGATGGGGACTCAGAGAAAGTAAAAAATATTTTACTTTCTCATATCACTAATTTCTGTAGGCCTATTGATCGGTTGTTTAAAATAAATGAAGCCCTGTCTTTTTCCAATCTAAATTTAGTAGGAGTCGGAGTCGGTGCATTATTTGCCGACTCCGACTCCAGGTACCCAAATTTCCTCGACTCCGACTCCACAGCCCTGCCCTAAACAATAAAACCTAGAATATATAGCAAGCCAATTTTTTCATTAACCAACATATTTATTTCTAAGGTTTGAAGAAATGTTCAAATGAAAGTAGGTCTACCTGAAATGTGTTTAGGTTTTCCACTGTGTATGTCTGTTGGTGTATATATATATATATATATTATATATTTATTTGTATGTGTCTATAAATATGTAATCTTATGTAACATATATTATGTGTATCTGACTCTACAATACTCTACTTATATGTGCATCTCTCTGTAAAAATGTGTGTCTGTTTGTAAATATCTGTGTCTGTCTGTAAATATGTGTGTCTATATGTAAATATGTGTGTCTATTTGTAAATATGTGTGTCTGTCTGTAAATATGTGTGTCTATGTAAATATGTGTGTCTCTATGTAAATATGTGTGTCCGTCTGTAAATATGTGTGTCTATATGAAAATATGCATGTCTGTCTGTAAATATGTTTGTCTCTTTTTAAATATGCGTGTATGTCTGTAAATATGTGTGTCTATATGTAAATATGTGTGTCTATATGTAAATATGTAGGCCCTATGTGTAGATGTACAAATGTGTGTCTATACGTAAATATGTGTGTCTATATGTAAATATGTGTGTCTATATGTAAATATGTGTGTCTGTCTGTAAATATATTTGTCTCTTTTTAAATATGTGTGTCTGTCTGTAAATATGTGTGTTTATATGTAGCCTAGGCCTAAATATGTGTGTCTGTTTGTAAACATGTAGCCTATGTCTGTCTGTAAATATGTGTGTCTGTAAATATGTGAGTCTCTTTTTAAATATGCGTGTCTGTCTGTAAATATGTGTGTTCTGTTTTTTTGTGCCTATGATAGGCGTAATCTAGTGTGTTCTGTTTTTTTTTTGTACCTATGATAGGCTTAATCTAGTGTGTTCTGTTTATTTGTACCTATGATAGGCTTAATCTAGTGTGTTCTGTTTATTTGTACCTATGATAGGCGTAATCTAGTGTGTTCTGTTTTTTTTTGTACCTATGATAGGCTTAATCTAGTGTGTTCTGTTTATTTGTACCTATGATAGGCTTAATCTAGTGTGTTCTGTTTATTTGTTCCCTATGATAGGCTTAATCTAGTGTGTTCTGTTTATTTGTTCCCAATGATAGGCTTAATCTAGTGTGTTCTGTTTATTTGTTCCCTATGATAGGCTTAATCTAGTGTGTTCTGTTTATTTGTTCCCTATGATAGGCTTAATCTAGTGTGTTCTGTTTATTTGTTCCCTATGATAGGCTTAATCTAGTGTGTTCTGTTTTTTTTTTACCTATGATAGGCTTAATCTAGTGTGTTCTGTTTATTTGTTCCCTATGATAGGCTTAATCTAGTGTGTTCTGTTTATTTGTACCTATGATAGGCTTAATCTAGTGTGTTCTGTTTATTTGTTCCCTATGATAGGCTTAATCTAGTGTGTTCTGTTGTTTTTTTTGTACCTATGATAGGCTTAATCTAGTGTGTTCTGTTTATTTGTTCCCTATGATAGGCTTAATCTAGTGTGTTCTGTTTATTTGTTCCCTATGATAGGCTTACTCTAGTGTGTTCTGTTTATTTGTTCCCTATAATAGGCTTAATCTAGTGTGTTCTGTTGTTTTTTTCATTAATATTTACATATTTCAATTCCATTTGTCAAATTGCCAAATAATTTGTATCAAAAATGAATACGAGATATAATTATATTAGGATTACTTTAGACATAATTTGTTTAATATATTTACCTGACAATACATAATCCGTAAGATGACTTCAAATCAGTTTCTTTACAAAAATATTTCCTACAGTCTCGCGAGATATCTAGATCTAACCCAGTTACATGTCCTTTAATGTAGCCTATGACTCTACAATCACTGTTGACACTTTCTTCCCAACCTTATATCGATCGCAGTTCTCTGAGGGCCCATTTTAAAAATAATCGATATTCATAAAGGAAAAGTGTCGCGTGTAAGAAAAGCTTTACAAGGCTCTGACTACGCATGAAACATATAAAGGGCCTATAGCTCCCGACAACTCAATTATTGGGGCATACAGTGATCAGGTCTACATGGGGCCAAGCAAATAATAGGCCTAATTCCTGGTGTTTTATTGATATTTCATGCTTGTCTCTTTAATTGTATCGTTCTTCTTCAACTTGATATATTAACTTGCTTAAAATGTTTTATAAAGTCTTTAATAACAACAATATATCTTTTAAACATTTATAACAAAAACTAACAGATGCAGTCAAAAGTGTAACAGTTCAGTGTACTAAATGACACACAGACATATACTGTATTATTTTCCTTTTTATTCTTATGCACCGAACACAAGTTACTGACTAATATTGTCATTGACTCTATATGCATCTTCTTGTTCATGTTTTATCAAAACTTTAAACTTGTTAGAAACGTCGTTCTGTTATGCAGCTATCAGTCTTTAGAGCTACCCAGTAGGGCGTGTGCCGACATTTAAACATGCGACAGATAAACATGCGACACTTAAACATAGACACTTAACCACACGTCAGATAAACATACGGACATTTAATCACACGACATTTAAACATACGGACACTTAATCCCACGACAGATAAACATACGGACACTTAATCACACGACACTTAAACATACGGACAGTTAATCATAGCGACTGATAAACACACATTTTCACTATACCATTAAAATAAATAGGAAAATAATATAGATTATGTTGCCAATTGTAAAAAAACGGGATAGAGGGAAGGAAAATCCCTCATGGCATCAACAGGCCTAACGGGGACACCTATGCCATACGCCCACCCTTGGTTTTCCTCACTCCCATTTCATCGTTATTTATAATGAATTTAACCTTAATATTTATTTCTTTTTATTGAGTTTTTTTTTTAGCTTTTGAACTAGAAATCTGTGTATAAATACAACATTAATTAAACAAACAAACAAAAAAGCGTTCAGTGTGTTATCCCGACTTTTTGCTCAGTAGAAGTCTTGCATACTATCTATGAGCAGGGCAATAGAGATTCTTCATTGGTACGAAAGGTGAGCCATTGTTCGCAGAAATTGCAGAAAGTTTGCAGCTCAGTAAAAGTTAACTGCACGTGCTTCACGGTCCTTTAAACAGAATCTACATTGTATCTATGTAGATAACAATTTTAAAGGACCTTTACCAGCACATATAGAACGAATAATACATACTTAAAGGTTCTGTATAAACAACCTTCAGTGAGGCACCATAAATTAAATCTTTGATAGGCAAAAGATGCAAGCTCAGCAGAATGGATGGTGTTACCATAGTCTTATGCATATCTAGTGCTCAATTATAAATACTTTATTGTTCTTAATGTTTTGGTTATTACAATTTTAAAACGTATTCATATTTTTGCATTTTGGGGAACCTAATTAAAAATATAGTATTTTTAAGATTGCCATCATCATTATCAAATATATTTTAAAAGCTATTTCTAAATAATCATTGGATAATGCAATTAAAAGCTATAGGCCTATGTGTCAATTCGACCCACTAGTAGTAATAAGAAGTATTGTTTTTTTTTAAATAAAACAAGGTGTATGAGTTACATTGTAGCCGAATACAGTTAAAACACGAAGAAGGGATGGCGCTAGTGAAGACATAACGGATAGATTAAGTGGATTATGTAATACTGGCCGTCCGATCGCTGGTCTGGGCAGCCACGCGTGAAGTAAGTCCCGCCCCTTCATCCGACCAGACAGCAACTAAAACATACAACAGCCCGCCCCCCCCCCCCCCCTATCCCGACAGATGAACACACATTTTCACTATACCATTAAAATAAATAGAAAAATTATATAGATTTTGTTACAAATAGTAAAAGTAATGGGATAGGAGGAGGAAAATATCTCATGGCATCAACGGGCCTACGGGGACACCTGTGCCCTACGCCCATCATTGGTTTTCCTCACTCCCATTTCAACCCTATTTTTATTGAATTCTTTTGTTTTAATTTTTTATGATTTTTTATTTGAACTATATACACATACAATTAATGAAACAAAAGCGTTCAATATGTTATCCATAGTTTGAATCTTTGTGTAAGCTTATAAACAAGTATTATAAATAATAGTTTGATTGAAAAAAAAATGGTACAGAGTTAATAAACATATAGATTTAAAGAAAGTTGTTGATTATATTTTTTTTATTGTTAGTTTATATAATATACACGTTTCTGTGTTAGCGACTAGTCTATGGGTAGGGGCGGTTGTTTGGGACGCCACAATTCTTTTTATTGGCTCTCTGGTCGAAAGTGGATGAAAGGGCAGTACTTCACACGCGTGGCTGGCTTTCCATCGTAATCGTTTACGATGGTCTTGGTGCAGACCTGCGATCGGGCGTCGAGCATTACGTAATGTACTTTATAGCACTAGCCCGTTATGTCTTCACTAGCCCTATCCCTTCTTCGTGTTTTAACTGTATCCGACTACAAGGTGGTTAAATGTAACCCATAACCTTGTTTATTTTAAAAAAAAAATCTTATTTCTACTAGTGGGTCAAATAAAGTATATTTTTTCGATTATAATATATTATTAAAAGGTTTTATAGTCGAGAAAATTAGAACAAAAATAATGATAGTAAAAGAGAGAGAGAAAGGGGAAAAAGACCGTTCTAGATTTAGTATTTTGTCAATATATAAATAATATTAAGACTGTTTATAAATAGAATGAAAATAATGACAATTATTATTTGAGTTTATTTTCAAAATAATCTTAGAAAAGAAATTAGCCTTTAAAAAAAGTTAACCCGCCAAAAAAAAAGTATCGTGACATAAAGGACCGTGTATCACGCGCAGTTAATCTGTATTTAGCTGCAAACGTTCTGCAATTTCTGCAAACAATGGCTCACCTGTCGTACCAGTGATGGATCTCTATTGCCCTGTCTTGATAACACATTGAACGCTTTTTATTTCATTAATTGTATGTGTATATAGATCTAGTTCAAATAAAAAAACAATAATAAAAAAATTAAAAAAAAGAATAAATTCAATAAAAATAGGGTTGAAATGGGAGTGAGGAAAACCAATGATGGGCTTAGGGCACAGGTGTCCGTAGGCCCGTTGATGCCATGAGGTATTTTCCTCCCCCTATCCCATTATTGTTACTATTTGTAAAATAATCTATGTAATTTTTCTATTTATTTTAATGGTATAGTGAAAATGTGTGTTCATCTGTCGGGGGAAGGGGGCGGGCTGTTGTTTGTGACGCCACAGTTTTTTTTAGTTGCTGTCTGGTCAGATGAAGGGGCGGGACTTCACATTGAAGTTCACGCGTGGCCCAGACCAGCGATCGGACGGCCAGTATTACATAATCCACTAATCCGTTATGTCTTTACTAGCGCCATCCCTGCTTCGTGTTTTAACTGTATTCGGCTACAATGTAACTCATACACCTTGTTTTATTTAAAAAAAAACAATACTTCTTATATCTACTAGTGGGTCGAATTGACACATATAGCTTTTAATTGCATTGGTCAATGATTATTTAGAAATAGCTTTTAAAATTAATTTGATAATGATGGTGGGAAGAATAAAAATACTCTATTTATAACTAAGTTCCCAAAAATGCAAAAATATGAATACGTTTTAAAATTTTAATAACCAAAACATTAAGAACAATAAAGTATTTATAATTGAGCACTAGATATGTAGACTATGGTACTGATATGTTTTCTTTTTTTTTTGTGAACTACCGTACGCAAATAGGGGCACTTGGTACAAGTAGTACATGTTTTCTTGTCTAACTTCACCGAGCGTACCAATGAAGAATCTATATTGCCCTGCTCATAGATAGTATGCAAGACTTTTACTGAGCAAAAAGTCGGGATAACACACTGAACGCTTTTTTTTGTTTAACTAATGTTGTATGTATACATAGATTTCTAGTTAAAAAAAAACACTCAATAAAAAGAAATAAATATTAAGGTTAAATTCATTATAAATAACGATGAAATGGGAGTGAGGAAAACCAAGGGTGGGCGTAGGGCATAGGTGTCCCCGTAGGCCTGTTGATGCCATGAGGGATTTTCCTTCCCTCTATACCGATTTTTTTACTATTGGCAACATAATCTATATTATTTTCCGATTTATTTTAATGGTATAGTGAAAAAGTGTGTTTGTCACTATGATTAACTGTCCGTATGTTTAAGTGTCGTGTGATTAAGTGTCCGTATGTTTATCTGTCGTGGGATTAAGTGTTTGTATGTTTAAATGTCGTGTGATTAAATGTCCGTATGTTTATCTGTCGTTTGGTTAAGTGTCTATGTTTAAGTGTCGCATGTTTATCTGTCGCATGTTTAAATGTCGGGTAACCCCAGTAGGGAACACATGTTATTGTAGCATTGTTTTGTTTTTTCAAAGTTGGTATTCCCTCTAATGTCCCCCTTCCCAAGGACAAGGACTGTGTAGGTCTATTACAAAAAGGCTAGGCCTAAAATAAAATTCTTAATGGCTGGCGCCGAAGAACGATCTGTTCGCGTCGCGTTAATCCGGGCTCTTTGATATCAAGATAAACAGATAGCTTTAGTCAAACCGGAAGATATAATTAGTCTATACGTAGTCTTGGGCAATGAATAAATATAGACCCAGTTGACAGTAGGCCTACTACGTTTAAATTAGCCATAGAGTAGGGGATGAATTGCTACTGTGTGACGACTGTGTCTGAACTGTTGTAGAATAATCACATGCACGCATTTGTAAGAAAGCGTCTCTAGCAGGGGTCGGCAACCTTTTGAAAACAGTGTGCCAAAGTAGGATTTCTAATTCATTAAGCGTGCCACAAAAACTAATAGGCAATCTGCTTTGTACTTGTAAGCTTATTACCCTTTTGGGAGTCTTCCGCGTGCCATTAAAAATCGCTCTCGTAGGTTGCCGATTCTTGGTTTTGTATGTAAGATAAGGTGAACGCAATAAAATTATAAAAATGACGTTTTTAAAACGAGGGTATAAACAGAAAAACAGTTTCTTTTTTTTAATTTCTGGTTGAATTTTTCTAAATAAACATAGAGAGCCTACAACTAACTTTATAATAACAAAATAAAGACCGCACACACACACAAACAGTGACATAAAATAGGCATAGGGTAGGCTCTTGGCAATCGCTCCTCTCAATTTCTTGATTCGTTGTGAAATCGTCCCATTTTAGGCTATATGTACAATCTAGCCAAGGCAACTGGTGATAAATTTGTTCTTATTATGTTCACTGTTGTTGCCATCAATTTCATTGTCTGACACCTGTGGTAAATTTGTAATCATTATGTTCACTGTTGTTGCTATCACATATCGTTGTCTGACACCTGTGGTAAATTTGTACTCATTATGTTCACTGTTGTTGATATCACTTATCATTGTCTGACACCAGTGTTCATTACAAATGAGGTAGAAAGTTTGCCATTATTAATTACTCCACAGGAACTATTTGTGTTGAGGCTTAGGAAACAGAAAAGAGATCCTAGTAAATATACACACCTGACAAGTGTAACACCAATAGTTAAATCAAAGACCAAAAGCAAAGCAGTAATAATACATAAAGCATTCAATTCTACTACAAAGATACTCAGATAGACACAGGGATAAAAACAATTTTTCCGTTTTCAAGAACAAACACATATAAAAGTATATTTCTTCTCAAGTGGCATTTAGGCATAGAAATGGGTTACCGTAACAGATCAGGAAGACCAATAGCTTAACATCACTTAAAATCCTAACCAAAATGCAAGGTTACCCAAACCACACAAAAACATAAGACAAAATAATGTTTTGTTTAGAAGTAGCATCCATAACATATAAGATAAGAAGAAGATATGAGATTTATATTTCAATATATTATCTAATGGATTAACTATCAAGCTAAAAATACACTAGGTGTTTTATTTCATTTATTTACATTTTTATAATTTTTTTACTTGTTAAAATTACTTAAAGTAACAACAACATAAAAAACAAGTAAATTTGATGTCAGTCAAATATTAAATTAATATTGTTACAATTTAAAATTTAAAGTGTCTTGTTTAACCATGTATTATTGAATAGATTCATAATAGAATTTGAAAAAAAAATTATTACTTCCAGTATACCCCTGGCAAGTTTGAAATTCAACGTAGAGAGAACCGATGCATTCTGAAAATTGTTGATGCCACCCCAGAAGATGAGGCAACCTATTCATGTCAATGTGGTGAAGCTAAGACAAGCACTAAAGTCAATGTGGTTGGTGAGTACATTACTGACTGTTTACACTAAAGTCAATGTGGTTGGTGAGTATATTACTGACTGTTTACACTAAAGTCAATGTGGTTGGTGAGTATAGTATATTACTGACTGTTTACACTAAAGTCAATGTGGTTGGTGAGTACATTACTGACTGTTTACACTAAAGTCAATGTGGTTGGTGAGTACATTACTGACTGTTTACACTAAAGTCAATGTGGTTGGTGAGTACATTACTGACTGTTTACACTAAAGTCAATGTGGTTGGTGAGTACATTACTGACTGTTTACAGTATAGTCAATGTGGTTGGTGAGTATAGTATATTACTGACTGTTTACACTAAAGTCAATGTGATTGGTGAGTACATTACTGACTGTTTACACTAAAGTCAATGTGGTTGGTGAGTACATTACTGACTGTTTACACTAAAGTCAATGTGGTTGGTGGGTACATTACTGACTGTTTACACTAAAGTCAATGTGGTTGGTGAGTACATTACTGACTGTTTACACTAAAGTCAATGTGGTTGGTGAGTATAGTATATTACTGACTGTTTACACTAAAGTCAATGTGATTGGTGAGTACATTACTGACTGTTTACACTAAAGTCAATGTGGTTGGTGAGTACATTACTGACTGTTTACACTAAAGTCAATGTGGTTGGTGAGTACATTACTGACTGTTTACACTAAAGTCAATGTGGTTGGTGAGTACATTACTGACTGTTTACACTAAAGTCAATGTGGTTGGTGAGTACATTACTGACTGTTTACACTAAAGTCAATGTGGTTGGTGAGTACATTACTGACTGTTTACACTAAAGTCAATGTGGTTGGTGAGTACATTACTGACTGTTTACACTAAAGTCAATGTGGTTGGTGAGTACATTACTGACTGTTTACACTAAAGTCAATGTTGTTGGTGAGTACATTACTGACTGTTTACACTAAAGTCAATGTGGTTGGTGAGTACATTACTGACTGTTTACACTAAAGTCAATGTGGTTGGTGAGTACATTACTGACTGTTTACACTAAAGTCAATGTGGTTGGTGAGTACATTACTGACTGTTTACACTAAAGTCAATGTGGTTGGTGAGTACATTACTGGCTGTTTACAGTATAGTCAATGTGGTTGGTGAGTACATTACTGACTGTTTACAGTATAGTCAATACATCCTTTAGCACATCTAGCTAATACACATATCCATTACTATAGTATCGAGTAGTTGAAGCAATAACTGTTTTGTCATAATTCAAGCTACAATTATTGGGAAAGTTTTTTTTAATATATAAACCCAAATGAAGTTCTAAACGAAGTCCTGATCCCTCTAAAGCCACTTTTTCAAATGTCTTCACAGAACCTGAGTGGGAATTTATGAGAAAACTTGAAGATGTAGAGGCTGTTGAAAGAGAGAAAGCAACATTGGAGTGTGATGTCAGTGACCCAGAAGCTGATGTTGTGTGGCTTAGAGAGGGCAAGGTAATGAGAGAACGTTTTATTTGTCACTAACCATATATCAAAGGGAAGTCACTGTGCTTATTTTATTAAACCCAAAAGTCAAATTGAATTGTATTTTTTTTAGAGAAAACTTGCAAAACTCCATAAAAAATACTCATTAATTACACATAATGAATATTGTATTATATCTGTCTTTAATTGTATCTATTGCACGAGTTACTAAGGTAGAAAAAAAAATTAAGTTATCATCAAAAGATTCATATTGAAATCAATTTTTGTTTTACAAATAGACCTCAAGTACATTTTAAAATTGGAATAAAAAAACAACTTCAAATGTACATACTAATATACTAATATAAATGACACTAACACATTATTTCAGGAGTCTCCAGGAGTTATTGAGGTAGAGTTACTCAATTGTCTTGTGTCTAGTTTCTAGTTAACCTTGTCCAGCACATTTTCTTGTTTCCAAAAGTGTTCCCCGAAATCATCAAAAGAGAAAAACACCAGAAAAAAAAGAATTATCATCACTTGCATTTTACATGGGAGAAATAATCACACAATTTCAAACTGCACCCATTTAATGTCATTTTCTCTGTTTAGTTTAAATACTGCATGACATTTGCTGGACACCTTTTAGACATTTTATTGCATTCTATGTTGGATACCTGTTAGGTTATGTTGTGTCCATTGTTGGATAACTGTTAAATTTAGCTGTATTCATTGTGGAAAAATTGTTAAATTTAGTTGTATTCATTGTTGAATAACTGTTAAATTTAGCTGTATTCATTGTGGAAAAATTGTTAAATTTAGTTGTATTCATTGTTGAATAACTGGTAAATTTAGCTGTATTCTTTGTTGAATACCTGTTAAATCTAGTTGTATTCATTATTGAATACCTCTTAAATTTAATTTCATCCATTGTTGAATACCAGTTGAATTGTGTTGTATTAGATGTTGAATAACTGTTAGAGTGTGTTGTATTCAATGTTGAATACATGTTAGAGTGTGTTGTATTAGTGTTGAAACCTCTTATATTTTGTTGTATTTAATGTTGAATACCCATAAGATTCTGTTCTATTCAAAGTAAAAAAGTATTCAATGTTGATTACTTATTAGATTTTAATTGCAATGTTGGTTACCTGTTAGATTTAGTTGTATCCATTGTTGATTACTGTACTTGTTAGTTTATGAATGAGTTCACTGTTGAATACCAAATCAGTCATTACTTTTCCAGATTGAACCCACTCTAGCATTCAGTTATTATCCCATTTCAACTAAATAGAACACTTTTTATTATATATTGGCTAGATGCACCTATGAATTAATGTGTGTTGATTTCTCACTGAGTGTTAGCATAAGGACATGTTAATTAAGGTCTTACAGTTCTCAGCTCTGCTTAAATTTTAAGTCATCAAAATTATAAAAGAGTAGAACCAGTTCTTAAACCTTTTTCAGAACTGTCTCTGTGTTATTTTACAAGCATGGGCTTAATTAGTTTTTTTCTCCTTGCTTTTGAATGTATTTTTAATTTACAACTCCAGAATTAAATAAGAAGAAACAACAACATCAGAAATTAAAAATGAAACTCAACAAGATCTTGTATTTATCCTTTTTTTATGTTAACAGTTTTGTTTATAATAAAAAAACACAGTCAACTTTTTTAAACATTTTTATTTTTTTATTAGTGAATTTCAACTGTTTAACATTATTAATAAAACAAATGCACCTATTGTATGTAAAAATTACACTTTCTCTTTGATCAGGAATTGAAAGCTGGCGGCAAGTATGAATTTGTGAAGGAAGGCCTGAAGAGACGTCTGGTAATTAAGAACTGCAGTATTAAAGATGATGGCAAATATACTTGTCAAGTCCTGGATCAGAATACCACAGCTGAACTCTTTGTTTCACGTAATTCAACCGATATAGTTTTTACTACTATTCTCTTACATATAAAAGTATTAGCTTACAAAACTTTTCTTTCTTCCTTGTCTCTTTTAGGTTTGCTTAAATAATTCTCTTTTCTACCTATCTTGTCTCTTTTCTTCTTCTTCTTCTTTAAGTGCCAGGCCTGGAGCAGACATTGGCGGTCATGACTCTCCATTCTTTCCTGTTGTTAGCTATTTGGAGAAAGTTATTATTACTTATGTTGTTGTTCGTGGCCCATTTGTTCAGGCTTTCTACATATGTTAGCCTTTGTCTTCCTCTGTCTCTCTTACCAGATATTTTCCCACACAAAGCCAGTCTTTCTATACCATTTTTCCTAAAGATGTGTCCTAGAAATTTCATCTGTCTATTCCTAATGGTGTTAATGAGTTCTCTTGAAGTACATGCTGTTTTCAACACCTCTGCATTAGATTTCTTTTCAGTCTATGATATTCTCATCATCCTTCTTAGAAACCACATTTTTACGGCCTTTAATCTTTTCCTTGTTTCATTATCAATAGTCCAACATTCACATCCATATAGAAGAACAGACCAAACATACCCCTTCAGTATGCGCATTTTGGTACACATGCTTATATTCCTGTTTAAGCATGATACTGCTTAAGCTCATGTAGCTGTTTTTAGCTATTGGGATTCTTCTCTTTTTTTCTTTGTTGCATTTGCCTTCCTGTGTTATTGTATAGCCTAGATACTGGAAAGAACTGATTGCTTGATGTTTTCACCTTCACTAGATATAGAGCATCCTGGAGGTTGTGTTTTCTTAGAGATTAGGTGGTAGGTCTTACTGAGATTGAGTGTTAATCCTTTAAGTCGGCTCTTTTCTACCACCTTATTTAGAATAGTTTGCAGGGCACTTTCTTATTCTGCTTTTAGTACTGTGTCGTCTGCGTATCTCAGATTATTTATATTCTTTCCTCCAACTTTAATACCATCTAGGTGTTCCATATTCCGGAGTATTATTTCACTGTAGATGTTGAAGAGGTCTGGTGATAAAACACATCCCTGTCTTACTCCTCTCTTTATTGGTTTGCTTAAATAATTCTCTTTTCTACCTATCTATTGTCTCTTTTAGGTTTGTCTACATAATTTTCTTGTTTTTTCTTTAGTTCACTCTTTTTGTATTTTGTATTCTAATTAAATATGATATGACATTGGCTTGTTTACTGTGATACAGCTGATGTCAAGTTCATGAAGAAACTAGCAGATAAAACATGTAAGGAGAAAGAAAGTTTGACTCTTGAGTGTAAAGCAACAAACCCACACAAACATCCATTTCAATGGTTGAAGAATGGTGTTCCTATTAACACTGATTTATCAAAGTAAGAGGTTTTTATTACTTTTTTTTAACAATCCCTTTAGAATACATACTACATAGCAAGGATTGAAAAAAATATTTTTTTGAAATTTCTTGTACCATTATGTATTATATTTAAAAATGTCTGTCTCATGTACTAAGCACTGGTGAAATTGATGATAATATCTGTAAACAGGTGAAATTGATGATAATATCTGTAAACAGGTGAAATTGATGATAATATCTGTAAACAGGTGAAATTGATGATAATATCTGTAAACAGGTGAAATTGATGATAATATCTGTAAACAGGTGAAATTGATGATAATATCTGTAAACAGGTGAAATTGATGATAATATCTGTAAACAGGTGAAATTGATGATAATATCTGTAAACAGGTGAAATTGATGATAATATCTGTAAACAGGTGAAATTGATGATAATATCTGTAAACAGGTGAAATTGATGATAATATCTGTAAACAGGTGAAATTGATGATAATATCTGTAAACAGGTGAAATTGATGATAATATCTGTAAACAGGTGAAATTGATGATAATATCTGTAAACAGGTGAAATTGATGATAATATCTGTAAACAGGTGAAATTGATGATAATATATGTAAACAGGTGAAATTGATGATAGGTAAACAGGTGAAATTGATGATAATATCTGTAAACAGGTGAAATTGATGATAATATCTGTAAACAGGTGAAATTGATGATAATATCTATAAACAGGTGAAATTGATGATAATATCTGTAAACAGGTGAAATTGATGATAATATCTGTAAACAGGTGAAATTGATGATAATATCTGTAAACAGGTGAAATTGATGATAATATCTGTAAACAGGTGAAATTGATGATAATATAATATGTAAACAGGTGAAATTGATGATAATATCTGTAAACAATTTGCAAAGAAATTAATGTTTTAAATTTATTTTAATGAAACTTAAACATCAAGTTTAATCAATTTAAAAAAAACAAAATAGGAAAAGTTTCAATTGTAATGTTGTATGGTACTGGAAAGAAAACAACCTAAACTCATGCAGTATTTCCAATCTTATAGTTTCTTTAATCTAAAGAAATGTTTGTTTTCATTTTAATCAGATATGAAAGTAACAATAAAGGAGAAATTTATAAACTGACAGTTAAAGATGTGGATATTGGTGACAGTGGTGAATACACAATTCAAATTGGTGACCGACCAAATAGATGCAATGTGACTGTACAACCATGTATGTAGGAATATTCTATTAGTTACTGTCTTATCTTTTAAATTACACACATGAAATTTATAAGAAGATTTGTACTTCCTATGTAGATATGTTCTTAAGTCTAGCATTTTGATAAGTGTATTAAGGGTTAGTCTAGCATTTTGATAAGTGTATTAAGGGTTAGTCTAGCATTTTGATAAGTGTATTAAGGGTTAGTCTAGTATTTTGATAAGTGTATTAAGGGTAAGTCTAGCATTTTGATAAGTGTATTAAGGGTTAGTCTAGCATTTTGATAAGTGTATTAAGGGTTAGTCTAGCATTTTGATAAGTGTATTAAGGGTAAGTCTAGCATTTTGATAAGTGTATTAAGGGTAAGTCTAGCATTTTGATAAGTGTATTAAGGGTTAGTCTAGCATTTTGATAAGTGTATTAAGGGTAAGTCTAGCATTTTGATAAGTGTATTAAGGGTTGGTCTAGCATTTTGATAAGTGTATTAAGGGTAAGTCTAGCATTTTGATAAGTGTATTAAGGGTAAGTCTAGCATTTTGATAAGTGTATTAAGGGTAAGTCTAGCATTTTGATAAGTGTATTAAGGGTAAGTCTAGTATTTTGATAAGTGTATTAAGGGTAAGTCTAGCATTTTGATAAGTGTATTAAGGGTTAGTCTAGCATTTTGATAAGTGTATTAAGGGTTAGTCTAGCATTTTGATAAGTGTATTAAGGGTTAGTCTAGCATTTTGATAAGTGTATTAAGGGTTAGTCTAGCATTTTGATAAGTGTATTAAGGGTAAGTCTAGCATTTTGATAAGTGTATTAAGGGTTAGTCTAGCATTTTTATAAGTGTATTAAGGGTAAGTTTAGCATTTTGATAAGTGTATTAATGGTAAGTCTAGCATTTTGATAAGTGTATTAAGGGTTAATCTAGCATTTTGATAAGTGTATTAAGGGTAAGTCTAGCATTTTGATAAGTGTATTAAGGGTAAGTCTAGCATTTTGATAAGTGTATTAAGGGTTAGTCTAGCATTTTGATAAGTGTATTAAGGGTAAGTCTAGCATTTTGATAAGTGTATTAAGGGTTAGTCTAGCATTTTGATAAGTGTATTAAGGGTAAGTCTAGCATTTTGATAAGTGTATTAAGGGTAAGTCTAGCATTTTGATAAGTGTATTAAGGGTTAGTCTAGCATTTTGATAAGTGTATTAAGGGTAAGTCTAGCATTTTGATAAGTGTATTAAGGGTAAGTCTAGCATTTTGATAAGTGTATTAAGGGTAAGTCTAGCATTTTGATAAGTGTATTAAGGGTTAGTCTAGCATTTTGATAAGTGTATTAAGGGTAAGTCTAGCATTTTGATAAGTGTATTAAGGGTTAGTCTAGCATTTTGTTTTGATAAGTGTATTAAGGGTTAGTCTAGCATTTTGATAAGTGTATTAAGGGTAAGTCTAGCATTTTGATAAGTGTATTAAGGGTAAGTCTAGCATTTTGATAAGTGTATTAAGGGTAAGTCTAGCATTTTGATAAGTGTATTAAGGGTTAGTCTAGCATTTTGATAAGTGTATTAAGGGTAAGTCTAGCATTTTGATAAGTGTATTAAGGGTTGGTCTAGCATTTTGATAAGTGTATTAAGGGTAAGTCTAGCATTTTGATAAGTGTATTAAGGGTAAGTCTAGCATTTTGATAAGTGTATTAAGGGTTAGTCTAGCATTTTGATAAGTGTATTAAGGGTTAGTCTAGCATTTTGATAAGTGTATTAAGGGTAAGTCTAGCATTTTGATAAGTGTATTAAGGGTTAGTCTAGCATTTTGATAAGTGTATTAAGGGTTAGTCTAGCATTTTGAGAAGTGTATTCAAGGAAAATAAGACCAACACAGGCTACCTATTTCATGTCCATGATCTTGGCTTATTAACATTAGCTAATTAATCATCTTTCCTGAAGTTTTTATAAATTAAACAATGAAATGCAGGTTTTTATATAATCTTTTTAAATTAAAACAATAAACACAGTACATTTATTTAAGATCCAAGTTTCAATTTTTCAAGTGAGTGCTCTAATTGCTATTATCTTCAACTATTGCAGTGCCAAGACCACCAAAGATTGATGCATCTAAAGTCAAAGACATTTTTGTAAAGAAGGGAGACAATATTGAGCTGAATATTCCATTTGATGGTTAGTACCATAGACTATAATATACATGGACCGCTTGCTTTAGTATTTCTGCTATATGATGACTTCATAGACTATAATATACATGGACCGCTTGCTTTAGTATTTCTGCTATATGATGACTCCATAGACTATAATATACATGGACCGCTTGCTTTAGTATTTCTGCTATATGATGACTCCATAGACTATAATATACATGGACCGCTTGCTTTAGTATTTCTGCTATATGATGACTTCATAGACTATAATATACATGGACCGCTTGCTTTAGTATTTCTGCTATATGATGACTCCATAGACTATAATATACATGGACCGCTTGCTTTAGTATTTCTGCTATATGATGACTCCATAGACTATAATATACATGGACCGCTTGCTTTAGTATTTCTGCTATATGATGACTCCATAGACTATAATATACATGGACCGCTTGCTTTAGTATTTCTGCTATATGATGACTTCATAGACTATAATATACATGGACCGCTTGCTTTAGTATTTCTGCTATATGATGACTTCATAGACTATAATATACATGGAACGCTTGCTTTAGTATTTCTGCTATATGATGACTTCATAGACTATAATATACATGGACCGCTTGCTTTAGTATTTCTGCTATATGATGACTTCATAGACTATAATATACATGGACCGCTTGCTTTAGTATTTCTGCTATATGATGACTTCATAGACTATAATATACATGGACCGCTTGCTTTAGTATTTCTGCTATATGATGACTTCATAGACTATAATATACATGGACCGCTTGCTTTAGTATTTCTGCTATATGATGACTTCATAGACTATAATATACATGGACCGCTTGCTTTAGTATTTCTGCTATATGATGACTTCATAGACTATAATATACATGGACCGCTTGCTTTAGTATTTCTGCTATATGATGACTTCATAGACTATAATATACATGGACCGCTTGCTTTAGTATTTCTGCTATATGATGACTTCATAGACTATAATATACATGGACCGCTTGCTTTAGTATTTCTGCTATATGATGACTTGAAACACTGATGTTCAGAATTCCCGATTCTAAATAACGTAATTTATACAGGAAATAAAGTTATTGATATACAACTTCCGTTTTATTTAATCGCTATGATTTTCTCACTGAAAAATTAAAATCGAAAGTTGTACAGAGCGGAAACATTTATAGATCAGTATTGTGTGCGCACGGAAACAGAATATAAGCTCTAAAACTAGAGCAGGCGGTCCATCTTATTATAGTCAATGAAAATAGGATTAATAGGCCTACAAGTTCATTTAAAGTCGATAAAAATGTGATTTAATAAAATGGATCTTGTCTAACAATTACTTCATTTAGAATCGGGAATTGCAAAAAAAAAGAAAATAATAGCATAAAAAACTAAAGCAAGTCCTCCATGTATATTATAGTCTATGGTTAGTACATGCATGTCCCATTTGATGGTTAGTACATGCATGTCCCATTTGATGGTTAGTACATACATGTCCCATTTGATGGTTAGTACATGCATGTCCCATTTGATGGTTAGTACATGCATGTCCCATTTGATGGTTAGTACATGCATGTCCCATTTGATGGTTCGTACATAATATTGCCAAATTAACACATTTCAAAATAACTTGTATTTAGGTGCCCCTATTCCCCGAGCCTTGTGGTCCAAGGACGGCAAACACATTGATGAGGGCAATCTAGATACCAACACAGAACCTAAAAATACATATTTGAGAATCCCTGCTGCACAAAGATCAGACACTGGTTCATATGAACTTACTTTGACCAACGATGCTGGAGAGGATAAAGTGCCAGTTAAAATTACTGTTATGGGTGAGTTTATGATCAAATTACTGTTATGGGTGAGTTTATGATCAAATTACTGTTATGGGTGAGTTTATGATCAAATTACTGTTATGGGTGAGTTTATGATCAAATTACTGTTATGGGTGAGTTTATGATCAAATTACTGTTATGGGTGAGTTTATGATCAAATTACTTTTATGGGTGAGTTTATAATCATATAGATTCCCTTTTAATATTTGATGTAGTTACACTATAGATTTAATTTAGATAAATGTTGTAGGAATTCATTTTATTTCTATGCTATTGGTACTGATAATTATATTTTCATATGTATCTTCTTCTTCATGTTGTCTACAAAAAGTAAATATTTTTATTTGCAGATGCTCCTGGACCACCCCAAGGTCCTTTAGAAGTGTTAGATATTTTCTCCAATAGATGTGCACTACTTTGGGACAAGCCCAAAGAGGATGGTGGATCACCAGTCACACATTACATTGTGGAGAAAATGGATGCAGGAAAAGGGGATTGGGAAAAAGTAATGTTTTTTTTCCTTAAAGTCTTCATTGTAATAGCTTTTTAATTGAATGCTTTTAAATCTAAATTAACAAAATTATTATCTTTAGTCTCATTTGAAAATGTTTTAACTTAAGTTGTTAACTACAATGTCATTAGTTGTTAACTACAATGTCATTAGTTGTTAACTACAATGTCGTTAGTTTTTAACTACAATGTCATTAGCTGTTAGCTACAATGTCATTATTTGTTAACTACAATGTCATTAGTTTTTAACTACAATGTCATTAGTTGTTAACTACAATGTTATTAGTTGTTAACTACAATGTCATTAGTTTTTAACTACAATGTCAAAATCATTGCATTTTTTGTATGCTTTACTGTTTTTATGGTGTTTTGTTCTTTTTTTAGTTTTGTTTAATATTTGTATATATTGATTAAACTTATGATTGTATTTTTTGTATAGGTTTGTGAAACAGATGATGTGGAAGTGGATGTCTGTGACTTGACACCAGGTCGTCATTATCAATTTCGCGTGTCAGCAGTCAACACTCAGGGTGTTAGTGAACCCCTGCCAACTGAAGGAACAATGTTGGCAAAAGATCCTTGGGGTAAATATTATCTTCACTTTGTGAATGTTCACACTCATGAGCCCAATTATTAGAAGTGCTTATGTAGCACTGAGATGAGTTATAGCTATTATAAAGAGATAATTCAGTGTCCTACTGCTTGTAACTTTGTTTAATATTTTATTCACATTCAACTTCTTTGTCTGCATTTCCCAATTTACATACAAAAATTCAATACATTTACCATGCAATTAGTTTTTTGTTAAAAGACACATTTTGTTCACCCACTTTCCTGGTGTACAACAGTTTTTGAAACATTATTTTGTATTTACTGTGGGTCACCTTTTTGTGTGTGTTTTTCCCAGATCCCACTAGTCCTCCAGGAGAACCTAATGTTATTGATTATGATAAAGATTATGCTGAATTGGAATGGACTCCACCAGTGAAAGAAAATGGTGCTCCAGTCAGTGGATATCTTGTTGAGTTTAGAGAGAAAGGAGAAGGAGAACAAGACTGGAAAAAAGTAAAACAATATTAACATAAATTTTTGTATGTGTTTTTGTCTTTAACTTGCTATTGGTACTACTTCAACTTCATGTTTAATTTAGTCTCCTTTTCATTTTTTCTCTTTGTGTCTATGATGTTATTTTTATTAGTTTCTCTCTTTGTGTTTATCATGTTTTTTTTTTACTACTTTTTCTCTCCATTTCTATGATGCTACTTGTACTCGTTTATCTCTATGTATATAGGGTGTAGAGACTGGACCAGAAAACAAAGGAACGGTTAAAGGCCTGAAAGAAGGCAAAGAGTATGAATTCCGTGTGATAGCGAAAAACAAAGCCGGTCCATCAGAACCTAGTCTGTGCTCTGAACCAGTAGTCTGCAAGTCTAGAAAAGGTTAGTTTTACATATATTTTTCATCACACTAGTGTAACGTACATTTGTTTATCAGAAAGAGACTAAAGCTGTTGAATTATAGTTATTTACTAAGTGAAGGATAAGTAACCATATTTACTAGTTTTAAGGATTAGAATTAAAAGGAGAGAAGTGGTAATCTGGGATACTCTATTCAGTTGTAGTGACAGGAAGTTAGAGTAAGAGTCATTGTTAAGTTGTTGTACAAGTAGGACTTGTATAGGATGGTTGGGTGTAGTTTTGTAAGTATTGAAAGGCAATATTGTTAAAAGCTGTAGTGAATGTTCTTCTGTGTATAAATTGTGCAATTTTATTTTATTTATGTGCATTTACCGTAATATAAAATCAATATATGTCTGAAGAATGAGTTATTGAGCTGAATGAAGTGAAAGAACATTATTATGTGACCAGTCTGATGTAAACAAAACACATTACATCAAGCAAATGTCGTTTTAAAATAAATGCATGGGTTTTATCAACTTTTGAATTTTGAAGATGTTAATGCTCTTTTGTGCAATTTTTTATTACACAGTGAAACCAAGAATTGATCAGAAAACTGTCCCTCAAAATGTCCGCATCAAAGTTGGACAGAAGTTTACAATTGGTCCAATTACTTTTATTGGTGAGCCTAACCCACAAGTTACATGGCTGGTAAAAAATCTGGTAGGTTTTTGGTTCCTATTTATTTTTAACTTCTCATTGTGTTACTCTCTGAAATAAAAATTAGATATGTGATTCACTCACTGAGCAATATATTAACTGGAGTGCACCTGGCCTCTTTTTATTGGATGAAAAAGCACCATCTTGTGTTGTCAGAAGTAAAATTTCTTTTAAGTTGGAGTTAGATAGTCAAACAACATTATTATGGTGTATTCTTTACTGCTTGTCATCTGGAAAAGTTGGAGAGATGTTCTTTACCACCTTCCTAGTGGGAAATAATTGAGTCATCAACAATTTGGTGAATCTTAACCAAAAAAGGCTGAAGAGCTTCTGAGTGGGGTGTTTTTAACGTATATAGATTAGTATCATTGGCATGAATCACATGGCTTCCTACAACACAAGATAACATATTTTCTTCCTATTGCTTTTTAGCATAAGAGAGGGCATGCTCACTTAAGTTAATTTGTATAGCTCAGTGATGAGTGTGTGTGTGTGTGATAGATATGCTTTCAGAAAATTGTAACATTTTCTTATCACTTTTTATTTTGTTTCATTCAAATCACTGTCTTTTAAAGTCAATATTACATTTTTATAATGTATCCTGATTGTGTTTATTACATTTTAATAATCTAATCTATTATGTATTGCTTTCATCTTTTAACATCTATTTCTATTTTATTTATATTTATTATCTGATTATCTATTTTAACTACATATTTTTATCTTTTTCTATTATCTCTATATCTATATTGATACATCTATTTTATATTTATATACAAGCTAAATCAAGCAATATAACATAAATATTGCAATCAGATTAAAAAAGACAAGTCTTTTTATTTAACAAAAAGCTAAATTTCCCGGTGTTGCCTGTGGATTTACAATCTTTTTTTAAAAGTAATATTAATTAAAATAAAAAAAATTTTAAGAAAATAAAAGTATAGACTAACTGGGGAATCGAACCGCATGGTAGTCTGATACATTAGCTAAACAGCTAGTGAGGACACGTCCTAAGTTAAATTTCAAAGGTAAAATTTCAGGCAATAAGGTCATGTATCTTTAAATAACCCAATTAGATTGGTTAAACACACACACAGAGCTTTTTATATATATATAGATTATATATATGTCTATTTCCTCTTTGTATGTATATAATAAATATATAGACATTATACCTAAAAAATGTATTTATATATTATATTTTATCTACAGCTATATTACATCTACTATAGACGTATCTTTTATAACTCTATTTTAGATGATATCTATTTGCTTTCTATATCTATTATACCATATCTATATGTTTCTTTGTACCACTGCAAAATGCTTTTCTTCCAAAGCATTAGTGTCAGTTAATGTGCAAGAACTATGTTTTATTCATGTGTGTGTTCTCCACTTGATGTGTCCTTTTTTTGTATCTAGGGACCGAAGGGGGTAAGTTTGTCCTACATGTTTGAGAGTGACCCTCTTTTAGTTTATAAACTGGTTACATTATTTTTATTTTACAGAGAAATTTGTTGATGCTTTTATACAGCTTCATAAGACAAAGGTTTAATCCTGTCTTAAATCTCTAAAACAAAACAGTGGATAAATTTGTCTTCATTATGATTGTTGTTTTTTTTAAATACAGTTAGGCCTATTTGTCTGACCTTCCTACTTAGATGTTATTGATTTATGACAAATTTATCCATTGTAATTTGTTTCTGTTCTCTGACACAGTAGACAGTAGTTGTAAAATAATGTGTGCTTTATAAAACAAATTCTCAGTTATCAAAACATATTTCTGTCTTTTTTTACTCTAGAAACTGTTTGCCTGAAATATTTCATATGTTTGTCATGTCTTAGAAAAAAGCCAGACTGTGCTGTTACATTGATATTGCCAGAATGTTATAATATGTGTATGTTATTATCATTGTTCTATTTATATGTTGCAGGGTTTTATGTTTAAATATACAAAGATATATATGTAATGTATGTTTTGATGTTTTAATTGAATTCTCTTTTTTATTGACTATAATATAGGATTTGGAAACTGGACAAGTGAGGATTTAGTTATACAAATAAATTGACAAGACTAATGTCTTATTATTTGTATTCAATTTAACATTAAACTATTTTTTTTATTTGTTGTAGTTTGTTGGCATGGTAGCACATTAATATGTTATGTTTTGTGGTCATTTGTGCTACCTTGTTGGGTCCAGCATTCTGTGGTGTCTTAGCAGGGTGGCACATTTGACTTATATCTTGGTCATTTTGTGCTACCTACATATGCTGTGTCTAGTATACTTTAATGTGCTGAAAGTGTAGCACTTTTAACTACTGGGAGTTATATCTGGGTCATTTTGTTGCTACCTCCACATGCTGTGTGAGTATACTTTAATGAGCTGACAGTGTAGCACTTTTACCTACCGGTAGTTATATCTGGGTCATTTGTGCTACCTCCACATGCTGTGTGAGAGTATACTTTAATGTGCTAGCAGTGTAGCAGTTTTAACTAGCTATATCTGGGTCATTTTGTGCTACCTCCACATTCTGTGTCCAGTATATATTAATGTGTTGGCATGGTAGCACATTTGACTTGTTATGTCCTGGTCATTTTGTGCTACCTATGTATGCTGTGTCCAGCATATTGTGCTGTTTTATATTCCCCAAAAAATGGTCATAACCTGTTTACAATAAACTTAATACATTCCCTATTAATGTAATCCTACTTTATGCATTTAGACGCATCATAGAAAAGTATAATTATACTTGGAATATAACTAAAAACATTTATCCTTTAACTGAAGATTTTTTTTTTACCTATAAAGTGGATGAATCAAAATGATTCTAATTGCCCCTTTTTTATTATTACCTTTTGTTCTCTTTGAATTTTGAAATTGTGGATCAAATTAATTCCACTAGTAAGCTTATCTATTCAATAACACAATAATCTTTAAAAAAAAAAAACTGTTAAGATCACTTAACATTAACATAAAATATTGTCTTTATATATTAATTATTATGTTGAAAGTCTAAACTGGCAATGTTTTCGGCTTTTTGTTTTTCAATGTGTTTGAAAATATCTTCTGGCAAACGTTGTTTTAATCAACAAACATTGTCTGTTTGTCTGCTACTAACTGTCTATGTTTAGTTCAAACTCATTTTCCTGTTTGGAAAAATTGAGTATAACAAGCTTTACAACAAGCTTAGTGAATGTCTACCCAGTAGGATATTAGTTCCTAATTTGTGTGTATTAAAACAATACTTTTAACAAACCTTAGTGCTAATAGCTAGATTATATTATGAGATAAAATATCTTCTTGTATTATTGGTGTTAGTTATAAATAGTATAAGATTATTACTTTAAAAAGATAGTTGGATTAATTTATTAAATTGGAAAGATTACAAATTGACAGTTTTAAATGAATTTTAATGTTTACTTTGACTCCTGTTTAAATGTTTACTTGTTAAACCAGCTGTAGGTGAGTCAAATGTGAAAATGGAGATTGCAATAACTGTGTAAAGAAAAAAAAACTATTTTTGTTAATTGTTTTGTTGCTGTTATTTGTTGTCGTTTTTTATATTTTATATATTAGGGTATAATATATTTGTGCATACACATTCCTTTTTTTCATATACATTTTTCTTACTTAAAACTCATTGAGTCATGTTTCTTATCTTAAGTTCATTGAGTCATATCCTTAGCTTCAAACTTATAGTCATGTTTCCTAGTTAATATTGATTCATGTTTCCTATTTAGAAGTTCATTACATCAATGCTCGTGCTTTATAACTGCCCACAGAAACAGGAAGAGGTGCCCCTGGAAGCAAGTGATGTCTTGTCTGTCACCAACAAACCAAAAGAGACAACAATTGACTGCAAGGATGGTCTCCGTAAACACACGGGAGAGTATCTACTGACAGTAACAAACAAACATGGTTCTGACAGTGCTACCATCAGTGTGGTAGTGCTAGGTACACATTCTGTTCATTTAAAACTTTACTTTTCACTATCAGTGTGGTAGTGCTAGGTACACATTCTGTTAATTTAAAACTTTACTTTTCACCATTAAGCTTCTTTGCTAGATGTTTGGAATTTGTTTTTCAGTATACAATTCTTTTGAAATCTCATTTTTAATTTAAGAGATGTACACACCAGCTACAATTTTACAATATTTCATTACTGGTACAACATTCTGTAAAAATTCATTTGTAATAAACATATATATAAACATATATATAAACATATATATAAACATATATATAAAAATATATATAAACATATATATAAACATATATATATAAACATATATATAAACATATATATAAACATATATATAAACATATATATAAACATATATATAAACATATATATAAACATATATATAAACAGATATATAAACAGATATATAAACATATATATAAACAGATATATAAACAGATATATAAACATATATATAAACATATATATAAACATATATATAAACATATATATAAACTAGCTATAAATTTTAATGTTTATTTCGTTTCTCACTATGCTCTTACAATAATTCTAAAGGTCCACCTGGTAGACCTGGCGGTCCTCTAGAAGTGAAAGAAGTTACCAAAGAAAGTGCCACACTGACCTGGAAGCCACCACAAGATGATGGAGGCAGTGAAATTAAGTCAGTCTTAGTTTTAAATTCATTTTACATTTCAACATCTTTACATCCAAACATTCAGGTCCAAAAGAAAAAAAAATTCCTTTTGTATCTTGCACTACTTAGAGATTGAAGTATCTTACACAGTTTGCATACTTTGGTTTCTTATACTGTTTACAGAGGCTACCGTGTTGAGAAATTTGACATGGACAAAGGCAAATGGGAGAAAGTGGCAACAGTGCAGGGCAACAAATGCGTTGTGCCCAAATTACAAGAAGGTCATGATTACAAATTCAGAGTCATTGCAGAAGGCCCTAATGGTGACAGTGATCCTCTGGAGCTTGAAAATCCAATCACAGCAAAAAATCCTTTCGGTAATTAGAAACTTTAAATCAGGCACATTTTAACTAAAGTTTTGTAAACAAAATTTTATTAGACCTAATTAAATGTATTGACTTATCATTAAACTTTTAGTTTTAAAGTGTAAGTGGGCTTAGAGAATTAGAAAATGTACCCATGCATTTGTAATGGAATTAAGTACACTCTAGTTTATTCTTTTTTAATAAGTACATTTAGATATAAAGAACAGAGAGTGTCAAGAAATGAAAAAAATATGTCTTTACCATTATATTAACTTAATCCTCTACAAGAAAAAAGTTTCACCAAGACTTTTCAAAAGTAAAGATTCTTTTCTTTTTTGGAGTTAAATAGTAAGGCTAGCTCTGACAATACCTATACTTCACTAAGCCTTTCTACAGTGAACTATAAGGGGAATAACTCTTATAACACCTGTACATCACTAAACTTTGCTACAGTGCACTATAAGGGGAATAACTCTTATAACACCTGTACATCACTAAACTTTGCTACAGTGCACTATAAGGGGAATAACTCT
Organism: Anisus vortex; assembly: GCA_949126835.1. NCBI lineage: Eukaryota > Metazoa > Mollusca > Gastropoda > Planorbidae > Anisus > Anisus vortex. The sequence goes on from OX421498.1 coordinate 24,796,604, forward strand.
TATAACACCTGTACATCACTAAACTTTGCTACAGTGCACTATAAGGGGAATAACTCTTATAACACCTGTACATCACTAAACTTTGCTACAGTGCACTATAAGGGGAATAACTCTTATAACACCTGTACATCACTAAACTTTGCTACAGTGCACTATAAGGGGAATAACTCTTATAACACCTGTACATCACTAAACTTTGCTACAGTGCACTATAAGGGGAATAACTCTTATAACACCTGTACATCACTTAACTTTGCTACAGTGTACTATAAGGGAAATAACTCTTATAACACCTGTACATCACTAAACTTTGCTACAGTGTACTATAAGGGGAATAACTCTTATAACACCTGTACATCACTAAACTTTGCTACAGTGCACTATAAGGGGAATAACTCTTATAACACCTGTACCTCACTAAACTTTGCTACAGTGTACTATAAGGGGAATAACTCTTATAACACCTGTACATCACTAAACCTTTCTACAGTGCACTATAAGGAAGCTATATAAGCTTCATTATTATTATTATTAAGGGGAATAACTCTGATCTCATGTAAGGAATACTTAATAGTCAGGTGTAGCTTGTATATAAATATAACATTTTTAGATACAGGTATTTTATTTATAACAATACATCATCGTAAATGAGTTATAAATAAAAATATAGACAAGCAACAGAATGTAGATATTGTGTATATTTTCCTAAGTGTTTAGTGTATTCAATTGTATTTTTTTTTAATGTAATGTTCTATAAGAAAATATTTTTTTTTAATGTTAATTTTAAAATGTCACATCTAAGAAGTAAATTGTATATTGCTTAGAAAAACCTTCTGCTCCTGGCAAACCTGAGGTTGTTGATCGTGACCGCACCTTTATTGAGATGAAATGGCAACCTCCAAGAGATGATGGTGGAGCTCCAATTGCTGGCTATGAAGTAGAAAGAAAAGAACCCAAGACTAATAGATGGATTAAATTGACAAAGAACTTGATTACTGTAAGTAGGAGGGCTAATTGTCCAGTCAAATCCATCTAGGTACACTTATTTAAAGTAGTTTTCAATTGATTCAATGTTAATTCTATATACATTAGTATAATGGTAATCTGTATACAAAAACTTAATGTAGAATTCATGACTATATTTATCTAGAAAAGTGTATTGTATTCATTAAAAAATGATAAAATTAGGAGCCACAATTCAAAGATGAAAAAGTTCAAGAAGGTAAAGAGTATGAGTACCGTGTCTATGCTGTCAATGAAGCAGGACCATCAGAGCCTAGTGCAACATCAGCTCCAGTTATAGCTAAACCACTTAAAGGTAACATGTTCTCTTATTAAGAATTAAGATATTTTTATTCACTTATTTAAGGCTTTTTTACAAATGAAACAAGAGCAAAGAATTATAATGCAACTTAAATATTAGTTTAACATTTGCAGCTTCTCTTTTAGATCCACTAACTGAAAAAACAACTATAACAGATTTAGTAAAGTACTGATCCTTATGATACATAAAAACAAGTGTAACACCATTAGTAAATTGACTAAATTTAGATAGACTTTCAGAAAATATTAGATGGCAAATAATAGTAATAATACATACAAAATTAAAATGAATTCTTTTTGACAAATACATGTAATACAAGATAATCCTCAAAAAAACAGATAAAAATACTTTTTTCATAGTCCGTGCAATTTTGGGAAAATAAAATGTTGATATCATTTAAAGTGCTATTAACATGGCCCAAACAAGATACATAGAAATTTGTAAATGAGATACATCCAATGTAAATCTGGATAAAAAAATGTTTCTCAATATATTCAATTTTCCAAACAGAGGCACCCAAGGTCAATCTAGACAACTTATTTGGTGCCAAAGAAATCAGAGTGCGCGCTGGTGAACCCATCAATATTAATCTTGGTATTTGTGGTGCACCTGAACCTACAGTAGAATGGCAGAAAAATGGAAAACCACTGGGAAATAGAGTAAACATTTTTTGAATATGTTATTTGTTTAGTCTATACAGCTGATGTTTTAAGTAGTTTCTGATTGTTTATTTGTTTAGTCTAAACAGCTGATGTTTTAAGTAGTTTCTGATTGTTTATTTGTTTGGTCTATACAGCTGATGTTTTAAGTAGTTTCTGATTGTTTATTTGTTTAGTCTATACAGCTGATGTTTTAAGTAGTTTCTGATTGTTTATTTGTTTAGTCTATACAGCTGATGTTTTAAGTAGTTTCTGATTGTTTATTTGTTTAGTCTATACAGCTGATGTTTTAAGTAGTTTCTGATTGTTTATTTGTTTAGTCTATACAGCTGATGTTTTAAGTAGTTTCTGATTGTTTATTTGTTTAGTCTATACAGCTGATGTTTTAAGTAGTTTCTGATTGTTTATTTGTTTAGTCTATACAGCTGATGTTTTAAGTAGTTTCTGATTGTTTATTTGTTTAGTCTATACAGCTGATGTTTTAAGTAGTTTCTGATTGTTTATTTGTTTAGTCTATACAGCTGATGTTTTAAGTAGTTTCTGATTGTTTTTTTGTTTAGTCTATACAGCTGATGTATTAAGTAGTTTCTGATTGTTTATTTGTTTAGTCTATACATCTGATGTTTCAAGTAGTTTCTGATTGTTTATTTGTTTAGTCTATACAGCTGATGTTTTAAGTAGTTTCTGATTGTTTAAAAAAAAAAAAATATAACATTTTTTATCCATTTAAAGATTCTGTAAAATTTCCTTGTTTATTTTTAACACTGAATAATTGATTTAGTGTGAATCTTTAACATAGGCTCAGTTGGCTAATGATGAGACAGAAGCCAAACTCCATGTACCTAAAGCAGAAAGAGGTGACACTGGCAAATACACAATTAAAGTTGCCAATAAACATGGTGAAGATACCGCTGAGATTTCTGTTGTTGTATTAGGTAGGTTGCCTTGGTTCTACTCACTGTTAAAGTAGTTATTCTCTTAAGTAAAGTAAAAAGTAAAGTACCCTTCGGACCAAACTGATTATAGGGCTGGTGAAGCAGCGTTCACCAGTTTCTGTGGCCATGGCATACGAGGGGATGTGTGGCCAGCACAATGCCCAGCTGCCTTTACTTTACCCAAACTAGTGTCAGGTACCCATCAGAGCTGGATATTCTCTTATTTGGTTAAAGTGTCAGCAAGCTGGCAATATTTTCACTCAATTTTATGAGAGCTGAATTTGTTGAGCTTGTTTTGCTGTACATTATACAAAATATTTGTTTCAAAGTTAATGTATAATAATAGAAATGTTTAGACTCTGTTTCTATGACATGCAGCATGGAAAAACTAAAATGATTTTACCACTTATCACATCTGCATTATTATTTTTTAATTCAGATAAGCCTGGAGAACCAGAGGGCCCATTAGAAATCTCTGATTTGACTGCAGAAGGCTGTAAGCTGACTTGGAAACCACCAAAAGATAATGGTGGAGCAGAAGTCACAGGTTAATTTATTGTTTTTGTTTTATGTTCTTCATATTTTTTTTTATATTAAAAACAACAGGTATAAAAAAAAAAATTTTAAGTTATAAAATAGTATTTTTAAAATGTCCTGAACATGAAGAGTTTAACAAAATACAATTGTGATCTCCAGGTTATGTTGTTGAGAAATGTGAAGAGGGTTCTAATTACTGGGATAAAGTACCTGGCATTGTAACAGGAGAATCTATCAATGCTAAAGGCCTGAAGGAAGGCAAAAATTACAAGTTCAGGGTTAAAGCTGAAAATATCTATGGATTTGGCGAGCCATTGGAGAGTCAGAAGATTACAGCCAAGAATCCCTTTGGTTAGACTCCAGTTTATAAAGATTATTTATTATGTTATTATGTAAATGTTAAAACATGACTTGAAATATTCTAGAAGTGCACTGAATACATGATTTAGTATATTCTAGAAGTTGTCTCTATAGAGTTTTTTTTATATATATATTTTATTACAGACACACCAGATGCACCTCGTGATCTGGAAATTGGCAAATATGACAGATCTTCTGTTACACTTAGCTGGAAAGAGCCAACTAGTGATGGGGGTAATCCAATTAAAGGTAAGTCTTCTATAACACACAACAGACCAGCCTTTGACTTATTTCCTCTCATGTTTTTTTAAAGAAATGTATATCCTCAAAAACAATCAAAGATGGCAGGATTATGTCATGTATCTATTAGATTATTAGGCTAAATTGCAATATGGCATTTTTGAAATGCATTTCAGAGCAATATAATTTTTGAATTACCAGTACATCACTATGTTGTTACTTTAACAAATTTAGCTAAAAAGTAATGAAATTTAATTTCTAAACATTTGTTATTATTCATACATTTTTAAATTTTGATTCATGTCGAATGCAAACATTTATATTAGTATCATTTATTTTAAATACAAATAGATCTAGTATATTAAAAGAGAATTATGAATATCACCCTTTGAAGGTTATCTAATTGAAAAGAAAGAGAAAGGCAAAGAATGGACCAAGGCATCTATCTTCCCTGTTCCTGAAACAACATTTACAGTTCTAAAATTAACAGAAGGCTCAGAAGTAGAATTTCGTGTCATGGCTGTCAATGATGGTGGTCCAGGGAAACCTAGCAAAGCTACACCCAAACATATTGTCAGAGATCCCATCTGTAATTATCTTATATTTATATTATCTAGATATAGGAATGAAAGAATTTTAATGAGTTTGATTGTATTTTTACTTCATTAACATTAATGCTTGATGTCCTTGGATGAATAAAGCTAAGTTGAGCCCATTAAGTTGAGACTTCAGTTAGAAACAGTGAACTAGTTGCCCTGGACACAAATGTTTATTACCTGTTAAAACTGATCTTGTTCAATTCCAGCTCTAGGGATAAATTGGTCATAAAAGAATTAAGTGTCTGGCTCATTTCTTGCTATTTCAATAAAAAGTACAGTAGCCATTTTAGACCATGTTGGTCTGTGGGCAAGTTAAGCAGCTTTATGTTCAATATTGATTTTACATATTTTGATATTGCTCTAAACTAATGAAACCTTTTTTTTTAAATATTATAATCTCACAAAATAAAATTTAAATCTTATTGACTCGATTATCACCTTGGTTGTGCTATTATTATTATATTTCAGTGAAATTTTCCCCAGTATCACCTTGTTTGTGCTATTATATTTTATTGAAATTTTCCCCAGTCCCTGCTGCTGCGCCCAATACTCCTATTGTGGATAAGATTACTAAAGATTCCGTCACGTTATCTTGGAGCAAACCTTCCAGTGATGGAGGCAGCAAGCTCACCGGCTATGTCGTAGAGAAGAAGAAGAAAGGAGAAGAATGGATGGAATGTGCCACTGTACCGCCAAATCAACTGACTGCAACCATTCCAAAACTGGTGGAAGGGGAAGAGTATCAATTCCGTGTGCGTGCTGATAATGCAATATGTGCAGGTGACCCTAGCAAACCAACCAATGCCATTAAAGTTGAAGACCAGCCAGGTAACTGATGCAATTAAAATTTACAAGTTAAACTAACATTGGCTTTTGGAAATTATTTGGAAGAATTTTGTTTAATATGGTTATTCCCTACAGAAAAACCCAAGTTAAACCCTACTGGCATCAAAGACATAAATGTGAAAGCAGGTCAAGAGTTCACTATTAAAGTGCCATTTACTGGAACACCAAAACCGACAGCTAAGTGGACGTTGAATGGTGAAAATGTTGCTGACCCTCCAAGAATCACTATGACAGTGAGTGACCTACTGTTTACATTATGTTGTAATATTATTTTGAATGAGACATGATGGTCTAGGGGCAGCATCCTCAGCTTGCCATAACTAAGGTCCTGGGTTTTAATCTAGGTTAATGCCAGGGTTTTTCCAGGGTCTGGATGGTGTCCATGACTAGCTTTGATGAGTACCTGACATTTTTAGAAAAAAAAAGCTAGTCATACAATCCCCTTGTGTGCCATGGCCACAGTTACTTTGAAAATCTAGCTTAACTGAAAACAATGTGAGTTATGTCACTAGCTTAGGTTTTGTGTGTGTGTGTCAAGAGTTAATCGTTATATTTTTTCTTTCTGTGACATGAGTTAATAGTGTAATTTTTCATTGTGTACCACCAGTTGACAGATGACTATGCAATCTTACATTGTGCCAAAGCTAAAAGAGATGATACTGGCAAGTATGAGTTAACACTGAAAAATGATGAAGGATCAGACACTATGAAAATCAATGTAAATGTTCTAGGTGAGTAAACATGACACAACATTAACACTAATAATAAAAAATTAATACATGAAACACAACATACTTTTAAAATAACTTTAACACTTACAATAAATCATTAATACATGAAATACAAACACAAAACACTGTTAAAATAACATTAACACTTATAATAAAAGATTAATACATGAAATACAAACACAAAACACTGTTAAAATAATATTAACACTTATAATAAAAGATTAATACATGAAATATGACATAAAACATTTGAAATAACATTAATACTTATAATAATAAAATGAAAACAATACATTAGCACAAATATTACATATAACATTAATATTTGTTCTTGTATTAAGATTTGTTTAGAATCCTCATTGAACCATTAATAGGTTGAGAAATATGTTTGTTAAACTATTTATTTTAAAAAATTTTATACACACTCAAAAATATTTTTTTCTTTTCCAAATTTGCAATTTTTGTTAAAAATAGTTGTAAAAAAAACAATGATTTCTCCCCTTCAGATAAACCTACTATGCCTGGTGGTCCACTAGAAGCCACTGACTTTCAGGGTGAATCTCTAACCCTGACATGGAAACCACCTAAAGATGATGGTGGAGAAAAAATTGCTAACTACATTGTGGAAAAGAGAAAGGTATGACAAATTCATTCAATACTTGCTAGTATTTTTCATTTTCTTTTAGGATATAGTGGGTTACAAAATGTGTACGTAAATAAGAATAAAACTAATACTCTAATTATGTTTGCTTAGGCTGGCACTGCTAGATGGCAGAAAGTCAGCAGTTTCTTATCTAAACCAACTTGTGAAGTGAGAAACCTTGAGCCTGGCACAAAGTATGAATTCAGAGTTGCTGCAGAGAATGCCCAGGGTGTGAGTGATTTCTTGGAAACTGAGACCCCAGTGTTGGCCAAATTACCTTATGGTTAGTCTTTAAATACTTTATTTTTAAAGTTGTTCATTATTGTATCATTAACAATGATAAAGTGTTTAATGTTAACATTATTTTATTATAAACAATAATCTGTACAGTCATCCATTAAACTTTATCATTAATACACTCATGGTTAGTCTTCAAATAGTTTCATTGAAATTTTATAACAATTTTTATTATCAATACACTCATGGTTAGTCTTCAAATAGTTTCATTGAAATTTTATAATAATTTTTATCATCAATACACTCATGGTTAGTCTTCAAATAGTTTCATTGAAATTTTATAATAATTTTTATCATCAATACACTCATGGTTAGTCTTCAAATAGTTTCATTGAAATTTTATAATAATTTTTAACATCAATACACTCATGGTTAGTCTTCAAATAGTTTCATTGAAATTTTATAATAATTTTTATTATCAATACACTCATGGTTAGTCTTCAAATAGTTTCATTGAAATTTTATAATAATTTTTATCATCAATACACTCATGGTTAGTCTTCAAATAGTTTCATTGAAATTTTATAATAATTTTTAACATCAATACACTCATGGTTAGTCTTCAAATAGTTTCATTGAAATTTTATAATAATTTTTATCATCAATACACTCATGGTTAGTCTTCAAATAGTTTCATTGAAATTTTATAATAATTTTTATCATCAAAACACTCATGGTTAGTCTTCAAATAGTTTCATTGAAATTTTATAATAATTTTTAACATCAATACACTCATGGTTAGTCTTCAAATAGTTTCATTGAAATTTTATAATAATTTTTAACATCAATACACTCATGGTTAGTCTTCAAATAGTTTCATTGAAATTTTATAATAATTTTTATCATCAATACACTCATGGTTAGTCTTCAAATAGTTTCATTGAAATTTTATAATAATTTTTATCATCAATACACTCATGGTTAGTCTTCAAATAGTTTCATTGAAATTTTATAATAATTTTTATCATCAATACACTCATGGTTAGTCTTCAAATAGTTTCATTGAAATTTTATAATAATTTTTATCATCAAAACACTCATGGTTAGTCTTCAAATAGTTTCATTGAAATTTTATAATAATTTTTATCATCAATACACTCATGGTTAGTCTTCAAATAGTTTCATTGAAATTTTATAATAATTTTTAACATCAATACACTCATGGTTAGTCTTCAAATAGTTTCATTGAAATTTTATAATAATTTTTATCATCAATACACTCATGGTTAGTCTTCAAATAGTTTCATTGAAATTTTATAATAATTTTTATCATCAATACACTCATGGTTAGTCTTCAAATAGTTTCATTGAAATTTATAATAATTTTTATCATCATCTATTACTTACGGGGGTACAGTAGCCAAGCGGCAGCGACAGTTTAACAAATGTCCTGGGTTGGAATCCTGGGTTGAAATCCTGGGTTGGAATCCTGGGTTGGTATCTAGGTTGGAAGGCTAGGATTTTTCTCGGGTATTGAGGGTTTTCCTGACCTTAGTTGGGGTAAAGTAAAGGTGGCTGTGCAGTGTGCTGCCACACAATCACTAAGTATGCCGTGGTCACAGAAACTGGTAAATGCTGCGTCAGCAGCCCTATGGATTAATTTGGTCCAACAGGATACTTATTACATTACAATTTATCAACACATTTTAGTATCAATCATTTCTCTAGCATTTTGATTTCTTTTCCAACCTGTTGAATGTATTATTTGTTCAGACGCGCCTCAGGCCCCAGGTACACCCAAGAGTATGGGAACCACTGAAGACTCCATTACTCTGTCTTGGACAGCTCCAAAGAAAGATGGTGGCTCCCCTATCACTGGATATGTTGTTGAGAAAAGAGAAAAGGGAGAAGAAAAATGGATAAAGTAAATTATTTGTTGTTTTAATTACTATACAGTCTTTAATATAATTTATAACAGGAATTGAATTCTACACTCTTGAAAAGATTTTTTTAATAGACATTGCATTATGTGACATGCAACTTTTATAAATCAACTTTATTATATCCTTTTCCGTCATAGAAATAATTTTCTATTGCTATTAGCCAAACAAAAACAAAAATGTATCATAATGTAGTCATTAAGAGCAGTTTCCCAAAATGTGGATTGCAACCATATAGCAGGCTACATAAGCAAAGTTATGAGGTTACAGAAAAAAACTGTATTGGAATTCATATCCATTATATGCTACTTACAACTAATATAGGCAATAAAAATGTCAGTTGGTAGAAGTATAAAAACAACTGGGTTAAAAAATAAATTTGGGAAATACTGATCTATAACCAATTTATAAACTGCCAAATGTTATCATCTAGAACCAATGAAAATTTGTTATGTTTTCATTTAGAACCAATTTACAAACTGTTGAATCTTATTATCTAGAGCCAATTTATTATCTAGGGCCAATATTGCTGACATCCCTGATACTGAGTTTCAAGTGAAAGGTTTACAAGAAGGAAAGTCTTATGAGTTTAGAGTTGCAGCTGTAAATAATGCTGGTATTGGTGAATTCAGTGATGGAAGTGGTTACATCAAAGCCCTTCCTCCTCCAGGTACAAATTTCTAACTATCGTGGAATTCATTACATTGTATAGCATCTCCCATAACTCTCTATTCTATTCAACTGAAACTTTTTTTTATGCTGCTCTGAGTTTAAAATATACCAATAAAATGTCACAGATACTAGGTAAGCATCACTGTGTCTGTACAGGGATAGGTGCATATTGTTTTTGTTTATATCAGTAAAACTTAATTCATTGGTTTTGTGTACAATGTTAAGTATATCTGGTCTATCTTGTTGTTCCCTATGTGAAATATGTTATATTCTATTTGTTGTTCCTGATATGATGTATATATTATGTTCTATTTTGTTATCCCCCATGTTGCAGTTGCTCCTAAAATCAACCGTGACTTGCTTCCCTCATCAAATAACATTAAAGCCAAAGTTGGTGATGAGTTTAAAATTGCCATACCTTACACTGGTAATCCTATTCCAACAGTCACATGGTCTCAGGTAAGTTTAAAATTGCCATACCTTACACTGGTAATCCTATTCCAACAGTCACATGGTCTCAGGTAACTACAGTGCTACTATATGAGAAAAGATCTTTTTTATGTAAGCAGAAATTTGTTAGAGTAATAGAACGTGAAACAGTTTATTGAATGTGGTTTAGGGTGTTGTTTTCCTTTGTTTATGTTTATGTTGAATATCAACAGCTAATATTACATGATTATATTACATGATTATATTACATGATTATATTACATGATTATATTACATGATTATATTACATGATTATATTACATGATTATATTACCTGACTACCCCCTTTTCATTTTATTTAATACTTTACTTAATGGTAAATGTTGATCTCATGTTATTTCCATTCTCTAATTCTCACTATAAAATGTATGTTATAAAATACTATTAGGTTTTTGTATAAAGAGCTTTATGGGTGCTTCCATCCATCTGAACAAATACAGATCTTGGTGCATAAATAAAACAAAACATTAGGGTAACTTGGTAGAAAAAAAGTATAATAAATACAGAAATAAATAGATAGATGAGCTGATTTAACATTATTAGATGTAGACTATTTGTGTGTGTAATATTGACTTGTTCTTTATATTTGCTTTATGCTATAAAAAAATTGTCTTTGAAAACAGGGTGGTAATCCTATTCAAGAGAATAACAGAATTAAGTTTGACATTAAGCCAGATATGATCATATTAAAGTGCAGCAAAGCAGAACTAAAGGATGCTGGCAAATACACTTTGACATTGAATAATGAGAAAGGTTCTGATAGCATCTCCATGAATGTCATCATAGTTGGTAAGATTCATTTTTGTATGACATTTTCTGTAATGAGTTAGTAAAATGTATTTCTACCATGAACTATTCTTTGTTTCCTATTACAATAATGTAATAAAATACTCAAAGAAATACATAAATGTAAAAAAATCTTTTCTTCCTTTATACACAAAGATGAATCATAGAAATTATTTCTACCTGAGTGACATTCAGTGCATTAACAAGTCTGAGACTCATTGTTGAAATTATTTAATATCTTTATTGAAATGCTTAAGACAAAATAATCATCTGTATTGAAAGAGCAGCATCTGTAACATACATGATTTAGACAAGAACATATTAGGAAAATCTTAATGATAGAATTCAATGTCATAATTTTCTTCTTTATAACCTCAGCAATTTTTTTTTCTTTATTGAAATGTTGAACAAGCTAATAAATATCTAATTTCTCATTGACAAGATATTCACGCCTGTTGTTTGTCCTTGCATAGTAAAGGATTTGCTTGTTTTTTATGCGATTAAAAACAAAAACGTATTGTTTTGTCCAGACGCTCCTGCCAAACCTGAAGGTCCACTTGAGGTGAAGGATATTACTCCAGAATCTTGTATTCTCACCTGGAATCCACCAAAGGTAGTTCTTGATTTACTTACTTTCTATGGGGAAACTAAATTAATTAAAAGGGAAATAATCACCTTTATCCAATCAATGTAGAGGAAACACAATCTGTGATAGTAGTTAGAAGTCATTGCGTAGTAGTTAGAAGTCATTGCTGTCTAATGGAATGTATTTTATACTAAACTGCCCCACCTTCATTTGAGAGTTACATCTGATAGCTGCATCATTATTTTAACATCTTTGTCTGTAGGACTAATGAAAACACAGTAGGCAATATCATTGAGTATGTTTCTAAAGAATGTATTTAATGTGTAAAGTATTTGTTTGGCTAATGTAATGTTAAGTTTATTTATATTTTTATACATAGTAAAAATAGCCTGATAATATATGGAAATTCCAAAGCCATCTACCTACCTTTTTAAGCTGCACATCCTATTAATACATAGAAATTCCAAAGCTCTTTATTTACTCTTGTTTACATTTCTGAAGTACTTAAGATTTAGTTCTTTTTTTTTATATCACAATCATCTCTTCCACTTATTTATTCATAGGCTACTAAAATTGTAATCAAAATAGAAACACTTCAAAGATATCAGATTTTGTTTTTAGTGCAGAATTATTCTTTAGAATGTTTGTGAGGGAATTCTTTTGGAAAAATGTATATTTTCATTTTTTATTGATCATTTTGTAACATTGGTTATAAATGTATTTATTAGTGTGTGTACTTAACATTGAAATTACAATGAGTCAAATGTAGTTGTCTTGTTGTTTCTAATTTAGAATATAGTATTCACAATTACAGATGTAGTTTTCTTTTGGTTTTCAGAGCACCTTTTCATCTTATTTGGTAATAGTTACAAGTTGATGTGTTTTATTTTGCTCATTGTCACTAATTTACTGTTTTTATTTTATTGTATAATTCAGCACATTAATTTGTACCTACTAACAGCCAATGGATATTTCTGTCTGTAATATAATTAATGTACTATTTAAAGTCATAATGTACACATCCAAATAATTATATATATATATAATCTAGTGTTTTGTTCTTGACTATTTGGTCAATTTAAAAAGCCTGTGAACATTTTATTTAAAAAGCCTGTGAACATTTTATTTAAAAACCAACAAGTTATTGTTCCAATCCTCTATTTATACTCTGTGTGCTATTATTGGTGCATCTCTTGTATCCTCTCAGTTTTAAACTGTATATCTTTTGTTGCTTGATCAAATTTTATCCTAAACTATTCACCATGAATTTCATTTACCTAGAAACATACAGTTCAAATGATACATAACATTACTTAGACCTTTATTGGAATATGCATTTTTCTGACTGGACTTTAGAAAAAAACAAAAAGAAAAAAACTGAACCAAATACTAAAAAGGACACTCAAATTGTAGAAACACTTCAGGAAAGAAGGTTAAGAAGCAAACCAGTAATAGATATCTAATACATAAAGCATTAAATTCTAACTTAAAAATAGTTTACAATAGAATATTTTGTTAAAAACTACGTAGAAAGACATAGAAAAACAAATAGCACTATACGTTACAAGTCAATGTATCATACATTTTTATTTGTTTCAATTATAAAATGCTTGTTTTTTTCATTATAATATGTTTTCTTTCCTTTTTTTATTTATTTCCTTTTTTTTTATCATTAATCCATCTAACAATCATGACATGAAAAAATTAATGTTTACAGTATGAGCTTAATTTGAAATCATTACAGCTTTTCAATGTATCACAACACAAGCCAAATTAATAACATTTAAAATTATCAGTTGTCTAATATAATATATTTTTACACAAAATTAGAAAGAATAAAACCTAGCAATGTATGCTTTCATTTAGTAATTTATGAAGGATATACTTTCTAGACAGACAAATTGTCTTTTTATTTCGCTAATAGAAATATTTTAATCCAATAGGAAGATGGAGGCAGTGCTGTTAGTAACTACAGAGTGGAAAAACTGGACAAGGCCACTGGGAAATGGGAACCAGTCAGCAAGTTTGTCCGTGGAACAAAATATGAAGTATTAGGTCTACTAGAGGGACATGAATACAACTTTAGAGTTAGTGCTGAAAATGAATATGGAGTTAGTGAGCCACTTGAAACAACACAGTCCATTGTAGCCCAACATCCATACAGTAAGTTATAGCCAGATATACTAACAGTGAATAGTAGCCCAACATCCATACAGTAAGTTATAGCCAGATATACTAACAGTGAATAGTAGCCCAACATCCATACAGTAAGTTATAGCCAGATATACTAACAGTGAATAGTAGCCCAACATCCATACAGTAAGTTATAGCCAGATATACTAACAGTGAATAGTAGCCCAACATCCATACAGTAAGTTATAGCCAGATATACTAACAGTGAATAGTAGCCCAATATCCATACAGTAAGTTATAGCCAGATATACTAACAGTGAATAGTAGCCCAACATCCATACAGTAAGTTATAGCCAGATATACTAACAGTGAATAGTAGCCCAACATCCATACAGTAAGTTATAGCCAGATATACTAACAGTGAATAGTAGCCCAATATCCATACAGTAAGTTATAGCCAGATATACTAACAGTGAATAGTAGCCCAACATCCATACAGTAAGTTATAGCCAGATATACTAACAGTGAATAGTAGCCCAATATCCATACAGTAAGTTATAGCCAGATATACTAACAGTGAATAGTAGCCCAACATCCATACAGTAAGTTATAGCCAGATATACTAACAGTGAATAGTAACCCAATATCCATACAGTAAGTTATAGCCAGATATACTAACAGTGAATAGTAGCCCAACATCCATACAGTAAGTTATAGCCAGATATACTAACATTGAATTGTAGCCCAACATCCATACAGTAAGTTATAGCCAGATATACTAACAGTGAATAGTAGCCCAACATCCATACAGTAAGTTATAGCCAGATATACTAACAGTGAATAGTAGCCCAATATCCATACAGTAAGTTATAGCCAGATATACTAACAGTGAATAGTAGCCCAACATCCATACAGTAAGTTATAGCCAGATATACTAACAGTGAATTGATTGGAGTCATGTATCCCAAAGGTCAGTTGTAAACATGCAGCCTTACAGTATGTTATAACATAATTTTTTTATCAATATCTCAATGTAAGATACTTTACAGCCCAGGATATTTGCATAATAGCTAAATCTAGTTTAATCTAGTTTAATATACCATAGATAAGTTCTATAAAACTATAATAAAATGTTTGAAAGATTTTAAAAACAATCTGTTATAAAAATGTTACCTTATTCTCACACCTCAGCTGCACCAGAAAGTCCAACATCTGTAGCAGTAGATGATGTGGATGATACATCAGTCACACTTAAATGGACTAAGCCCAAAAGTGATGGTGGAAAGAAACTGGAAGGTTATGTTATTGAGTATAAAGAGCCATCATCTAACAGATGGAAAACATACAATGATGTACCTATTAAAGAGATTATGGGAACAGGTGCGTGCCAGTTAAATTCTACATACAACATATGTTTGTACATGTGTACATTGGTGATGATCTTTGAATTCTGAATAACATGGATGGCACTTCTGTAATTATTCTTCAAGAATAAATTGTATATTTATGTCAACTTTGATGTTAAACATGCCTTATTGTTTCAGTGAAAGGCCTAGATAATGACAAAGAGTATGAGTTCCGTGTCAGAGCGAAGAATACTGCAGGTTTGGGTAACCCTAGTGAGAGCACTGGTCCAGTCTATGTCAAACCAAAATATGGTAAAAACTATTTATATTACTTATTACTTTTCTAAACACAGATATAGTGACCAATGTAATAATTGTAAATTGACATAAAAAACTGGACCTATAATTTGTCATGAAGCATTCTTAATAAGAAATAGCTGTATTAGTGATAGTCAAGTATTTCAATTGAATGTTTTATTTTGCATAAAATCTCTTCATTTAAATGCCTAAAGGCTTTATTGGAAGTAAAATTTATTTAATAACATAGTTAAACCTAATGCCCTATTTTATGTCATTTGTACTGATTTCCAAGATTTAAAAAAAAAACTCATTTTAGTTTAGACTTCTGTTCTATTCATGTTTCCCAGACAATTGTTTTTTAAATATCTTACAATTGTCTCACATATTTAAAGGACATTTTGAGACTTGATTTTTCCATTCCAGTGAAACCATCAACTCCTGGAGTTCCAGAAGCAGCTAAAATTGGAAGAACTTTTGTTGAACTCAAATGGGAGAAACCTAGAAACGACGGTGGATCTAAAATTACTGGTACAAAATTTTTATTTACATAACATCAATTTTATTTTAGAAAAGGGCATCAGTAGATTACGCTCATTGAGTCAAATTTTAATTTTGGGTATGGTATAGAGAATGCTACAGAATATATTTTGGGTATGGTATAGAGAATGCTACAGAATATATTTTGAGTATGGTATAGAGAATGCTACAGAATATATTTTGGGTATGGTATAGAGAATGCTACAGAATATATTTTGGGTATGGTATAGAGAATGCTACTGAATATATTTTGGGTATGGTATAGAGAATGCTACTGAATATATTTTGGGTATGGTATAGAGAATGCTACAGAATATATTTTGGGTATGGTATAGAGAATGCTACAGAATATATTTTGGGTATGGTATAGAGAATGCTACAGAATATATTTAAGGTATGGTATAGAGAATGCTACAGAATATATTTTGGGTATGGTATAGAGAATGCTACAGAATATATTTTGGGTATGGTATAGAGAATGCTACAGAATATATTTTGGGTATGGTATAGAGAATGCTACAGAATATATTTTTGTTTAACTACTTTGTTTTTGTTGCAATCTTTTGTCTCCATAACATTGTATATTTGCTATGCAGGTTATGTGATAGAGAAGAGAGAAAAAGGCATGAACCTCTGGAGTAAAGCCAATGAATTCCCAATAGTGGATAATTACTTTACTGTGACTAACCTGCCAGAAAACTCAGAATTTGAATTCCGTATAGCAGCAACTAATGCTGCTGGCACTGGTGAAGCAAGTTTACCTTGTGCTCCAATCAAGATTAAAGAAAAAATTGGTACGGTTTTGCTATTTATTTACATTTCATTGAGATTAAATTTACATTTCTTTCTCATTTATTCACTGTTCATGTATATTAGTTAACATTCCATTTAGATAAAATACATTTTATTTATATTAAATAACATTTCATTAGGTTTAGTTTGCCTTTCCTAAGAGTTAGTTTACATTTATGTACAATTACATATTTGTGCATTGTGTAAATATTTTCCCTCAGCTGGTCAGGCTCCAGACTTTGTCAAGAGATTGTCCAATACAAAAGCCAGTGTTGGAGCAGAAGCTGTGTTTGCCATTGAAGTTTCTGGTCATCCTCTACCCCAGCTGATCTGGTCAGTGAACAGATAAAGATGTTTATAGTTTATAGTTTTATTTAAGATATACATAAAATTTGGTTGCTGGCAAAATATAAGCACACAATGTTATGTGCAAATGTTTCTACTGTTTGTTACACTGCTGTTAAAATGTAACAGCAAAAAAAAAACTAAAAAAATATATAAAAAAAAAAAACTTTTTACAGTTGTAATAGATACCTACATACATCTCCATTTAAAGCCTTGTAGTAACAGATACCTACATACATCTACATTTAAAGCCTTTAGTAGTTTACAAAAACAACAACTAGGCTATTGGCAACCATTTATTACCCATATAATGTTTTCTGTTTCATTATCATTAGTAAAGTGCCATATTTAAATAATGTGGGTTTCTAGGGTAATGATTTCAATAGAATAAATAATATAAACAGAAAGACTTTTAGAATAATGCCATCCTGCATGCAATGTCATTTTTTGAATCACAAAGTATAGCTATCAGAAGTGAGGCCAATATTAAAATAAATCTTAAGATTGGGATACATAAATTATCTTTTGAATCCTTTTATTACTTAGTAATATTAGTATGATCCAATTGCTAATTGTATTGTGTAAGCACTATAAACAAAACCTTTACACACATGAATCATTGAAAGATGCAATTATTTAGAATTAAAATTTTGACCCCTTGAGACAAATTGTTTTCTATAAAATTGTTTCACATTTTGAATTAAAATCATATTGACTGCCATCATTAATTTTGAACTAACATGCCAATATTGCTATCCTAGTTATTATAAATGAGAAAAAAACAGGAAGGAAGAAAATGTATCACAAAATAACTCATTTGAATAGTTAGAATAAAGCAAGTTCAATGGCTCATCTTATCCACATGACTAACAACTATATTTAAAGATACATGAAATTTAGACAAACCTATCTACATGGGACAAAGTGGTCTAGTAATATTGTCATTTTAAAAGTCTCTGGACTTTTTCTTGGATCACATAGTGCCCCTGAGTCTATTTAGCTTAGACATTAGTTCTGGACAGTTAAAGTGGCTGGGCAATAGATTGTCACACATTCCTTTTGAATGCCATTTACAAGGAAACTAATGCAATCTATATGACTAGAGGACAACATATATTTGCCCTTCTCGTGAGAAAAATCTTGGTGTGTAAATATTTTGAACACATTACAATCTTTTATTTTTTAAGTTAGCCTACCTGTTTAAAATAAATATTATATCTATTCCAGGTTTAGAAATGGAGTTGAAATCAACACAGTTGGTCGCAATCGTGTCAAAATTGATGGAAATAAATACACACTGATCTTAGGAAATGTCTCTGAAAAAGATGGTGGAGAAATTACTTGCGAGGCTAGAAATGCTTTGGGAAGAGAATCTTGCAGTGCCCAGTTGTCTGTTCTTGGTGAGAGAAAAAGTCTATTCTAATGTAGATACTTTATGAATGAATTACTTCTAACAACTATAGTAACACATTTACTCTGAAAGTCTATTCTAATGTAGATACTTTATGAATGAATTACTTCTAACAACTATAGTAACACATTTACTCTGAAAGTCTATTCTAATGTAGATACTTTATGAATGAATTACTTCTAACAACTATAGTAACACATTTACTCTGAAAGTCTATTCTAATGTAGATACTTTATGAATGAATTACTTCTAACAACTATAGTAACACATTTACTCTGAAAGTCTATTCTAATGTAGATACTTTATGAATGAATTACTTCTAACAACTATAGTAACACATTTACTCTGAAAGTCTATTCTAATGTAGATACTTTATGAATGAATTACTTCTAACAACTATAGTAACACATTTACTCTGAAAGTCTATTCTAATGTAGATACTTTATGAATGAATTACTTCTAACAACTATAGTAACACATTTACTCTGAAAGTCTATTCTAATGTAGATACTTTATGAATGAATTACTTCTAACAACTATAGTAACACATTTACTCTGAAAGTCTATTCTAATGTAGATACTTTATGAATGAATTACTTCTAACAACTATAGTAACACATTTACTCTGAAAGTCTATTCTAATGTAGATACTTTATGAATGAATTACTTCTAACAACTATAGTAACACATTTACTCTGAAAGGTTTAAATGAGCCAATAAGTTACAGTTTTTTTTCTCTCATGTTACAGCACCCCCAAGGTTTGACAAAGATCTTAAGGATCAGAAGGTTCCAGCTGGTGAACAGTTCAAGGTCAAATTACCTTTCACTGGCACTGGCCCCTTTGAAGTCAAAGTTAAGAAAGATGGAAGAGAAATTCAAGAAAGTGACAGAATTAAAATCTCACCCTTTGATGATTTTCTCACTTTCCTCATTAAAGGTAAACTTGTCCATTATTTAAGCAATGCACATAATGCAATTCACTAAAGGTAAACTTGTCCATTATTTAAGCAATGTACATAATGCAATTCACTAAAGGTACACTTGTCCATTATTTAAGCAATGTACATAATGCAATTCACTAAAGGTAAACTTGTCCATTATTTAAGCAATGTACATAATGCAATTCACTAAAGGTAAACTTGTCCATTATTTAAGCAATGTACATAATGCAATTCACTAAAGGTAAACTTGTCCATTATTTAAGCAATGTACATAATGCAATTCACTAAAGGTAAACTTGTCCATTATTTAAGCAATGTACATAATGCAATTCACTAAAGGTAAACTTGTCCATTATTTAAGCAATGTACATAATGCAATTCACTAAAGGTAAACTTGTCCATTATTTAAGTATTGTACATAATGCAATTCACTAAAGGTAAACTTGTCCATTATTTAAGCAATGTACATAATGCAATTCACTAAAGGTACACTAGTCCATTATTTAAGCAATGTACATAATGCAATTCACTAAAGGTAAACTTGTCCATTATTTAAGCAATGCACATAATGCAATTCACTAAAGGTAAACTTGTCTATTATTTAAGCAATGCACATAATGCAATTCACTAAAGGTAAACTTGTCCATTATTTAAGCAATGCACATAATGCAATTCACTAAAGGTAAACTTGTCCATTATTTAAGCATTGTACATAATGCAATTCACTAAAGGTACACTTGTCCATTATTTAAGCAATGTACATAATGCAATTCACTAAAGGTAAACTTGTCCATTATTTAAGCAATGTACATAATGCAATTCACTAAAGGTACACTTGTCCATTATTTAAGCAATGTACATAATGCAATTCACTAAAGGTACACTTGTCCATTATTTAAGCAATGTACATAATGCAATTCACTAAAGGTAAACTTGTCCATTATTTAAGCAATGTACATAATGCAATTCACTAAAGGTACACTTGTCCATTATTTAAGCAATGTACATAATGCAATTCACTAAAGGTAAACTTGTCCATTATTTAAGCAATGTACATAATGCAATTCACTAAAGGTAAACTTGTCCATTATTTAAGTATTGTACATAATGCAATTCACTAAAGGTAAACTTGTCCATTATTTAAGCAATGTACATAATGCAATTCACTAAAGGCAGACTTTATTTTAATGTAATATATTTATGTAACTCTTCTAAGACTGCATGTGCTATGAGGTATGATTTAGGTCTTGAGAAGTGGGACAAATGTCTATATCAGTGATTGACTGCATACAATAATGCTATTCCATGAAAGTATTTTTGTTTAAATTAATAAATCTTTTATAAGACAGACTGTGCATTTTACCCTTTTCCTTGATTTGATTTGATTCTTGCATTTCAATAAATCTTCAAAATGATGTGAAGTTATTATAAATCTTCAAAATGATGTGAAGTTGTTATAAATCTTCAAAATGATGTGAAGTTGTTATAAATCTTCAAAATGATGTGAAGTTGTTATAAATCTTCAAAATGATGTGAAGTTGTTATAAATCTTCAAAATGATGTGAAGTTGTTATAAATCTTCAAAATGATGTGAAGTTGTTATAAATCTTCAAAATGATGTGAAGTTGTTATAAATCTTCAAAATGATGTGAAGTTGTTATAAATCTTCAAAATGATGTGAAGTTGTTATAAATCTTCAAAATGATGTGAAGTTGTTATAAATCTTCAAAATGATGTGAAGTTGTTATAAATCTTCAAAATGATGTGAAGTTGTTATAAATCTTCAAAATGATGTGAAGTTGTTATAAATCTTCAAAATGATGTGAAGTTGTTATAAATCTTCAAAATGATGTGAAGTTGTTATAAATCTTCAAAATGATGTGAAGTTGTTATAAATCTTCAAAATGATGTGAAGTTGTTATAAATCTTCAAAATGATGTGAAGTTGTTATAAATCTTCAAAATGATGTGAAGTTGTTATAAATCTTCAAAATGATGTGAAGTTGTTATAAATCTTCAAAATGATGTGAAGTTGTTATAAATCTTCAAAATGATGTGAAGTTGTTATAAATCTTCAAAATGATGTGAAGTTGTTATAAATCTTCAAAATGATGTGAAGTTGTTATAAATCTTCAAAATGATGTGAAGTTGTTATAAATGTTCAAAATGATGTGAAGTTGTTATAAATGTTCAAAATGATGTGAAGTTGTTGGTTTTTCCTGACTGCCCCTACTGTGCCGGCTTTCAAATCTTCATTGAAGGGCTGGACTAAAAACCTAAAGTGACACTCTGTCTTTTGTTTATAATTGTTGTTTGTGATGTTTTTTATTTTATGTTTAGTTACATTGTGGACTCTTTCTTCTGTCCTAACGAGGTCTCCACAGTAATATTAAGAAGAAGCTAATGCAACTCATGCCCTGCCTGAATGTCACTCGTAAAGAAAGAATTTATCCTTACATTTACGAAAACTGTTTTTATATTTGTCTTTCTAAGTATTTAATTAGATCACTGTGCTGCATTTCTAGGCTAGAATTTATGCTTTTTTAAGTATAGTTATTAAGCTATTTATAAAATAATTGCAAATATTTGTATCCACAGACTGTGATAGATATGATAGTGGCAAGTACAGCATTGAAATTAGTAATGACAGTGGCATAGCATCAGTGCCATTTAATCTCAAAGTAGTCAGTAAGTTATTCTAACACTAAAATTCACTATTAGATCAGTTCTATATGTATTTATTAATAATATTGTTGCTGATTCTGCTTGTAATTGTAAATCTATTTCTTGGTTAAATAATGTTATACTTATTCAGCTCATTTGAAACATTTTGAGTTATTTTTCCACTTTATGTTCTGCTTGTACTTTGATTCTAGGTCCTCCTGGAGCTCCAACTGGGCCTCTTGCTGTATCTGACATTACTAAGTTGACTTGTAGACTTGCTTGGAAACCTCCCAAAGAGGATGGAGGTGGTAAGATCAACAGCTATTTGGTAGAACGACAAGAAGTTGGAAAACCTTATTGGGTGACTGTCTCATCTCATTGCAAGGTAAGTGTAGAATTTGGTGACTGTCTCAGTTCTTTGTAGGGAAACACATTATTGGTTTTCCTAATAAAATTCATTGCATCTTTCTCATTCACAATTCATTGATTCCAATTAATAATAATTTTTTCCCAATTAGGACACAAGCATTGATGTTCAAGGTTTATATGAAAACAGCCATTACTTATTCAGAGTTGCTGCTGTGACAGAGAATGGTCCTGGGGAATTTTTACAAGCAGAATCTTCCATCCTTGCAAAGATGCCTTTTGGTCAGTAATAATTACTAATATTATGTCTATATATTTGCTTCAAGAGGCATCTCATTCATTGCTCCCTCAAAATAAAGTTTTGTCTGTTGGATTACTTTTAGAATATTATAAAAGTATAAATTATATGTTCACCAGATGCACCTGAGACTCCAGGTGTTCCTAATGTGACTGAGGTTGGAGGTGACTTTGTCAGCCTGACCTGGGAAAAACCAAGGTCTGATGGTGGTGGTAAGATTCAAGGCTACTGGGTGGAGAAACGGGAACATGGAACAGAAAACTGGACAAGAGTCAACAGCAACCTTTGTATCACAAACATGATCAATATTGCTAATCTGATTGAAGATCGTCACTATGAATTCCGTGTATTTGCTCAGAATGAAGCCGGATTAAGTAAACCATCAACAGCATCAAACAGTATCAAAATCAAGGATCCACATGGTAGGCATTTAGTTCACTGCAAGATAAAAACTCTTCATAGGGAAGCATAGAATGTACACTTTTAAACAAATATTTAATTGTATGTCTTTTTAAGCTGCTGAGGTTCCAGAATTTACAAGTGGACTTAGAAAAATTCAAGCAGTGGAAGGAAAAAGTGCCAGATTTGAATGTGAAGTCAATGGCAACCCCAAACCTGATATCCAATGGCAAGTATATTGATAAAGTCACTGTATGTTTAGGCCCCTATTTATATAAATACTTTATTTTTTAATGTGATCTTAACTGGTGTCATCTGCTTTTTAAAAATTTAATTTGATATTGTATTCTTCATTACTCAGGTTTAAAGGTGTTCGTGAAATTTATGACAGTGACAAATTTGAGATTGTAACAGAAGGAAATAAACAGATTCTAGTAGTGAAAAATGTGTATGGTGAAGATGCTGATGAGTACAGTGTACGTGCTACCAACAGAGGTGGAAGTAGAGTTTCCAGAGCAGAGCTTGAAATTAGATGTAAGTTTTGTTCTATGGTGGCATTACTGAACATAATAATATACATAGTTGAAACATTGTTGTATTCAATGAACATTCCATACTTAGATGAATACTTAGTGTATGAAATAAACATTACATACTAAGTTTGTATGAATATTTGAAATATTTCCATGCTCAGCACCACCAAAGATAAATGTTCCACCAAGGTTCCGTGATGTGTGTACATTTGAAAAAGGAGAAAACGTCATCTTGAAGATTCCATTCACTGGGAACCCTAAACCAACAGTTAAATGGGTTAGAGACAATGAGGAATTGAGAGGATCTAGGTCAGCATTCAATTAATTCAAGTCTTTTATTGGTGTACCTATGCTTCTTAAATAATTCTAACTCTATAGAAGCTCTTTATGAAACGAAACATTAGTTTAAATGTATCTAACTATAAACTGCTACAAAAAGTTTGTTTTTAATCAGGTTCCAGCAAGAAGTAACTGAGCGTCACGCCATTCTAAGCATTAAAGATGCCAGTAAGTTAGATGATGGACCCTACCGGCTTCAGTTGGAGAATGAACTTGGTTCAGACTCAGTTGTGCTTAAACTTCAAGTCAATGGTAAACTTTTACTAAATAGTTCCATTTAATGTAAATGTTACCTTAGCTTACAGTTATATATAGCCTAGTTTTATGAGCAGAGTTGTATTACAGTCTTAACACAGTTTATGAAGCACATACAATCAGCTGTAGTATTTATTATACATCTTACATTGTATTACATATCTATATGATATTTGTATTGCAAAGTTTTTTGACAATATATTACAGATCGTCCTGATCCACCAAGATTCCCAGTTGTGGAGAACATAAGGGATGACTCTGTTGTATTGTCATGGAAACCTCCACTCAATGATGGAGGAAGCTTCATTACAGAATATGTGATTGAAAGAAATGAGCCTCCCAGTGACAAATGGCTTAGAGTGGCTTCCACTAGGTTAGTTACCTTCAAATGTGTTAATATCATCAACTTCATACAGAATCTAGAGATCAAAGTATAGGCTTTAATTTGTGCCATAATTGTGTCAACACAACTAATAAAAGTATAAATAGAAATTTGGTACTTTAAGTACACAAAAGTAAAATGTAACACTGCATAACATAACAATTGTATTCACACAAAATTCAAAACACGTTGTTGTTTTTTTGTTTTTTAATAACAGTTTTTTCTAGATCCATCCTAATTGTATTTACAAAAAAGCAAGTGCATTTTAAAAAATCTCTATTCTTTGTTTTTGAATGGTAAAGACTAGCTTAGAATTTTCTTTGATTAGGTTCAACTTCCACAATGTGACAGGTCTGTCACCCAACAAAGAATATCGTTTTCGTGTCTTTGCTGACAACTTTTATGGTCGCAGTGAGGCCTGTGAACCTACAGCACCTGTGAAAACTGAGGAACCAGAGGCCATTCGTAAGAAGAAACAATTGGAAGGTATAGTGAAACCACATTTAGTATCATTGCTTTTCAAGCTCTTTAAGATTGTCTCTAAATTACTTGCACTCTCACAGGGATTTTTCAACTTGGACATAGAAGATTGTTTTTCTAAGGTCTTACCATCAGCTTTTGAGTACAGTACATGTATGAAAGTAAAGTGTTTAGTAGAATTGACTTAGACTAAATTAAAGTAACTAACAAATACTTGTAACTAGAAACAAAGACATATTCAAAAGTCTTGACAATGCTAAAAAAATGTAATAATGTGTGAAGATTTTTCTTTATCAAGCAATTAAGGTCTTTGTAAAATATGAAAATGTGTTGTCGAAAACAAGATAATACTGAAAAAAGGCACCTTAACATTTTTATTGTATTTTTTTATCAGATGAATTTGGCAGAAGAGTTCGAGGCAAATATGATGGACCAAAGATCAATGACTATGATAAATTTTGTAAGTGATTTTGATTAGTGAGCGTTATAAATTGATATCTTAAACTAAAATACCGTTATGAGACAATGAGTATTTCTTGAGTTTATTATTAAATTTTCTATTAACCAACCTTTCCTGTAATGTAGTACATTTAACAAGACGTTGTTTTTAAATACTCTGTGCAAATATTTTCTTACTATGTGACTTGATATATTTCTTCAATGTGCCATACAGATGATGACATTTGGAAGAAATATGTCCCACAACCTGTAGAGATCAAACAAGGAAGTGTTTATGACTACTATGATATTTTGGAAGAATTAGGAAGGTCATTTACTTTTTAATTATTTTTATATTATTTTACACAATATATTTCAAAGTAGATGTGAATAAACTAAATATATAAATTTGTATAACAAGATAATTTGACAAGTTAATTGCTGTTAATACTGTATATACAAAACTTATACCAATATTTCTGTAAATATTCTTAGCATTTCTATATTTGACTTTTCAGTGGCGCTTTTGGTGTTGTTCATCGCTGTATTGAAAAGGCCACAGGTCAAGTTTTTGTAGCTAAGTTTATTAACACACCTTATCCACTGGACAAATACACAGTGAAGAATGAGATTTCCATCATGAACCAACTCCACCATCCTAAGTTGATCAATCTGCATGATGCTTTTGAAGATAAATATGAAATGGTTTTGATTCTAGAGTTGTAAGTTTTCTTTCATAATGAACTGGCTAGTTTGTGTGTGTGTGTGGGGGGGGGGGTAGAGGACTGAGTGTGTGTGTGGGGGGGGGGGATCATATTTGGGCATGATATGGTCAAAAAAAGAGTTTTATAGTTTTTGCTAAAAATAGCTTGTTGAACCTAATGGTAACAAAAATGCACCAAGTAAAATTGAAAAAATGACAGTTTTCTACTGAAATATAGAGTTTGAAATATGTGTGTCGACTCAATTTATTTGTCGATTCTTTGACTTTAAATGTGTTTTTCTCTATATGTGTTTTTTTGTTGTGTTTGTGCTATGATAATTGTAAAATAATGAGAAGCATTAGAGATAATATGTTGAAATTTAGTATGTAGCTTTATATATAATATATAGAGGTACTAGACAGGTTTTCAAGGTAAATGTTTAATTAGTTTGTCTGTAAAATGTATTAAAAGTAAAAAATGTTAATTAACTTTATACAAAATTCCAATACTAAAATTAAAAAATTCCTACAAAAATACTTTGAACAATATCCAAATAAAAGTGTGTCTAGTACCTAACATGGTATTAGTACTACAAAAAGAAACTCTGGAAACCAAAATATCTATAATACTTTTAAAATTGAATAACTTTTGTAATGTTTGTTTATTTTCAAAATGGTGGCCGTAACCATGGCAACCATGTTTCTGTCATAAAATTTATTAAGGCAACTCAAGACATATATGTATTTATGATTAAAAATCAGTTTGTTCCAGTAATAACTGAATTACATTTTTCAGTCCTCTTCCCCCTTAAAGTAAAACTTACTGTAAGAATAATGGTCAAACTGTTGTATCCCTTCAGTTTGTCAGGCGGGGAGCTATTTGATCGTATTGCCGCTGAAGACTACAAGATGTCCGAGGCTGAAGTGATCAACTACATGAGGCAGGCTTGTGAAGGTCTCAAACACATGCATGAGCACAGTATTGTACACCTGGACATTAAGGTTTTGACAAGATTTTTATTTTCTTATATACATTATTTTTCTTTATTTATTGAGTAAATGGTATTTGACCAAAAGATATTTTTTTGGCTATATATCATGGCATTAATCTCAATTATAAATGTAATCATGCCCTTTTTTTTAAGCTCAAACATTACTTATTAAATAATTTAATTTAATTAATTTACTAGCAATATAATTATTAATTCAAGTTTAAGTAAATTATTATATTATCATTTAACAATTCAATATAAAAAAACATGTTCATAATATCATAATATTAAAATGTGTCTTCATAATAGAATATCTCAAGTCAAACCATTTCATTTCCAGATCTCTAATTACATAGATTAAATTAGATTTCAAGAAGCATCTCCTAATGTGTAGATACATCTATAGGTCTATCAGAGTATATTTATTTTTAGAACATAATTGGGCGAGGAGAGATAAAATGTGTCACAATAGCACAAATAACATCAAATGTAAGCAAAGAGGGACTACTCCAGCTTAGAGTACTCCAATACTTATGTTAAAAAAAAAATTAAATAATTCTATGCAATGATTTCTTTCTTCCCACAGCCTGAAAATATTATGTGTGAAACTAAAAAAGCCAACAGTGTTAAAATCATAGACTTTGGTTTGGCTACCAAGCTGAACCCTGATGAAATAGTTAAAGTAACTACAGCAACTGCAGAGTTTGCCTCCCCTGAAATTGTAGATAGAGAACCTGTTGGATTTTACACAGATATGTGGGCCATTGGTGTCTTAGCATATGTACTGTAAGTTGGTGTGTACTGTCATGTGTGTACATCTTATGTACTGTAAGTTGGTGTGTACTGTCATGTGTGCACATCTTATGTACTGTAAGTTGGTGTGTACTGTAACTGTAAGTTGGTGTGTACTGTCATGTGTTTACATCTTATGTACTGTAAATTGGTGTCTATTCTCTTTTGTATGTTATAAAGAATCATTTATAAGTCTCTTTCGCAATCGCTTTTTCTTTTTTCTTTCTTACCATGTCTCAATATTTACTCTATTTAATGGATGTAATTTGTTTTGTTTATTTTCAATTAAGACTGAGTGGACTATCTCCTTTCGCTGGAGAAGATGACTTGGAAACGCTACAGAATGTTAAAAGATGTGATTGGGAATTTGATGAGGAAGCTTTTGCCTCTGTTTCTCCTGAGGCCAAAGATTTTATTAAAAGTTTGCTGCAAAAAGATACAAAGTGAGTTGGAATCTCATAAAACCTATTTCTATAATACTATAATCATGTTTTCTCATTTATCTATCTAATCCTTGTTTCTCATTTATCTATCTAATCATTGTTTCTCATTTATCTATCTAATCATTGTTTCTCATTTAATTTATCTATCTAATCCTTGTTTCTCATTTATCTATCTAATAATTGTTTCTCATTTATCTATCTAATCATGTTTTCTCATTTATCTATCTAATCCTTGTTTCTCATTTATCTATCTAATCATTGTTTCTCATTTATCTATCTAATCATTGTTTCTCATTTAATTTATCTATCTAATCCTTGTTTCTCATTTATCTATCTAATAATTGTTTCTCATTTATCTATCTAATCATTGTTTCTCATTTATCTATCTAATCATTGTTTCTCATTTATCTATCTAATCATTGTTTCTCATTTATCTATTTAATCATTGTTTCTCATTTATCTATCTAATCATTGTTTCTCATTTATCTATCTAATCATTGTTTCTCATTTATCTATATAATCATTGTTTCTCATTTATCTATTTAAACATTGTTTCTCATTTATCTATCTAATCATTGTTTCTCATTTATCAATATAATCATTGTTTCTCATTTATCTATTTAATCATTGTTTCTCATTTATCTATCTAATCATTGTTTCTCATTTATCTATTTAATCATTGTTTCTCATTTATCTATTTAAACATTGTTTCTCATTTATCTATTTAATCATTGTTTCTCATTTATCTATCTAATCATTGTTTCTCATTTATCTATTTAATCATTGTTTCTCATTTATCTATATAATCATTGTTTCTCATTTATCTATCTAATCATTGTTTCTCATTTATCTATTTAATCATTGTTTCTCATTTATCTATATAATCATTGTTTCTCATTTATCTATTTAATCATTGTTTCTCATTTATCTATTTAATCATTGTTTCTCATTTATCTATCTAATCATTGTTTCTCATTTATCTATCTAATCATTGTTTCTCATTTATTTATTTAATTGTTTCTCATTTATCTATCTAATCATTGTTTCTCATTTATCCATTTAATTGTTTCTCATTTATCTATCTAATCATTGTTTCTCATTTATCTATTTAATTGTTTCCATTAGATGTTTACTACAGGTAAGAAAATACTTCAATATGACAAGGTTTAATTTGGATCAGTAGGAAATGGACTATATCCAAAAAACACCATAAATAAAGTATTTAAAAACCATTTATTTTCCAGGAAGAGAATGACAGTTCATGAAGCCTTAGAACATGCTTGGCTCCAGGTAAAAGTCTAAACATTATTAAAATACCTTTTGAAGTATGAAATATTAATTTATTACAGTTGTTTTTCAAACAATTTATTTTTATTCTAATTTCTCAATGTACATTATGTAAGTAGACATTATAAATTGCATTTTAATTTTTTTATTTCTTATTTCCTGCAGGGTGACCACAGTAATTTGACAAATAGAATACCATCCAGTCGTTATAACAAAATTAGACAAAAAATTAAGGAAAAATATGTGAGTTTTAGTTTCTTTAACCTCTTATTAGATAGTTGTAACATTTTTACTAAACATTATGTTATGCCTTTTAGATGTAACTTCTATACAGAAGATAATTGCGTCATTTTATCTTATTTTAGCTGTTTCATTTATTGTTGATTTTATTTTTGCAAAGGCTGACTGGCCAGTTCCACAGCCAGCTATTGGTCGTATTGCCAACTTTAGTTCACTTCGTAAACACAGGCCTCAGGAATATCAAATCTATGATACCTTCTTTGGTAAGACTTTTTTTAATATTATATATATATATATACACCGTTCCTTTAAATTCATGCAAATTAATATTTAATGTATAATTGACATAGGTAGAAATTAGCAGCTATGACAGATTAAAAAAAAAAGTGTTCAAATGTATTATTTCTGTTCTCTAGATCGTAAGGAAGCTGCACCAAGGTTTGTACGCAAACCTCGTAATCAGCTAGCTGGAGAAGGTCAAACTGCCAAATTTGATTGTAAAATTGTAGCAGCTTCCCCACCAATCATAACATGGTATGTAAACAAATACACTTTAAATGAGTTTCTTCAAATAGCTTAAAAACATTGATATTATTGCTAAGTTTGTAAAACTACTGTAACAATCCTAGTCTATTTATAGAAGGAACTTTCTTTAATCTTTGACTTTTGTTTTTGACTGGATAACAACATCTTCTGAAGGCTGATTGACCCTATTTCCATCATTCTATCCAGCTGAAATATAGACCCTTTGCTGATTACTACTCATTATATCAAATTTTAAACCCCAACCATCAAACCCAAAAATGAGTTTTTACCATATTTTTCATGACACTTTATAAGGGCATATTTTTCATTACAGTTTATAAAGGCATATTTTCATGACACTTTATAAGGGCATATTTTTCATGACACTTTATAAGGGCATATTTTTCATGACACTTTAAAATGGCATATTTTTCATGACACTTTATAAAGGCATATTTTTCATGACACTTTATAAGGGCATATTTTTCATGACACTTTATAAGGGCATATTTTCCATGACACTTTATAAGGGCATATTTTTCATGGCACTTTTTAAGGGCATATTTTTCATGACACTTTATAAGGGCATATTTTTCATGACACTTTATAAGGGCATATTTTTCATGACACTTTATAAGGGCATATTTTTTCATGACACTTCATAATATTTTAAAATTGTATTATTCAATTAATGGGGCACGGTAGCCGAGCTGTTTGACTGGCTATCCAAAAGTCCTGGATTCGAATCCTAGTTGAGCCGGGATTTTTTCCCAGGACTTGAGGGTGTCCCTGAGTTTACCCAGCTCTGATGGGTACCCGACCTTAGTTGGGTAAAGTAAAGGTGGCTTTGCATAGTGCTGGCCACACAATCATCTAGTACGCCGTGGCCACAGAAACTGGTGAACGCTGCTTCACCGGACCTATGGATCATTCAGTCCGACTTGTAGTTTACTTACTTTGACTTATTATTAAATCAACTAGTTGTGTTTTTCAAGGGGAAATAATAAATAGAAAAATACATTTAAATGGTGTGTACAAAAACATTGTTTGACTGTTTAATTAAGCTACACATCAAGGATAAGTTTAATGAACTCCAACTCTGAGTCTTTTGAATTTATTTTATTGTTTTAACCCATTAGACCTACTCAATATGTAATGTCCTTGACTTCTGACCTTCAATCTTAACTTTGAATTGAACAGGTACAAAGATGACAGTGTATTGGGTCAAAGCTACAAACATATGCAGAAATATATGGGCCTTGAATATGAGCTGAAAATTTCCAGAATAAAAATGGAAGATAAAGGAGAATACACTGTTAGGGCTGAAAACTCTTTTGGTCGTAAAGATGAGAAGGCTACCCTGAAAGTTGAAGGTAAATTGTTAGGCATGACTCTTGTTTCTATGACATGAACTAATGTTTGACTCTTTTTTTTTTATAGAAACCATGACATGAATTATTGTCTGACTATTTTTTTTATAGAAACAATGACATGAACTTTTGTCTGACTATTTTTTTATAGAAACAACGACATGAACTTTTGTCTGTCTATTTTTTTATAGAAACAATGACATGAACTATTGTTTGACTCTTTTTTTTTATAGAAACTATGACATGGACTATTGTCTGACACTTTTTTATATAGAAACAATGACATTAATTATTGTTTGACTATTTTTTTTTTATAGAAACAATGAAATGAATTATTATTATTATTATAGAAACAATAAGCTAAATTCCCCAGGCGTTGCCGGGGGAAACATTAAATAGGCCTATAAAGGCTAGATAAAAATTTCATAAACTACAATAAACAGAAAGATATGATCTAGCCTAGATCTAATAAATTTAGTAGTAATCTAGTAATATTAATGAGAATTTTTTTTAAAAGTAGACAAAAAAAAACAGGGAATGGAACCCATGTTGCCCGCATGGCAGTCAAAGACGCTAACCACTACGCTAGGAAAACCTCATGTCAATAAGTGATCACAAAAGCAAGATATGAGATAATAAGGTCACGTTAAATAAAACCGGAGAAAAATTAAATAGGCCTGTATAAGCTACAGATAAACATTTCATAAACTACAATGAACAAAAAGATATAGCCTAGGCTAGAAGTAGATATAATATATTTAATTACAAAATAATCGTCACGTATTTTCAAATTCACCAATAGGGATCGGTTTACCGACAAACACTGCCATTTTATATACATAGACGGCATGAATTATTGTCTGACTCTTGTTTCTAAAAAATGATATTGCCTTACTCTCACTATGTTTTTTTCTCTAATTACAGCAAGTGTTGAGAAACCAGCAGCACCCAGTAGAGAAACTACACCATCACTTAAGTAGGAAACAAATAGTTTTTTCTTACATAATCATAAAGTCAAAATGTCTCTTTTGCATACTTCTAGATTGACATAAGTGTAAACATTGTATATATCTCAATGTTGAACCAATACTGTAAAATACTTTAGTATTCATTTATTTATTTATAGAAAGAGGGTATTTGAAGAAAAAGAGTTTGAAAAGCCTGTGGAAGACATGTCCCCTAACTTCAACTTTGATCTTAGACCTCGAATCATCCAGGCCCATTCTGAGTTTAAATTGATATGCTGTGTGCAGGCTCATCCACCACCAAAGGTAACATCTATTTCACTTTGTTCTTCTCTTTAAAATTTATTGATATACATATGACATTATTAAATTGATTTATACTTAAATACAGTTGACAGCACTAACTTAATTATCCACAGCCAATACAGTTGATTGTACTAACTTATCCACACTCAATACAGTTTGACTGCACTAACTTATCCACATCCAATACAGTTGACTGCACTAACTTATCCACAGCTAATACCATTACTGCACTAACTTATTAATAGCCAATACAGTTGACTGCACTAACTTATCCACACTCAATACAGTTTGACTGCACTAACTTATCCACAGCCAATACAGTTGACTGCACTAACTTATCCATAGCCAATACAGTTGACTGCACTAACTTATCCACAGCCAATACAGTTGACTGCACTAACTTATCCACAGCCAATACAGTTGAATGTACTAACTTATCCACATTCAATACAGTTGATTGCACTAACTTATCCACAACCAATACAGTTGATTGCACTAACTTATCTTCATGTCCTTTATTAGGTTCAGTGGTACAAAGATGGCAGAGAAATTGCAGATGGTGATCATTACTCTATCAAATATTCTTTTGGTATCTGTACCATGGAAATTACTAATGCCAAGCCTGAAGATTCAGGCAAATACACCTGTATTGCAACAAACAACCTTGGAGAACATGAAACTAGTTGTAAGGTAGTGGTTGAAGGCAAGTGTAGTTCTATTCACATGTTCACATGATGTTCACCATTCATAGATTCATTCACTCAATTCATTCAATTAAATTCACTCACTGATTTGCTAATTCAATAATCTGTCAATAAATAAAATACTTGCACAGATCGTGTCAGTTCTGTCTCAAAGGACACTGGATCTTCACAAACATCTCGAAGTGTTCGAAGAACTAAGTCTGGTGTCAATATTGATGAGTTTTCAAGCTATGAGGAAGCTTCTTCAAGCTCAGTAACAAGAGGTGGCAGGAGAGGAGAAACGATTGAAGAAAGCAGTTCTTTTACCTCTAGAAAAACAAGTAAATAAATATCTCTTTGTTTCAGGACAGATATTAGTAATTTCTTTGTTTGGGTCTAATGTTGTATTAGTAAATGTCTGACACTGGCCTGATATCTTGAATTAGTTTCAAAGCGTTTTCTTATCTCAGTGTAATCAATATATTTCATTTCTCTTGATCGACTGTTCACATTTTGTTTCTGAGAGAAAATAGTTATATTATAATTTGTAAAAACAAGCTAGACTTGATAAATAGGTTAATAGACTTTCCCTGTTCATTGATTTGTTTAATAAATATGTTAATTGAAAACTAAAGTATTTATAACAGAGTATGTAAAAATAAGGTTCATAATGCACATTGTGATTCTACCAGTAAAACATCAATTTAATAGACTGATTGTGTCAGGGTTTTCAATAAAGACAAAAATCTTTAAAATAATAAAAATGGATTTTTTTTAAATGTAATGCATAGAATAGACTACACTTTATACTGAATAGACTAGACTAATACATTTTCAATTTGGTAGTCAACTAAGTAAATAGATGCAAAGCCAAATGTCCAATATTTTATTATCTGAGTGAAACAAAATGTGAAAAAATTTCTTTAAAAATGTATGCAAGTGCAAGTTTAAAATAAAAAAAAGGATATCATAAAACTTAGAGTCAAATTTATTCAATTTAAACAATTTAATACATAGGATTTGTAAAAGAAAAGATTGTTCATTTAATTTGAGGTCCAATTTGTTTCTAGATGAATTAGATGTAAGGTTTACTTAGATTAAAAAAAGTTTTTCTATTGATTTGCTAAAAATAATACATGTATTTAGAAATCATTACCCTACATATTATAAGAAAACAGTTTTCATTTCTCAGAATGAGTTTTTGTACAACTTTGTGCATGCAGATAAACAAATGTGTGGTGACATTGACAACTGATTAGCCTAGGTGTATATTTTGTAAATATATGAATTTGAATTTTATAAGACTTCAATACATTTTGTAGTGACTGTTTTTTCTTTTTTTAATAGCCTTCTTTTCTTAAGTGATGTTTTTTAGACTTGTAAATCTTAATACTTCCCTCATACTTCTGCATGTATGTGAATATAGAGATATGTCATAAGTACATTGAGTTTGAATGTCTTCAAAATAGAAATGGAATCACAAAATGAAGCATGCATTCTCTCTAGAATTTTCCCAAATTGTTTAGAAATGTTTGACGCATGCATTGTCTTCTTGTATTGCAGCTGTTAAAAGCTCATCTAGTAAACATGAGGGTAAGTGACAGTATTTATTTTAGTTTCACAACATTCTGGATAAGTTAGCATTCTACAATTATTGAATTAATTGATCAAAATCAAATGAGAATTCATGATGATCCATTTATTACTAATTGGAATGGAATTTTTGTCCCGTCTTTCATTACTTTCTAGAACTACATAAGAAGTGACTTCAATAATGTACAGCATTTGTTTCTATGCTTATTATCTGTCAACAGTTTAGATTCAGTTCCCTTTCTTGTGCAGATTCTCCCCCTTACAAAAGCAGATACTGTTAAATATTGTCTCCTTGTTTGTTTAGATACCCACTACAAGGCTGTCTGAGATTGGTTAACTTTGAAGATCATGTACTAAATCATGTACTATTTCATAGTTGTGCTCTTTTGCCCTACATTGTCGCAGATTCTTTCCCTTTACTTGTTTAGATATTCTCCCGTTACAGTAGCCCTTTGATGATGTCATTCTACATTGAGCCTTAAACAAGAACTTTCTAAACAAAAATATTTTTTTTAAGAAAAATAATATTGATCAACATTAGTGTTTAGGAAAGTTCTGTAAAAAGCAAAAAATGTACTAATGCAATGCTAAATGTTTCAATAGACATTCATTTCCTAATGTTTAAAAAAAAACAATTATTTCTCAATGTTTAGAATAGACAATTATTTCTCATTGGCATCAATTTTTTTTTGTTAACTTATTTAGTTAAAGTATTTAGAAAAAACTAATTTCTTCGTTAAAATAATAATGCAAAAATGTCTGTGTGAAAAATTTGTTTGATTATTTTAGATGTCCATGTTAGTGTTAGTAGTATATATTTAGTTCCATAGGTTCTATTTAAATAAGTAACTAATAAGTTTTAATGCCAAAATTATAATAGGAAGAGAAGAAGCTAAAGGAGAAGCTCCCAAGTTTACAGAAACATTAACTCCTGTAACAGTGAATGAAGGTGATAGCTTAACTCTTTCATGTTCAGTAACTGGAGTTCCAGAACCTAATGTTGAGTGGTTCCAAAATGGACAGGTGAGACAGAGAAGAAAAACATTTAAACAATACTATCTAGTAATTAATAGTTTTTCTGTAGTCAAAATACCTATACCTATCTGACCCATATATATTTTTGAACCTTTATTTCCTGCAGCTTTTAAATTCTGATGATGTCATCACCATCACTTTCTCAAGAGGTGTAGCTAAGCTAAAAATAGCTGAGTCTGTCTTGGAAGATGAAGGAGACTATGTTTGTAAAGCCACAAATACAGCTGGAGTTGCAACAACTAAAGCCAATGTCATTGTGAATGGTATGTCTTTCTAGTTGCTGCCTCGTCCATTGTCTTTTAAAAGCCAATATTTTTTTGTAGTAAATTTAAACAAAACCTTGCTCTGTCTGCCTAATCTCCCCTTCTCCCAGTTTATTGTATGCGCCACTAAAATAGTTTAATTATTTCTTTAGCCAAAAAAGTAGTTCCAGCTAAAAAAGTGGAGTTGGTGGAAGCCCCCAGATTTATTGAGCCTTTGCAAGGCCATATTGCAAGTGATGGAGACCCTGTAACATTACAGTGTAGAATTGCAGGTCAGTAGAGGTTGAATTTAACAAAGAGTCAATCAGGCATGTTTAATGATAACTTATTTGAGTTCTTGTTCTCTTGTTCTTATTAGGTAAACCTGATCAAGTTCAGTGGTACAGAGATGGTTCAGATATTAAGCTTTCGGATGATTTCCGTTTGGAGACTGCTGGAGATGTGTACAAGTTGATCATTGTGGAGATCTTCCCTGAAGATACAGGTGTTTACACCTGTACAGCAACAAATGCTGGTGGATCTATTTCATCTTCTTCTACAGTTTATGTAGCAGGTACATATCATTAGCATGAAGTTCAATTTGTCGAGCAACATTGATTGATTTCAGCTCAATGGACAAGTCTTAATGAGGCGTGAACTTTTGAACCCGAATGTTTGTGAACTTCCTGTTCTATTTTTAATCTAATAACAAAAAAAACATGCTTTTGCTGGTGTTTGACAATTGATTTCAACCTCGACGGCCAGTTCCAGTCTTTTAGAATTATACAAAAGATACAATATTAGTTATGAGGAATCCGTTTTTAACATCAAAAGTGAACAGGCGATAATTAATACTCAAGTGTTAGTCGCGTGAAATTAAATTTTTATTTGTTTACAAAATAAATGAGTCAAGAGTTGCGTTTTCTTGGTTATTGAAAAACAAAATGCGTAAATTCATAAAAACGAATAACAAAAATTCTTTTGCATTAAGCAATAATTTTGATATTTTAAAAAGGTGATTATTCCCTTCTGACTTTCACAATACATTGTTTTGCTTTGTAAACATCTATTGGAAATGAAATAAATTTTAATCCCCAACAACCAGTAAAGTAGCACACAGACATTGTTTCGAATAAAATGATCGAATAAGAACGGAAATGTTTTTACACGTGACCTTTTATGCAGGCATACACGTTAAGACTTGTCCATATTCTTGTAAAATATAATCAGCCTTTTTAATATTCTTGTAAAATATAATCAGCCTTTTTAATATTCTTGTAAAATATAATCAACCTTTTTAATATTCTTGTAAAATATAATCAGCCTTTTTAATATTTTTGTAAAATATAATCAACCTTTTTAATATTATTGCAAAATATAAACAACTACTGGTATTTAATATTCTTGCAAAATATAATCAAACTATTAATTATTCTTGCAAAATATAATCAACCATTTTACATCTTGCAAAATATAATCAACCATTTTACACCCTGCAAAATATAATCAACCATTTTACACCCTGCAAAATATAATCAATATTTTTACACCCTGCAAAATATAGTAAACTTTTTTACATTTTGCAATTAAACATATTTAAAAGCAAAGATTTGAATTTTTTTTTTATTAATGTGTGTTTATCCATTTGTTTAGTTCCAGATGAAGAACCCTTAGTGCCTGTATTCACCAGTTTCCCTCAGAGTGTGTCTATTGATGAGGGAAACCCAGTTACATTTTCATGCATTTTAGACAGTCCATCTTCTGTCACAGGTAATCTGTGTGTATCTTTATCTCAAAACTAAGTTCCAATACAAATACAACTTTAAAACTTGCTAGCCATGCAGTTTTTGATAAGTACTATCTTTCTTTTATTGTTACAGTCTCCTGGAGTAAAGATGGCCGTCCAATCAGTGACTCTGGGCGATTCAACTTTACCCAGGATAGTAATAGTGCTTCCTTCACCATCCCTGCTGCCTTATCCACTGACTCTGGAACTTATTCAGTTACAGCTAAAGATAACCGTGGTCATAGTAGCTGGACCTTTTCGCTTCTTGTCAGGATATGCGATTCGGCTTCTGGGGATGTGGATGTCCAAAGATTAATAGATTCTGTACAGGTAAACCAATAGATTCAGTACAGGTAAACCAATAGATTCTGTACAGGTAAACCAATAGATTCTGTACAGGTAAACTAATAGATTATGTACAGGTAAACTAATAGATTCTGTATTATGTACAGGTAAACTAATAGATTCTGAGCGGGTAAAACAATAGATTCTGTACGGGTAAAACAATAGATTCTGTACAGGTAAACTAATAGATTATGTACAGGTAAACTAATAGATTCTGTACAGGTAAACTAATAGATTCTGTACGGGTAAAACAATAGATTCTGTACGGGTAAAACAATAGATTCTGTACTGGTAAACCAATAGATTATGTACGGGTAAACCAATAGATTCTGTACAGGTAAACTAACAGATTATGTACAGGTAAACTAATAGATTCTGTACGGGTAAAACAATAGATTCTGTACAGGTAAACCAATAGATTCTGTACAGGTAAACTAATAGATTATGTACAGGTAAACTAATAGATTCTGTACGGGTAAAACAATAGATTCTGTACTGGTAAACCATTAGATTCTGTACAGGTAAACTAATAGATTATGTACAGGTAAACTAATAGATTATGTACAGGTAAACCAATAGATTCTGTGCAGGTAAACCCATAGTCTGTACAGGTAAACCAATAGATTCAGTACAGGTAAACCAATAGATTCTATACTAGCAACCTAATAGGTTTAAAACAGTACTAACAGCTAAAAATAACAACAATTAAATAGTTCTAAATACTAATGAACAATGTTTTTTAAAGATTGTTTGGATAGTTCTCTAAGCTTGATTTCTTTATTATTTTGTTTCAGTAACTAGCTCCATTGTGACACATTTAACAAGACTGCCAAGTGCAAGTGACAATTTATCCCAATAAATTTATAAGACAACAATTTACTTGACTTTCGACTAGAACAAACAGTGAATTAGCTCAGTGATAAATATTTCATTGATTTTATTCTGTTTCACTTGCATGTCATTTAGTTCAGATTCATATTTTTAAAAAAATAAGAAAAACCAAACCAACCGTTTAAACAGAAGTGTCAAGTGAATGTGTTGTCTAAAATTGTGTTTTATATTTCTCTAAGATCAAAAGCTGCTTTATATTGAATGTATTTATAACAAGATTATGTCATCTTTATGTGACTTTAAGCCTATCATCACCAACACCTATTAATGTATGATAGTTCTTTTGTCTTTCTGTAATAGTTTTTACTTGTTGTGTTTGTGAAAATATTTCTAACCATATTTACAGTTTATGTTTTTAAAGCAGTGATTCAAATTGAGAAAAGGTTTGTACATTTGCTTGTAAGAATTACGGTTTGTTTTTTTCGTACATTTATTGCTTGAAAATTTTACAATCACTGTGAAAACATTTTTTTTTAACTCTATCAAATTTTTTATTTATACACAGCTATTTATACATTAGATGTATAATAATATTTCTTTATTTCATGCTTTATTTGAAAAAAACTAGTTATTTATACATTAGATGTATAATGATATTTCTTTATTACGTACTTTATTTGAAAAAAAACTACAGCTATTTATACATTAGATGTATAATGATATTTCTTTATTACGTACTTTATTTGAAAAAAACTAGTCTTCTTTCTATTATTACAAAGTGGTATGAAAGAATAAAAAAAATGTCCAGACTATTTTGGGCAATTATCTCCCTTTGTGTTGATGTCATTGTTGAACGAATGACTAACAAGTACATCATTTGTTGAATGAATGACTAACTAGCACATCAATGAGTTTTTGTTCTAGTCTCTACATTTCTCAACAACCCTGTGTGCTATTTAATTGCTTATTATTTTGTCTGTGTCAGTGCTATCCATTTGGAAATCTTGAAAGGAATTAACATTTGGTTTGTCAGTTTGGATTTTAATTTCATTTTGCATCAGTCTAGAAAACAATTAGAAGCCAATATTTGATTTTCAAACAACATTGATTGACTTGACATTCTTTGGCTGACAATTTCTTTGTATTTTTTCCCTAAATAAACATATATGGTTTCCAAATAAAAACTTTGTTGTATTGATTTCTCATAATCACTCATCATTTATTTCCATCCTTATTGATTATGCTGTATGCAAACACATATATATACCTACATACATACATACAGCTTTTGAGATTTATATGATGACCCTTGTCTTGATAAATAGATCTTTTTATAATATAGCTTTTTCATTTGGTTATCTAACAAGGTTCAAAATCAACTTTTCTTATCATTGAAAGAAAGAGAAAAAGCTTTTGCCACTTCTCCTGTAAGTAGAAAACATGGTCCACCAGACTTAAGTTATACAGCATTATTAGAGGCGTAGACAGCATTATTAGAGGCGTAGACAGCATTATTAGAGGCGTAGACAGCATTATTAGAGGCGTAGACAGCATTATTAGAGGCGTAGACAGCATTATTAGAGGCGTAGACAGCATTATTAGAGGCGTAGTTGCTTGTCTCCATTTAAGTCCACCAGACTTAAGTTATACAGCATTATTAGAGGCGTAGTTGCTTGTCTCCATTTAAGTCCACCAGACTTAAGTTATACAGCATTATTAGAGGCGTAGTTGCTTGTCTCCATTTAAGTCCACCAGACTTAAGTTATACAGCATTATTAGAGGCGTAGACAGCATTATTAGAGGCGTAGTTGCTTGTCTCCATTTCACACCCTAAGGTTGTCAACATTGAACCACTAATATTTGATTCATTATCAGATACACACATATAAAGTTTTGTTCATAAGGCTAGTGGAGCTTGTTTTCTATGGTAGCTGCCATGGCATAGGAAGGGATTGTGTGGTCATCACAGTGCAATCAGAGTTGGGTATAGTGGGTAGACACCTTCTGGACCTGACAAAAAGTTTGCATTTTAATCTGTATTTAAACAAGGGATTGTGTGGTCATCACAGTGCAATCAGAGTTGGGTAGAGTGGATAGACACCTTCTGGACCTGACAAAAAGTTTGCATTTTAATCTGTATTTAAACTTAAGACCGTCAGAATAACAATCCAACAGAACAGTTAGATTACAGTGTCCCATATACAATAATACATATCTACGGTATATAGTTGTGCAGTATGTCACATTGTGCTGCCAACATTTTCCAGAGTTCTCTTTTGCAGATTGCTCTCCAGGTCCTTGTCTTCTTTTACTAAGGCCACTTTGGGATTGTCTGTGTTCATATAATATATTTATGTATATATAAGATACAAAAATTCATTTTCTTAAAATAGAACATTGCATTGAGATTTCTTATGAAATGTCCCTCTAGATCAATAATGAAACTTTGTCCTGGATTGTATCAAAAGGACTAAGAATTAACTGCAACACAATGCCACAAAGCTATTCCATACAGATCAACTCATCTGCATATTCACATATCAAGATATCACTTTATCTACATACCTTATCCACTCATCTAAACATGTACAAATATATAAAGAAAAACATATAAAAAAAGATAACACTGATGATGAACAATGTTTTGTTTAATTGTGATTCTTGTGAAAAATGTAATCACTGAATGGATATATAGGGATACATTGGATGAGTTCACTGGTCTACACACTATCCTGTGAGAAAAATGACGGCAGTCAGTCAGAGATGTAGATTTCTTAAGACAATGAAAGATAAAACAAAGAACCAGTACTTTGATCATAACAAATTATGAATAATCAGTTATGGTACAATACTAGCATTGAACTGTGAAGAGCTAACATTATTAAATCATGTAATATTAGATGAAGGCATCAACAGGTATACGGGTACACATTTACAAGAACAAAAATTGTTTAATGATTATTTGTATCAGTCAATCTTATTTCCCTTTATCAACAGTAAGTTGTACAGATCTCTGTTGGTTATGGAAACATTATTAAAAGGAACTTCACAAAATGTTTAAAGGGTTAAAGAAAGGTTTGTTGTCAGTATGAAGAGAGAAAAACAGCTGTTTGTAATTTCATGACAAAATCAAGAAAATGTTAACAAAAGTGAGCTGTCATAATCACTGTATAGTCTTCAAATGAAATTTGATCTTTGTGTAGGCAAAGCATGTCCATAATAAAAAACAAAACTGAATTTTTTAGAGAAAAGCTTGTATTTTAATTTTTAATTATAACTCAACTGTTAGCTTTAAATGTTTTATGATACAATATTTAAGAAATAAAACCCTTACAATTAAATTATAATAATTACAGTTATAGTATAAAAAGATTTTTTTTTTAAAGTAATTAAAAGATTTCTTAAAATCCTTTCTGAAAACTATTATGGAGGCTAATCTCTTTTTCAAATGTCTACAGTACAAGAAATAATGTTTCTTGTATCCATCAACATGTTACTGACCAATAAGGTGTGAATAGTGACAGAGAGTAATAAGTAAATACTAACAATTCACAAGTATTAATCCTGAAACTTACACAGCAGTTGGTGTTTTATGTAATGCTTTTTTTTTATTGTAAACTAATTCATTTTTTCTTTTTCTTTTCTTTTTTTATTGCAAGCAGATAATATTTCTATTTATAACTCATTTATTTATTAATGAATTTATATACTGAACGTAAAGAAAAGTTTATATTTATTCCTTTTTTTAAAAGAACATTTTAAAACTTTATAAGAAACTTTATCATAATCAGATATCAAAGATAAAAACATTCATTGTGTTCCTAAGAATTTTTTTAATACTTTTTTTTAGATGTTGTTTTAAATATTGTGTATGCAATTGAGCTTAACAACTTGGTAAAGTTAAAAACAATGGACCAATCAAAGTAAACAATGTACAGTATGTATAAACCAAAAGTTTAACATCTAAGGGAAATAATTATGGTAGCTTGAGAGAACAGAGATTGGAAAAAAATAATTTTATGCAAGACAGTAACAAAAATATTTGTAGTGGTGAAATTGGCTTTGTATGACAATTACTAAGAGAGTTATCAACTGCTCATGAGATGCTGAAGTGACTCAATCAAATTCACTTTGAAACATAATATAATTATATATCATAAGTAATTTGAAATCTGTGTTTTTCAGTATTTCATTCTTAAAACAAAAAAATGTATTGACTGTAGCTCTGCATGCAAAAAAAAAAACTATTAAAAAGTTGTACCAAAGTAAAAAAAAATGGTTAAGATGTACAGCTATTGATATCAAAATATAATGAAGGAGACAAAAAGTTTAGACAATAATATAATGCACATTTTAATATTAAGACATTAATACAAACTAAAGAAAGACTCCAATCCATGTTAGTAATATAATAAATGGCTTGAAAAACATAAAAATATACAATTAAAGCCATTTCTAAGGCAAGTTTAGTCAG
This sequence comes from Anisus vortex, assembly GCA_949126835.1. Taxonomy (NCBI): domain Eukaryota; kingdom Metazoa; phylum Mollusca; class Gastropoda; family Planorbidae; genus Anisus; species Anisus vortex. The sequence goes on from OX421498.1 coordinate 24,840,759, forward strand.
ATAGTCTTGTTCATGAATGAAATGGTTTTCTGTTCATTGATTTATTTGAATAGAAATAAATAAATTGATTTACATATTGATAGTTTGAGTTGGTTTTTTCTATTTACACATCAATTAATTTATGCAATAATGACTTCCAACATTCTTTCTACCAAACTAGAATCATTCTGAGTCTATCATTCCTTCTTATAAACTAATCGATACAAACTGTTATACCATTGAACTTGATTCTCCTATTCTGTCTGCGATCTGAAACATTCAAACAAAATGTTTAACTAGGATTCAATCAGAAGAACAACAGGAATAAAAAAAATGATTTTAGAATGCACAAGTTCTGTATCAATGTTCAAACTAATTTTATTGAATGTTTCACTTACTGAACGTATGCCAGGAAGGTTTAGAATACTTCCTATTACTGGCACTCTCCTTAAGAAATTCACTGCAACTGGGAAAAATCCACTATAGGAAAAAATAAATGCTCATTTCAAGTCCAGAAATTAAGATTTTCTTCAATTTAGAACTCTACTGCCCTCTAACCCCTCAACATCTTAAAACCTATCAATGAATCATATACAAAATAATTTTTTCTTTAAATAGAAGTTTTTAATTCATTTTGTTAGATTGTGCAACCAGTTGTTCTGGTTTTACTGAGATGTTGAAATGACAATAATTAATGCTACACACAAAATAGGCAAAGCTTACAATTAATAGAAAATGACTAAAAGATAATCTGTTTAACTATATATCATTAAACTAAAAGCATTTAAATTAAATCCATCCACTATAGAATATTACTTTACAAGTTCATTGTCAGCTGAAGTGCAGCACTAAAAGTCATCTTTAGTGTATAGATCACATTTTGGTTCTATTCAATGAGCTTTAGCTGTTCCTTAAAAATGTAATTAAAATAACAGGACTAGTGGAATCCAAAGTTCTAAATACCATAAATGACACCAGACTTACCTAAAAATGTAATTAAAATAACAGGACTAGTGGAATCCAAAGTTGTAAATACCATAAATGACACCAGACTTACCTAAAGAGTAAAAAGAACCCATACAACTCAACACACATGCCTGGTATTGGCCAGCCTAGTAAGACAATCAGCATCCCACCAACAAAAAAACCTGTGGCTTTTAGTTTATGCTTTTGAAAGAAGAAGCGAAAAGTCCTTTCAAGTCCAATCACAAATGCCAGGCCACTAATAAATAAAATCTATAATGAAAAGAAAAGTAATTTTTTGTTACAAAAATATAAAACAAGAGTTGAAACAAACCTAATTTGCAGTTTCATGCATTAACTGTAACAAAGAAAACAAAATATATGGCTTAACAAATTTGTGTAAGTCATAATTTTTTTTATATAAACAATACTCAAACTAAGGGGTACTAAATGAATTGACTTAAAACAATATTTAACTTAAAATTAATTTTTTTTAAAGATAAGAATAAATCAGTAAATAATAATTATATCTCTCATGATTATTTAGTCTATAGACCACTGAGCTATAATATATGGAGTGCTCAAAGGAAGTCAAATATAGGAGAAAATGCAGACTTTTAAATATAGATAAGTGCACTGTATGGCACTGAGCTATATATACATGTCTAAATGATAAATATTCATTAAAATTACTTACTCAGTTAACATATATATGTGGTATTCAAAGCATTATCCAGAAAAATCATCAACCATTTCATCTTTTGACTTCGCCATTAAATTAATGAACCCAGTACTCATTAAAATTAACACAATTTACTCGTATAAGCTTATATATATATATTGTATGTTAAGTAGCCTATAAAAGAGTTCATTTTTATCAAATTTCAATGACGCATATACAAAAAGTTTTTACATTTTTGGTATTTCCATGTATATATAGCTCAGGGATACAGTGCACCTATCTATATTTAAAAGTCAGCATTTTTTCTTCTCCATTTTAATTGCTTGAGCACTCCATGTATATATATATAGCTCAGTGCTAAAGACTCAATAGTTAATTGATTTAATGATTTAATAAAACATTAAACTGTATGATAAAAAAAAAAAAAATTTAAATAGTGACTATGTTTAGGCTTACATTTCCTATTGCTAATAATCCTTTATCAAAGAACAGCAGCATTCCAAGAAAAAGAAATGCTATTCCAAAGCCAGCAAGACCAACACCGATCTCTAGAGAGAAAAACAAATAGCATATTCTAGAATTTATTGAGGTGAAACTAAATAGAACAGAGAAAAAACTCAAATATTAGTTGGTGATAAAACATACTTATTTTCACATAAATTGTTTGTTTTTTTAAGTCATTAGCTGAACAATATCAGTGTTTTGGGATGTCAATGTATATTTTTTAAGGGACATTATAATATTGCACGTCTCAATAGTGTAAATTGTAATATTGAACGTCTCAAAAGTGTAAATGATAATATTGTAACTTTTAAAAATGTAAATGATAATGTTGTACCGCTCAATAGTGTAAATTATATTATTGTACATCTATTATCATTTTATTGTACAGCAATAATGGCTGATTCTGTGCCAACAAAACAAACATCAAATAAAATTAACAAATGTTGGTTTAACACTAAACTAAAGAAACTGTGTAAACAAAAAGAAAATCTATTCAAAAAGTTTAAGGCGACTAATTCAATTAGACTACATAAAAAATACCTAAAAATTAAACATTTAACTCAGAAACTAAGCAGACAGCTGCAAAATGAATATGTAAACAATGTAATTTCTAAAGATAATAATAAAAACTTATGGTCCTACATTAAATCAAGAAAAATGGACACTACAGGCATAGCTCCACTAAAAGGCCAAAACAATGAAACTTATAATGATAATGAAACCAAAGCTAATATCCTTAACACACACTTTGCATCATCTTTTTCAAATCCAGGTGACAAAGAAATCTTCATAAATTTAAACAAACTAGAAGAGATAGGACATATAAACGTAGATGAAAAAGGCATTAAACAACTCCTAACCAACTTAAAAGCAAACAAAGCTTCTGGTCCAGATGAAATACCAGCAAGACTGCTTAAAGAACTAACCAATGAAATATCTCCAATCTTTAAAATACTTTTTCAGGCCTCTCTAAACCAGGGCAAAGTGCCCAGAGATTGGAAATTAGCTAATGTAACCCCCCTTTTCAAAAAAGGAGATAAATCTGACCCCGGTAATTATAGACCTGTTTCTCTAACCAGCATAACATGTAAATTACTTGAACATATTATATATAGTAGTATAGTAAATTATCTAGACAAACTTAATGCACTGTGCCCACACCAACATGGCTTTAGGAAAAATAGATCATGTGAGACTCAATTAATAGGCCTAATAGATGACTTGTCAAAGGGATTAGATAATAACAACCAAATTGATGCTATATTACTAGATTTTTCAAAAGCATTTGATAAAGTTCATCATTCTAGTCTACTAAAAAAAACTTAAATATTTTGACATCTCTAGTCCCTTACATCAGTGGATTCAGGACTTTCTTATAGGCAGAGAACAAACAGTGATAATAAATGGCTCTAAGTCATCACCAATAACTGTAAACTCAGGAGTTCCACAAGGAACTGTTCTAGGACCCCTACTATTTCTAATTTATATTAATGATCTGCCAAATTACATCAACACAGGAACAAAAGTAAGATTATTTGCCGATGATTGCATAATTTATAGAATAATAAAGACAGGAAAAGATAGTGAACTCCTACAAAAAGACCTAGATGAACTACAAAAATGGGAATCAAACTGGAGTATGTCTTTTCACCCAGAAAAATGCCAACTTATAAGGGTATCCAAGAAAAAGAAACAAATAATAGCAAACTACTTCATTCATGGTAAAGAACTAACTCAAACTAACAATGCTAAGTATCTAGGAGTAATAATAAATGATAAGTTATCTTGGAACCCTCATATTGATGAAGTAATAAAAAAATCAAACAAAACTTTAGGATTCATAAAAAGGAACTTTTACAAATGTAATAAGAACATAAAACTAAAATGCTATCTCACATTAGTTAGGCCTATACTAGAATATGCAGCATCTGTATGGGACCCATCAACTAAAGAAAACATTAAAAAATTAGAACAAATTCAAAAAAGAGCTGCAAGGTTCATAACTAGCGAATATTCCCAATTAACAAGAGTAACACCATTAGTCAAATCATTAAACCTAGAAACACTAGAAGACAGAAGGGCAAAGAGTAAAGTAGAAATAATACATAAGGCATTAAACTCTAATTTAGAAATACAACACAATAACAATCTGTTGCAAATCTCAGATAAACATAAAGATAAAAACACTTTCCTTGTCCCTTATGCGAGAACAAATGCATATAAGTACTCTTTCTTCCCGAGTGGCATTCGGGCATGGAATGGGTTGCCTGAACAAACCAGGAAAACCAGTAACTTAACATCATTTAAAACATTAATAAAAATGCAAGACTAGACTCGGACCACGGATGAGCGTAGGACGCAATAATCTTCTTTATAGAAGGAGCGTCTGTAATGTATAAGACATCTCAATAGTGTAAATTATAATATTTTACATCTTGCGGAGTAAAAATTTGTCACAACTAGAGGATTTTAACCCAAGACCTTCACTACGCCTGCTGAATTGGCGCCTCTGTGCATGAGTGAGTACTTAAAATAGAATGATACAAAGTGTCCTCCACCTTGTGATCTACTAAAGGCAGCAATTGACAAGTCTTAATTAGGTGTGACCTTTTGAACTGGGATGAGCTTTAACTTCCGGTGAAATTTACCGCCATTTTCGTGAATAAAAACCATGCTTTTGGTGCTGTTTGACAATTGATTTCAACATCGACAGCCAGTTCTGGTCTTTTAGAAATATACAACGGCTACAAGATTAGCTATGAGGAATCTGTTTTTAACATCAAAAGTGAGTAGGCGATAATTAATACTCATAGTGTTAGTCGCGTTGGATTAAATTTAGCTTTTGTTTATAAAATAAGTTAGTCAAGAGTTGCGTCCTTGGTAATTAAAAAAACACAATGCGGAAATTCGTAAAAAAAAAAAACACGAAAATTCTTTTGCATCAAGCAATTAGTATTGAATTAGATTGGGATTATAAATCAAATCTGACATTCACAATCCATCGTTTTCTTTTGGCGCCATCTTTTTGGAAATGAAATAACATTTAATTCTCTACATATTTTCGTAGCCTACAACCAGTAACATAGCACACATGGCAGACATGTTTTTTTTATAATGTGATTGAATTCAAATGTTCTTTCTCGTGAACTTTTATGCATGCATACACGTTAAGACTTGTCAATTAAAATGGAATGTTTAAAAAAACAGACATAAAGTTTCTGTACTGTGAAAGAATTTCATCACATTGGTTTATATGAACCCTGTTAAAGGAACTACATAATGTTTATTATTCTACAGAAACATTTGACAATTGTGTCAATATCAGTTTTTTTATTTCAACTGAATCCAGGGTTCAGATTTTTTTAACAAGTTGTTGGAATTGTCTTTATTGTCAAGCTATCTATTAGCAATATAAACAGTTTCTTACACAGCAGCCTGAACTCAAGACCAATGGGGAAGCCAAATGTTCTTCAATAGTTCTATCGGGCAATAGGGGCTGATTCATCCATTTATTTTAGAATCGATACACCTGACAAGTCAAGATCATCTTCAACTAACTGTTCTGCAATTAACATCTCCACATGAGCAATATTTTCAACAAGATTACACAGCAATAAAACTGGTGGCAAACGTCAATAATAACATAAAATTGTGTAAAAAAGAAATTTAAAACAGATTTAATGATTTTCTTTCTTGTTCATTTCTGTCAATTGTACTTTGAAATTTTATTTTGTGTAAATTGAATAGAGAGGATATGCCTACAAACCACAAAGTAACAAACCAGTATAATATATATATATGATTAAACTGGTAGGTTGTTGATGTTCGAGTGAGTGTGTGTGTCATACAAATAAAAGATTCATTTCCATTTTTTTTATTTTATTAGATTTATTATAAAAAGAAACATATTAATGGCAAATTATCTTGAACCCTCGTCCTCCATGTCAACAATTGTCCAACTTCTTCAAACCCCCTCCTCCCCCTATTTTAATGACATAATTATTAATACTTAATAATACATAATACATTAACGACCTCTGTTAAACTTAATGTTGAGTAAAAGAAATAATTCAGGTCTATTTTTTTTAAAAGCAATAGGCCTATATAGCAAAATCAAATGTGGGGGAAATGAAAGCTATGTTTAATATTTAATAGCGCTTTATCATATTAATATTAGTATAGTGTATAGTATTAGTAGTAGGCCCTATAGTATTAGATTCAGTAATCTACCACCAGCCACTAGGCCTACATCCCTAACATGGCTATCATAACATGTAAAAATGTATTATTCATTAGTAACAGTAATTATAGACTCTCCTAGATAAAGAAGATTGGTAAAAGAGTTTATACTTTAAAATTATTCTGTAGGCTATAGGCTGTATGGTGCTCGGTAAATTTGGCAATGGTAAATTCGGAACCGGTATTTTAGGCAAGGTCATTTTGGCAAAGGTAATTTCGGAATAGGTAATTTCGGCAAAACTCGCAAAGCGGTAAGATTGGCAACGGTAAAATTGGCAAACTTTTAATATCAACTGTTTTGATTGAAACTGGTGATAGGATTACACTCTTGTCTACTAAATGAAGTTCATGGCTTGAAACTAGGTTGTCTCCGTGGAAGATTAAGTTAATATGGGGTCCCAGTACAGTAGGCCTATTATAAAGGACGCTTGCAAAGAACCGTTTTGTACTTAGGCCTACTTATGTAAAAGGCTCATTCTAAACAGAAATGTTATGCATTGGTGAAGTTTAGGGCTCACGCTTCTAACTATATTTCTAAGTCTTTGGAAACTAACGTTTCCATTGTATGGAAATTAACGTTATATTATATCCATCTCTACACGCGCTTATTTCGTTCTGACACGACCATATTAAGTACTTACGTAATAAATTCTGGCGTGTTTAGATCATACGGGAAACATAGCCAACGTACAATTACATAACTTTAACTAACATTATACCCCCCTTCCACCTAGCGAAAACGAACACAGCACCTACCCCCCTTTACATTATCTTCTTATCTGTACCTAGGTACAATTGCCTGGGGGCGGATTAAAAAGTGACTGTTTCCTAGTGCCCAACAACTAGCCACGTGTTTTAGGTAAACGTGTGAAACCATTATATGGTGGGTGTTTGTTGTATGGCAGACAAAGACAGACTTGGGCCGTGGATCTAAAAACACAGTAAAAATGCAAACACCATCTACTTGTTTTAATTAAAAAAGGTTGTAGGATTAGTTAAGTCTACAGTCTTGTCTACTATGAAGTAAACGGCATGAAACAGTGTAGTCTCAGGAGTAAATCAAGCTTACAATGGACCCCTGCGTAAATTAATTACTTGTAGAAACAGCCTTAATACTTAATCTCAATAAATAATAATAGGAAAATCATGTAGGGCTTATGTAAATTTGAACTATTTAATGAACCTGAGATAATTCCTTGTGAAACTCTTCGTTTTAAAGTTAATGGAGTTGATTTATAGTCTAGTTATTATAAACTATTAATATAAGTGATAACAATTTTTTTCTTTATCTTCTTCTTCATTAAGCTGTGGAGACCCGAGGGAAATAATCCACAATGTAAAGATAAGTTGATTGTGAATGCCCTGGGTTCAAAAGTGTGCATTATCAGATAGTTATTTCAATGGTTTAAGGGTCTAAAAAAGAATATAATACTCATCCACTGGTGATATTTAGTTTACATTTTTCTTTCTTTTATTCTTGTCTTTATAAATCTTTTTTTTTCTCAAGGTACTACATATATAGGTAATGGCTCTTCATTGTTTCAAAGAAGTCAACAGGTGTAATTTGATATTGCTGACAAAAGTTTCCTTTCGTCTGCATGATCAATTTGCATGTAACTATGAAATTTCGCTAAATTGCGTACTGTCGGGCCGCTTCTTGACCACATAGCTTAGCATTCTCAAAATTGCGTCACATAGTTAGACCTATTACTTTTTACATAGAAAGAAAAAAAACAATTCCTTGCCGTGGATGCCGATATACAAACTAGTTAGTGGCCTTGGATGATGTAGTGTTAGGAGGTAATTCCGCGATTTTCTAATGAAGATTCCACCCCCCTCACCCCGCCCCTAAAATTATTATAGCTAGGAAAAGTCCAAGTTTTAGTTCAATATAAAATATAGCCCATCTATGTATTTAAATATGATTTCTTTCACATTTTTTATCGCCTAAACATGGCAATATTTTTAAAATGTAAATTTCCAATAATAAATCTGCATCATATAAACACATTTGCAATTATTTTTATGGATCTATCATTGATCTCTTACCAATACACACACGATTAGAGGCCCTGGATTGTGGTTCCACTGGTTACTAATACTAGCCAGTGGTCTGCTTTCAGGTCATTAACTAAAGAATCTTGACATGGTTTTATCCCGTTGGTTGAGAGGTTACATTTAGTAGCCTACATTATATTACATACTAAAAGTTTGAGTACTTACCCCCCCTCCCACTTCCCACATTGTACTATTTGAATTTGCCCCAACCCACTTTATACTATCTGATCTCCCCCTCCCCCGACTTGCACTAATGACTCTTATATTGAAATCCCGGCTACGCCACTTAATTGGCAAAGTTACATCACGAAACAAATACTAAATCCTGCATTAATAAATATACTACAATTACTAATCGCTACTTTTCTCTTTCTGGGAGTAAGTCTACTTTCCAGCCATTGGCCCTACTATTTATACATGACCGACTTGAAATAATATCAATGTCTTGTTCATCAAATTGATCAGAAACATGTTGATTATATACTAATAAAAAGATACTACTAGGCATACATTTTTATATTATTTAAATACAAGTCTCGTGAGCACAATAATATAAATATACAAGATAATGTTTTAAAAATATTGTGTGAAAATTTTTATAATAAAAATCAAATACAAATGTATTGATAGAAAGAATAAATTTTAACTAGTAACAATGACCTGAAAGAAAAAAAAACTGATTTAAATTATCAATGGGGGGGGCGCCTTCAGCCAAGACCATCGTAAGTACTTAACCCCCCCCCCCCCCATCCTTTTTTTCTGCTTTAGCCTGAGGTCACTAATACTTGAATGGGGAGTCTGGGGCGGGAGGGGAGGGAGCATTCTAGTTTGCTCTTGCAAACACTACCAGTATCATGGTGTAGGTCAAGTAGTCAGAGTTACGTAACCTCGCCAATGCGGTATAAACGGAGGAAATTTATAGGGAGGTAAGGGAGACATTGATGCGTAAAGATCAAAACAAAACTCCAAGTGATCGTCAGTTGGGCTACCTTACATACATACGTAACTTTGGGGGTGGGGGGATAAACACCTGGGGCGGGGGAGGGTGTACATTTGGCGCCTATTTAAAATGTTCGTCTTTGATCATTAGATGACATTGAATTAAATTACGTGTTAAAGTGTACCATAATGTTTTCCTGCTCTTTTTACCATTTTAGTGGTCTTTCCTGTGTCATTTAAAACCGTTCTGCGTGCCAAGAATGACACATATTCCATAGCTTGCCGATCCATGGAATAGAGTGTAGTCCTACCAATACTTTTAATAAAAACAGTGGATATTATATGATTGCCAATTTTACCGTTGCCAGTTTTACCACTTTGATAGTTTTGCCGAATTTACCTTTGCCAAAATTACCTTGCCGAAAATACCTTTACCGAAAATACCCTTACTAAATTTACAGTGATTCAGGCTGTATACTAAACATTTTTTCTATTAAATTTTTATTGGCCTAATTTTAATGAATAGGCTACTACTAATACTAGTAGTAAAAGTTAAAAGTAAAGTAGTAGGACTACGAATCTTACTACTACTATCTTACTATGACTATGACTACTATCTTACTATGACTATTAATACTATTATTATACTTTGTAACTTTAGGCTATAAACTATAAATATATAGATTTAGATCTAATACTAATACTTACTAATAGTAATAGGTAATAGGAGTAATAGAGTAGGCCTACTAAAAATATAATATTATAAATTATAGTCATAGATTCTAAGCATTTTTCGGCCGGTATGAAATAAAATGCGAGAATTAATGGTAATTTTGAGAAATAAAATGTATACTTACTTTGAAAATCTGTTACTTGCATCATTTTCAATTTAAATTAGTAACTCTTTGGTTTAGTAACTACTCCTTCCTAAACAAGGAATCAGTGTTTATATCAAAAACATTTGGTAACAAAAATTAAACAATAGCGTTGTCGTATTACACGTCGAAATCTTAATCGGCATGATCTCCCTTTGATTTACGGTGTTCATGGAAAGATATTCCAATAAATATACGTAATTTAATCCCATTCAACCTTTTCGTGTGTGTATCATAGCCTACATCCCTAGACTACTTACTACATGTATTTTGATGGCTGTAATTTCTCAACAAAAAGGTCCGCTAAATTATTTTCCAGAAAGAGGGAGAGGGCAAATGACAGTAGGCCCTAGTGTCATATTTTAATGTTAAAATTATAGTCTAATTATTTTGGTACAGTGTCATAATGATTAGATCTATGTTTTTAGACACGTTAACACGTTACTAAGTCGTCAAGGCACAAAGATCTATAGGCCTACAAATGGAAATTATGTACTTGTTCCTTTGGTCTTTGGTTGATGTTACTTGCTGACATTCATGGGGTTGGTGTATTAGGCACGTGCAGAGAGAAGTCTATGAAGACCACTCAATTCTTTTTAGTCTGATTTGAACATCTAGCTTCTATCTCATCGGTCCCCAACCTGTGGGTCGCTACCCCTTTTGGGATCGAACGACCATCGTAAAACATATATTTTCGATATTGGCCTACTATTTCAACTAAGACTGTGTTGCGCCTTCTTCATTCCAACAAAATATCTCTGTGAAACCGAGTTTTCCAGCTTGTTGCATGGTTACCAAGTCCAAAGACTAAATACAGAAGATGATCTTAGTTGTGCATAGACTTAGAATTTCTGATCCGATGAGAAAGACGCATTCTCTGACGTTCGTGTTGTAATTAAAAAAATATATATCACAATAGGCTCCCAACGGGCGCTCCACGTCGCATCGACCGTAAAAAAAAACCTTTCCACGTTTTTTCGTGGTTTCAAGGTTCTTTACGATACGACTTTAATTTGTAGCAATGAAAATAGGGCCTACTTTTTGCATAGGCCTATCAAATATTTACATTGCAATTCATAATAGTAGCAAATTACAGTTAGGCCTTTTAGGTAGCGACGAAAATAATTTTATGGTTTGGGGTCGCCACAACGTAAAAAAGATGTAGACCTAGGTCTATTAAAGGGTCGCGGCTTTAGGCTAAGCAGGTTGGGAACCACTGCTCTAGCTGCTTTATTTGTGAATTTATTGGGCTCTATAATTTATATATATTTGTATTTAGGCCAATAGCCTAGCTGTCTAATCAGGATCGTCTCAAAACATTTGTGTCAATATGGATGTATGGCATCTGGGCGTAGGTCGTAGGTATTGGTGACCTATCTCAGCGGGCACACCACGTCGTATCGGCGGGGGGGAAAAAAGTGGTTTTCACGTGTTTTTGAGGTTTCCACATTTTTTCCCCGTCGATAGGCTACCAAGTGGTGTGCCCGCTGGGATCTCACATATTATAGGCCTACTTCATGCAGGGAAACATATGTTTGTCTTTTTCAGTTGCTATGTATTAGGTCTACTGTAAGCTTATAGTGTTTTAGTAAAGTAGGCGGGGAGAATATTCTATTTCGTGTGGGTTAAGAAGGTTTGTTAAGTTGGCACTCATGTCCTGTCTATCCTTGGTTGTTGTAGCTTGAGTAACCGCTAGAGTTGGTTTAGGGGCATTGCAGACGTTTCATGAGGTGACGCCTTAGCTCGTGTGTAGCTTTCTTTTCTTTTCATTCTATTGTTCTTCTAGGATTTATATCTTTTCTTTTCTTTTTTCAAACTCCGCGACTCAAGAAAGTTTGGGAATATGTGCTCATCACCTGTGGGCAGTTTGGGTGATATTTTGGGATATATCTACAAAGTTCTTATATTTCGTAAATACCAGGAATGCTTAGTGGAATCTATATTTTATTTCCTGTCTCTCTGCTACGGATGCCAGAGCCCCAATAGAAGAAACACAAAACTCGTATACAGAAAAGTGCAATATGGACCTTTGGTAAGAGGTATTAGTTTTACGTGCCTGGGTTATACCCTATGCACAAGCCACTATTTCTCGCATTTTACGACATGCAAGAAGGACTAGGCAGTGGGGTTATATCCATTCGTTACCGACAAGGGAGGGAAGGGGGGTCACCGTATTCAATCGCAAGTCCACTATCGACAACTTCAAAAGTCAAAGGGTAATGTGTGTGAACTGGTGACCAGTTTACGTTGTATTTTTGTTGTTTTTTTTACTATACCAGTCTACGGTGTATGATTGTGTTTTTTTGCTATATTTTCCTTGTTAATTACTAAATTCTGTACCAAAACTTTTTGGTTACGTTTTGGGTAAATAACTTTGTTAACGATTATTGTGGGGGAAGATGGTTATTAGTAATTAGTAGGAAAGGTACTGTAGTTTGTATATATATATATAGTTTAGTTAGTTAGATTGTTTATATATTTAGAGGTCTTCATTTTACTTATAATATGAAGCACACTTTTAACATTTTTGTTAACTAATTATTTTTGAGCGCCTGGTCAAGTTGCTTGAATCTGATTGGCCGTGGTTAAATGATTAGGATTGGTCTGTATTTTAATCCTATTTGTATCGGATTGGTCAGTAATTCAGTAATAGTTGTCGATTCGCCCTAGAGGGCTATTTAATTCCCTTCTGGTCAGTGTTTGGCCTTCTTATTGTGTGTGGCCCGGCTTTGCATCTCTTAAGAGTCCCGTAAGTTTTGAGTTATTATATAGTCCTATTACTTTCATTGTTAAAATATGTACGATAAACTGTTCATTGTTGTCTTAACGTTAACAATTTGACAGGATGATTAGTTATTTTGTGGGATGGGTAAGATAATATGGGGATTTTCGAAGTACATTAAATGAAATAAATGGACAGCGAACATACAAGGAGGTGGCCATTTTTAATGTGGTGTTTCCGCCGCATTGTGTAGAATATATTTATTATTGTTGACCTAATGTTTGCTTTTTATATTTATTCTTATTAATTAGGTCGGGTAAAACCTACCTTGTTGGTCTCTTGTTTTATATTGTTTTAAGTTAGATGTTAGAAATTGCGAGGTCTCTTGTATATATTTATTCTCTTGTTATATATGATTTTTAAGTTAGATGTTAGAAATGGCTAGATCTGTTGTTATATTTTCTTGGTTAGATATTAGTGTGTTAAGTGATGAGAGGATTTGAGTTATGATTTTGTTGGCGGTCTCTATGTGAATTAATAGTTGGTAGAGATGATGATTTATTTAGTGAGAAATGACGTTGGTAGATGATGGATTTATTTAGTTGTTGTTGATATTGATGGTTAGGGCTTATTATAATATGAATAAACTTGTTATGTTGACTCTTCAAAAGATTATTTGTTCTATTGATAGTTAGATACATTGTTGTAGTGTACGTTGTTTATGTTTGTTTATTTGTGGTTTGCTGTTCTGTGTTTAGCTTAGTAATTTAGTATTTAGTATAGTTAGCTAGTAATAGTAGCCTTTAGTATTGGTTCATCCAGGTAGCTAATCCTACCTGCCTACCACAATATAGGTATGCACAGATATACCCGTCCCCTCCCCTTGTATATAATGTATGTAAATAGATGTAATATAATATGTAGCTAGGTGATGGTGTTTTATAATTCGAAAACCCATACCTTTTGTAGGCGTGGGTTCAGATCCCACTTCTGTGTGTAAACTGGTGACCAGTTTACGTTGTATTTTTGTTGTTTTTTTACTATACCAGTCTACGGTGTATGATTGTGTTTTTTTGCTATATATTCTTTGTTAATTACTACATTCTGTACCAAAACTTACCCGTTTTGGGTAAATAACTTTGTTAACGATTATTGTGGGGGAAGATGGTTATTAGTAAATAGTAGGAAAGGTATTGTAGTTTGTATATATATATAGTTTAGTTTAGTTAGATTGTTTATATATTTAGAATTCTTCGTTTTACTTATAATATGAAGCACACTTTTAACATTTTTTTAACTAATTATTTTTGAGCGCCTGGTCAAGTTGCTTGAATCTGATTGGCCGTGGTTAAATGATTAGGATTGGTCTGTATTTTAATCCTTGTTGAATCGGATTGGTCAGTAATAGTTGTTGATTCGCCCTAGAGGGCTATTTAATTCCGTTCTGGTCAGTGTTTGCCCTTCTTATTGTGTGTGGCCCAGCTTTGCATCTCTTTAGAGTCCCGTCGGATAAAACCTACCTTGTTGGTCTCTTGTTATATGTTGGTTTTAAGTTAGAGGTTATAAATTGCTAGATCCCTTGTGTATATTTAGTCTTTTGTTATATATTATTTTTAAGTTAGATGTTAGAAATGGCTAGATCTGTTGTTATATTTTCTTGGTTAGATATTAGTGTGTTAAGTGATGAGAGGATTTGAGTTATGATTTTGTTGGCGGTCTCTATGTGAATTAAAAGTTGGTAGAGATGATTATTTAGTTAGAAATGACGTTGGTAGATGATGGATTTATTTAGTTGTTGTTGATATTGATGGTTAGGGCTTATTATAATATGAATAAACTTGTTTGTATATTATGAAAAGATTATTTGTTCACTTGATAGATATATTGTTGTAGTGTGCGTTGTTTATGTTTGTTTATTTGTAGTTGGTTTGCTGTTCTGTGTTTAGCTTAGTAATTTAGTATTTAGTATAGTTAGCTATTAATAGTAGCCTTTAGTATTGGTTCATCCAGGTAGCTAATCCTACCTGCCTACCACAATATAGGTATGCACAGATATACCCGTCCCCTCCCCTTGTATATAAATGTAAATATATGTACATTAATTTAATTGGGTGTTATATAATTCAATAACACACACACACTATAATTATTTGAACTCAGTTGATTCCCCCCCTTACAAATGGTGTCAGAAGTGGGATTTGAACCCACGCCCAGTGAAAGCAGGTATGGGTTTTTGAATTATAAAACACCATCACCTATCTACATATTATATTACATCTATTTACATTTATATACAAGGGGAGGGGACGGGTATATCTGTGCATACCTATATTGTGGTAGGCAGGTAGGACTAGCTACCTGGATGAACCAATACTAAAGGCTACTATTACTAGCTAACTATACTAAATACTAAATTACTAAGCTAAACACAGAACAGCAAACCACAAATAAACAAACATAAACAACGTACACTACAACAATGTATCTAACTATCAATAGAACAAATAATCTTTTGAAGAGTAAACATAACAAGTTTATTCATATTATAATAAGCCCTAACCATCAATATCAACAACAACTAAATAAATCCATCATCTACCAACGTCATTTCTCACTAAATAAATCATCATCTCTACCAACTATTAATTCACATAGAGACCGCCAACAAAATCATAACTCAAATCCTCTCATCACTTAACACACTAATATCTAACCAAGAAAATATAACAACAGATCTAGCCATTTCTAACATCTAACTTAAAAATCATATATAACAAGAGAATAAATATATACAAGAGACCTCGCAATTTCTAACATCTAACTTAAAACAATATAAAACAAGAGACCAACAAGGTAGGTTTTACCCGACCTAATTAATAAGAATAAATATAAAAAGCAAACATTAGGTCAACAATAATAAATATATTCTACACAATGCGGCGGAAACACCACATTAAAAATGGCCACCTCCTTGTATGTTCGCTGTCCATTTATTTCATTTAATGTACTTCGAAAATCCCCATATTATCTTACCCATCCCACAAAATAACTAATCATCCTGTCAAATTGTTAACGTTAAGACAACAATGAACAGTTTATCGTACATATTTTAACAATGAAAGTAATAGGACTATATAATAACTCAAAACTTACGGGACTCTTAAGAGATGCAAAGCCGGGCCACACACAATAAGAAGGCCAAACACTGACCAGAAGGGAATTAAATAGCCCTCTAGGGCGAATCGACAACTATTACTGAATTACTGACCAATCCGATACAAATAGGATTAAAATACAGACCAATCCTAATCATTTAACCACGGCCAATCAGATTCAAGCAACTTGACCAGGCGCTCAAAAATAATTAGTTAACAAAAATGTTAAAAGTGTGCTTCATATTATAAGTAAAACGAAGACCTCTAAATATATAAACAATCTAACTAACTAAACTATATATATATATACAAACTACAGTACCTTTCCTACTAATTACTAATAACCATCTTCCCCCACAATAATCGTTAACAAAGTTATTTACCCAAAACGGATAAGTTTTGGTACAGAATTTAGTAATTAACAAAGAAAATATAGCAAAAAAACACAATCATACACCGTAGACTGGTATAGTAAAAAAAAAAAAAAAAATACAACGTAAACTGGTCACCAGTTCACATGTGTATTATTTTTAAAGGGAACACGAGCCAATCAAAGCTAATGTTCGTCATTGAGAAATGTGCATAAGTATAAGAAAAAATAATCTACAATATCGGGGTGCCATAGCACAATGTTGAACGAGATTGATTCAGTCAGAGCCACAATGTTAAATCTAGTTAGTTCAGTAAGCGCCACAATGTTGAAACTAGTCAATTCAGTCAGAGCAACAATGTTGAAACTAATCAATTCAGTCAGAGCCACAATTTTGAAAATAGTTAATTCAGTCAGCGCCATAATGTTGAAACTAGTCAATTCAGTGAGCGCCACAATGTTGAAACTAGTCAATTCAGTCAGAGCCATAATGTTGAAACTAGTCAATTCAGTCAGAGCCACAATGTTGAAACTAGTCCATTCAGTCAGAGCCACAATGTTGAAACTAGTCAATTCAGTTAGAGCCAAAATGTTGAGACTAGTCAATTCAGTCAGAGCCACAACGTTTAAAATAGTCATTTCAGTCAGAGCCACAATGTTGAAACTAGTCAATTCAGTGAGCGCCACAATGTTGAAATTAGTCAATTCAGTCAGCGCCACAATGTTGAAACTAGTCAATTCAATCAGCACCACAATGTTGAAACTAGTCAATTCAGTCAGCGTCACAATGTTGAAACTAGTCAATTCAGTCAGAGCCACAATGTTGAAACTAGTCAATTCAGTCAGCGTCACAATGTTGAAACTAGTCAATTCAGTCAGCGTCACAATGTTGAAAATAGTCAATTCAGTCACAGCCACAATGTTGAAACTAGTCAATTCAGTCAGAGCCACAATGTTGAAACTAGTCAATTCAGTCAGAGCCACAATGTTCAAACTAGTTAATTCAGTCAGCGCCACAATGTTGAAACTAGTCCATTCAGTCAGCGTCACAATGTTGAAACTAGTCAATTCAGTCAGAGCCACAATGTTGAAACAAGTCAATTCAGTCAGAGCCATAATGTTGAAACTAGTCAATTCAGTCAGAGCCACAATGTTGAAACTAGTCAATTAAGTCAGAGCCACAATGTTGAAACTAGTCAATTCAGTCAGAGCCATAATGTTGAAACTAGTCAATTCAGTCAGAGCCACTATGTCGAAACTGAAACTAGTCAATTCAGTCAGAGCCACAATGATGAAACTAGTCAATTCAGTCAGCGTCACAATGTTGAAACTAGTCAATTCAGTCAGCGTCACAATGTTGAAACTAGTCGATTCAGTCAGAGCCACAATGTTGAAACTATTCAATTCAGTCAGAGCCACAATGTTGAAACTAGTCAATTCAGTCAGAGCGACAATGTTGAAACTAGTCAATTCAGTCAGAGCCACAATGTTGAAACTAGTCAATTCAGTGAGCGCCACAATGTTAAAACTAGTCAATTCAGTCAGAGACACAATGATGAAACTAGTCAATTCAGTGAGCGCCACAATGTTGAAACTAGTCAATTCAGTCAGAGACACAATGATGAAACTAGTCACTTCAGTCAGCGTCACAATGTTGAAACTAGTCAATTCAGTCAGCGTCACAATGTTGAAACTAGTCGATTCAGTCAGAGCCACAATGATGAAACTAGTCAATTCAGTCAACGTCACAATGTTGAAACTAGTCGATTCAGTCAGAGCGACAATGTTGAAACTAGTCAATTCAGTCAGCGTCACAATGTTGAAACTAGTCGATTCAGTCAGAGCCACAATGATGAAACTAGTCAATTCAGTCAGCGTCACAATGTTGAAACTAGTCAATTCAGTCAGCGTCACAATGTTGAAACTAGTCAATTCAGTCAGAGCCACAATGATGAAACTAGTCAATTCAGTCAGAGCCACAATGTTGAAACTAGTCAATTCAGTCAGCGTCACAATGTTGAAACTAGTCAATTCAGTCAGAGCCACAATGATGAAACTAGTCAATTCAGTCAGAGCCACAATGTTGAAACTAGTCAATTCAGTCAGCGCCACAATGATGAAACTAGTCAATTCAGTCAGCGCCACAATGTTGAAACTAGTCAATTCAGTCAGCGCCACAATGTTGAAACTAGTCAATTCAGTCAGCGCCACAATGATGAAACTAGTCAATTCAGTCAGCGTCACAATGTTGAAACTAGTCAATTCAGTCAGCGTCACAATGTTGAAACTAGTCAATTCAGTCAGCGCCACAATGATGAAACTAGTCAATTCAGTCAGCGCCACAATGTTGAAACTAGTCAATTCAGTCAGCGTCACAATGTTGAAACTAGTCAATTCAGTCAGCGCCACAATGATGAAACTAGTCAATTCAGTCAGCGTCACAATGTTGAAACTAGTCAATTCAGTCAGCGTCACAATGTTGAAACTAGTCGATTCAGTCAGAGCCACAATGTTGAAACTATTCAATTCAGTCAGAGCCACAATGTTGAAACTAGTCAATTCAGTCAGAGCGACAATGTTGAAACTAGTCAATTCAGTCAGAGCCACAATGTTGAAACTAGTCCATTCAGTGAGCGCCACAATGTTAAAACTAGTCAATTCAGTCAGAGCGACAATGTTGAAACTAGTCAATTCAGTCAGAGCCACAATGTTGAAACTAGTCAATTCAGTGAGCGCCACAATGTTAAAACTAGTCAATTCAGTCAGAGCCACAATGTTGAAACTAGTCAATTCAGTCAGCGTCACAATGTTGAAACTAGTCGATTCAGTCAGAGCCACAATGTTGAAACTATTCAATTCAGTCAGAGCCACAATGTTGAAACTAGTCAATTCAGTCAGAGCGACAATGTTGAAACTAGTCAATTCAGTCAGAGCCACAATGTTGAAACTAGTCAATTCAGTGAGCGCCACAATGTTAAAACTAGTCAATTCAGTCAGAGCCACAATGTTGAAACTAGTCAAATCAGTCAGAGCCACAATGTTGAAACTAGTCAAATCAGTCAGCGCCACAATGTTAAAACTAGTCAATTCAGTCAGCGTCACAATGTTGAAACTAGTCAATTCAGTCAGCGTCACAATGTTGAAACTAGTCAATTCAGTCAACGTCACAATGTTGAACCTAGTCAATTCAGTCAGCGTCACAATGTTGAAACTAGTCAATTCAGTCAGCGTCACAATGTTGAACCTAGTCAATTCAGTCAGCGTCACAATGTTGAAACTAGTCAATTCAGTCAGAGCCATAATGTTGAAACTATTCAATTCAGTCAGCGCCACAATGTTGAAACTCATCAATTCAGTCAGCGTCTCAATGTTGAAACTATTCAATTCAGCAGCGCCACAATGTTGAAACTAGTCAATTCAGTCAGCCTCACAATGTTGAAACTAGTCAGAGCCACAATGTTGAAACTAGTCAGAGCTACAATGTTGAAACTGGTCAATTCAGTCAGCCTCACAATGTTGAAACTAGTCAGAGCCACAATGTTGAAACTGGTCAATTCAGTCAGCCTCACAATGTTGAAACTAGTCAGAGCCACAATGTTGAAACTAGTCAGAGCCACAATGTTGAACCCAGGGCTGTGGAGTCGGAGTCGAGGAGTCGGAGGAAATTTGGGTCCCTGGAGTTGGAGTCGGCAAATAATGCACCGACTTCGACTCCTACTAAATTTAGATTGGAAAAAAGACAGGGCTTCATTTATTTTAAACAACCGATCAATAGGCCTACAGAAATTAGTGATATAAGAAAGTAAAATGTGTGTTTCTTCCTCTAAGTCCTCATCCCTACTCAAGATCCTATCCCTATTGTCATACTATAGGGGGTCGACACACAAAAAAGTCTTTTGAACTAATTTGAAATGCGTCATTAGACTGAACGTCATATAGACTGCTCGGCGCCGGTATTGATGACGCTATACAAGTACTAAAATTACTAATTACCATTCACATTGTTTGTAATGATTTCAAATGCTAGGACATGGCACGCGCGGTTTTCTAGGAATGATAAACACTGCCTTAGTAGGCTATAGGCCTAGGCCATGGGTCCTAAATAAAACGCATCTTAATTAAGCTACTAGTGTACATAGGGGACGTCCATTAATTACGTCAACAATTTTTTGGCGATTTTTACCCCCCCCCCCCTCCCCCTTGTCAACAACTGTCAAACTTTCAGAGACCCCCCCTATATAATTACGTCAACAATTTGTTACCCCCCCCCCCACCCCCCACCCCCCTATAACAAGTAAAAAAATATTTTACGCTGGCTTTTATGTTTAAAATAGATTTGAAACGGAAAGGTCTTTACTATAATTAATTGTAGTACATTTTAAAACTTGTTTTAAAGATTTCATATTGACTAGATAGAACTCTTATAGGCGTTTGCTTACTACTTACTATCCCCATCGCCCCTCCTATTTTTTTTTCCAATCCGAGGATTTTAACAATATTTCTTTCCTTTTTATTTACTATTGTTCTTTTCATATAGAAATATTGAATACTTTCTGATTGTACGTTTCACTAATGAGCTTTTGGTACAATGTTAATTGTGAAACAGCTTAAGGGGAAATTGTGCACCAGTTGTAAATTAGCCTTCTATTTTAACCATATGCTCACTATTCCTTCTTGTATCATTGCCCCCCTCCCCCTCCCCACCACATTATACACACGGTAGTTGGCTTCCTTGCCCCTACCGCTCCTACCTTGCACTATTTGCCACCCACACCTTGCAATCTGGCTATGCCACTATAGGCCTACTAATACATTTTTATCTCATACATTTTTTTTTCCAGAAAATTAGAAATTACAACTAAAAAATTATTATATTTAGCCTAATCACAAAATTTTAATGTTTCACCTATTATAACGTAGTCAGCAGAAATATATTAGTTTATATATCAGAATTAAGGATATTAAAAGGAAAGGTAGGCTAAGTATTTCGGACTTCATGGGCCACGAATTATTTTTCTGAAGGAAATATTTTAAAATAACCATGTTGGATTCACACAATACACTTCATTCAATGCAATTCAAACATAGTCTCAGAGAGGGCCTATTGTTGTTTTTAGTTCTATTGCCAATCCCAGCTATCGCTTACATGGTGCATATATAACGAACGCCAGTCTCTGGCGCCTAATTTACATTCTGTACCTATGAGCCCCAAAGCTGGCGAAGTGTGTAAACCGCCGATACGTTCCCATTAAGAATACAACAGTGGGCAAACGCATGGGGGAGAGCTCCCGCAGCGGGTCCGCACAGAGCTGAGCTCAACCCTAAACGTTACGCCCTGGACACAAGACGGGCTCGTCCGGTTTTATTTTTTTTTAGACCTTTTAACTTGGTTCCCGGAGTCTGACCAGTGAGCTAATGCATGGGACAAGCGGTCGCTGAGATACTTCCACTCCCATCTCGGTAAGTGACGGAGAGAGGCGTGGTATCCCGAGCTGCAAGTCTGGAGATTAATCGGATTGTTCTGTCCATTTGAGGGGGCCTGTGAGGTACCCCACTGTCCGATTTCTGGCGTCTCCGGGGTGGGGGCTGATGCGACGTACGGAAAGGTATACAAAACGTCCTGTAAAAACAGCTGCTTTCAAAGGTGGCCTTGAGAAGATGACATCCCCGTGTCAGACAAAATCCGATCGGCCAACACACCGTCAGCCTTCATTACAGGAATACGAGGTAAGCCATGGAAGGCTCGAGCAAATGTGCGTTCGTAGAAGGGGAATCCGAACAGAGCAAGGCAAAAAGCGACCTCCCTGTAGGACAAAGCCTGCCAACTCATATCTTTCCATGTTGGAGTGCATGGCCTGCTAACGCTGATTCAAACATGGTTTCAATGGTTGTAACTTGGAAAAGACTCAACCATGTATTCAACCATGTTGAATTAAAGCAGTCGACTCTCGGACGGTGTTCATAGTCCTTTCAGGACTCAATAGGCCTAACAGAACGGCGCCTAATTTAGATGTAGGCCTACTGAGCTGCAAAAAACTGGGTTTCTGTTTCTGAACGTACTCAGCAGAATGTTTGTTGGTGTGTGAATGTTCTTTTGTTATTCCAGTCACAATGTCTCGCTAGACTACAGCGAAGGTGAAGTTTTTTTTACAATTGGTCGGTCACTTTGCCGAGCTAATAATTGCATTAGTTTCCACTTTCCACTCATACATAGATCTACAAACTTACAAGATGAACACAAAAAGGACATGTCAAATGTAGCGTCCGTAATTTTAATAATATATTTGTATTAACGTAAAACCATGTTTATAAATGTCTGCTATGTAAGTGGCACATGACAAATGTAGCCTAGAATTTAGTACTAAATTTGTATCATTATTTATTTTATAAAAAGTAACACTGTTGACATCAACTTTTCTTGACCTCCCCCCCTCCCCCATGTCAACAATTGTCAAACTTTTTCAGACCCCCCCCCTTATTTTGTTGACGTAATTAATGGACGTCCTCAACATACCTTTATTAGAGGCCTAGAGAGGCTTTTCCACATTTACGATTCTTTCCATAATGTGATTTGCGTTCAATAGGCCTACAAAAAAAATGCCGCCTTTACGACTTAATCAGTGGCGTATTTGGGCATGTTCCAAATGTTCCATTGGAACAGAGGCCCCCCACATAAAAGAGGCCCCAACACATCCCCAAAAGAAATGTTTTAGTGACATCCCCATATTTCGTTGAAAATGTAAAATAAAATTCATTTATTCCCATACAATTTAAAGCGCTCCAGTTCAACCAAGCTACGTGCAACAATAAATTTATGATTTTACAGAATATAATATGAATTAACAGCCCTTTTCTGAGGTAGGCCTATGTGGAAGGCAGGGCGAGACCATGAGGGGCCCCACATACATTTGGGAATAGGGCCCCCACATAAATTTGGGAACAGGGCCCCCACAATCCTAAATACGGCACTGGTGGCAATATTTATACTTTTCATAGTGTTGTGTTCTGCTTAAAGATGTGAAATGAAAACCGGAATATCGGATTCCGGTTTTAAAACCGAAAACCGTTTTTGATTTTGAAAACACCGCGTCTGTGCTTTATTATTAACGGCAATATTAAATACACATTCTTTTGATTCTCTTTCAACACATTATTTTACAAGTTACCATAAATATATGCCTCTTCGTATGCTTCTTAATATTATGGTCAACGATAATCGGTAATTTGATTATCACTATTGAAAAATTGAAAGCTATTACATGTATCGGTTTTAATCAATTAGCCCAGATTTTTTTAGTTGTAAAGAATTTTATGGTAAAGAGTACAAAATCATATTGTATTTCCGGCATATGACTTGTGACATTGCGCGGGATGGGGGGGGGGGGGGGGAAGGGAACCGAAATTCGTTTTTTTACCGCTTTTATAGAACCGATAACCGGTTTTAACATCCATAGTTCTGCTGTTACATGGAACGCAGCGCCCATGTGTAACCTAGACTCTCACTGGTAAGGGATTAACCGTTTGCCCCTTAGAGTTGCCGATCGTGACCTCTAGTGACCTCTACTGATCAGGCCCCACAAGAGGGGGGTACAGCCGGTATGCCGTACCGGGGCCCTCAAGAGTTTAGGGGGCCCATGAATATTTAAAATTAAATACAGTAAATCCCAACCAGTAGTCCTGTGGTAATGACATGTAGATGTATGTTGCCTTTCTTTCCTTCAAGGAATGTACAAAATACATTCGCATATTAATACAGAGGAGTCGGAGTCGGAAGTAAAAAAAAATGAGGAGTCGGAGTCGGAACATTTATCTACCGACTCCCCAGCCCTGGTTGAACCAAGTCAGCGCCACAATATTGAACCAAGTCAGCGCCACAATGATGTTGAATCAAGTCAGTGCCACAATGTTGAACCAAGTCAGCGCCACAACGATGTTGAATCAAGTCAGTGCCACAATGTTAAGCCTAGTGAATCCAGCCAGCGCACAATGTTAAACCTATTCAATTCAACCAGCGCACAATGTTGAACCTAGTCGATTCAGTCAGTGTCATAATGTTAGAACTTGTCAGCGCCACAATGTTTAACAAAGTCAGCGCCACTATGTTAAGTTAAGTCAGGATGTTTGGACGCACCTAGATATCTGTCTGAGCAGCTGATTATTGTGATGAAAATCAACATAACAATCACACAAGTAGATGTTTCAAATAGTTTCAATGATGAACGACATGAAGTCCATTATGAGACGCTATACGATTACAGAAACTTTACTTTTAGCATTTAAAATCAACAAACAAACAAAATAGTTGCCAACAATCCGGCTCTGGCAGCTTTACTAGCGTAAGAGTGAAATTGTGTTTGACTTGATTCTACTCTTTCATCGTCTATTATTCTTTATTCAGAAGGCTTATAATTGTTCCTTTTTTTTTCTTAGCTCAATACATTTTTATCCTTTAATAACGGTATGTGTGATTTGCACTGATCTATAAAAAGAATGTATTAGGCACGCAAATAACTTTCTTTGAAGAAATTTCATCAATTTATTTCCCACTTTCACTGATCAATATATATAATTACCGTGAGTTTATTTATTTGTATAGATCAGTGGTTACGACACTTTGCTTCACTGAGCTATATATACAGTGCTTTGCTATATCGAGTTTCTACAATTCTGCACTTGCCTATGAAAATCTCTACAACCTGGCACTCGCCTATGAAAGTAACTTAATGTTGAATACTGTTTTTTTTTTTTTTTTTTTCTTCAAAATATCTACTTTTATTATATGAAGTGATTTCTAATATAAAAAAAAAGAATGGAGGCTAAGGCCTGCGTGTAATTCTTTCCCGAGCGAGGGAATTTTGCCGGCTGTGGAGAGGGTTTGGGGAAGTCGGGTCTAATGATTAAACAAAACATTCCGGGCTTTTGGCAAACATATTTTATTCTGCTTAATCAGTGATTATATAGATTTAAGTTTAAAAGTTCACCCGCTTCACCCAAAAACGCTTACGATTCTGCATGATAACTTTTAAAAATGTTTTAAATTAAACAGTTTGTCAGCATTTATCTACACAAAAGTAAATTGTTCTACTAAGCTTACACACCCTACACTCTATTATGTGAAAACAAGAATCTTTTTTTATATATCTGCATCGTGTTTAAATGCTTATACCCAGCATTTCTAGTCTATATCTAGATATCGTCAAATACTAGCGTCTTAAATCATTTGAAATTAACATCTTGGCTTTATTATCTTATACAGAAATGTAGTGTTAGTGACAGGCCGTGAACATGTTGTGTTGAAAACGATTGGTTGGCATGTCAATGTAGACTGCGTAAACTGGAAACCAATACATTCTTTTAATTTAGAACATGTAGAGGCACAGTTGAGCTTAGTCTGTGTGGTCACTGTGGTTATTGGGCAGCAACTCTTGCAGAAACTTGACCCCTTACTATAGTACACTGGCTGTTTCGTATCTGAAAATGACGAAACAATATTCATTAGAGGAATGGCGCTACATCAAGCCGATTGTTAGCATTATCTTTTAAACCAGCAAAATTCAAACGAAACAGCGTATACTATAAATTTTTATTCTTTCAATTGCTTTGTCTTGTCAACCGCAATAAAAATAAAACTTGAGTTGAAACGGTCTTGTTTAGTCATTGTGAATAGAGGGACAAACCGAAATATTGAAAGAAAGATAGACAGACGGACAGACAGAAAGATAGATGTAAAAAAATAGATCGAAAGATAGATAGATAGATCGATAGGTAGATAGATATATTACAATAAAGATATCTATATATATATATCTGCTATATGCTGAGCTCGCTGAGGGCAAGAGAGCTACTGGCCGCCCCCAACTCAGGTTCAAGGACGTCTGCAAACGTGACCTAAAGGCTATAGATGTAGAGGTCGGAAACTGGGAGAACCTTGCTCAGCACAGAAATAGTTGGAGAGGCACCTTACACACCGGTATAAATGCGGCAGAGGGCAAACTTCGCCTTATTTCGGAGGCTAAACGAGCAGCGAAGAAAAGTAGGCTGCCCCTAACAATCTCCAACGGTCCATCTTTCAAGTGCCAGAGATGCGACAGAGCCTGTCTCTCAAGGATAGGTCTCCACAGACACAGTCAATTTTGCAGGGCTGGCCAAATCACAGGAGCGCAAATCTAATCGTCTTTCGAGACTATGGAGCCAATGAATGGGATATATATATATATATATATATATATATATATATATATATATATATATATATATATATATATATATATGTATATATATATATATAGGGGAACCTGGGGTAAAACGAGATACTTAAGGGAAAAAACCCTGTCGTATCAAATATAACTTTGACATGTCAACGATATTCTATCTACTGAACAAGCAAGTGGTGGACACCAATATCACAACAAAAAAAAATGAGATTTTGTTTGTTTAAAAAAAAACACAGATGATTTATTGGGCTAACCGTATTTTCCCATTTTGCCCCATGCCTGGGGTAAAACGAGACATACGCTGGGGGTATGCTAAATAAAATGTCAGTCGTCGCAGAGTTCATAAACGAAAACTGGGGCATTGTTTCTTTCATCCAGACCTGCACAGCTGTTATGTGCCAACCTGTTACAGTCACCTTGACAGGCTACCCAGCTTTCTGCATTCTCAGAGTAGGGGAACCTGGGGTAAAACGAGATACTTAAGGCAAAAAACCCTGTTGTATCAAAGATAACATGCTATAATTTGGATAATGGGAGACTTCAACCTCCCTGATATAAATTGGAATAGCTACTCTATAGAAAAACACCAAAACATAAAAGAAATAAATGAAATGTTTATCAATACCATCCAAAATCTAAACTTAAATCAAATTAATAAAAAAACAACAAGAAACCATAATATACTAGATTTATTCTTAACAAACAGACCAGGACTAGTAGTAGATTATGAAATAATTCCTGGACTTTCAGATCATGATATTGTCAGAGTAAATAACAAAATAAAAACCCAAATAAACAAGAAACCTAAAAGAATAATTTACCTCTGGAATAAATGTAACACAACAGAACTACATCAAGCAGCAATAAAATTCCAAACCAATTTTCTTACTAAATACAATATAAATAGTCCAGTTGAAGATATTTGGCATTTCATAAAAACCAACTTAAAAGCAATAATGGCTGATTCTGTGCCAACAAAACAAACATCAAATAAAATTAACAAATGTTGGTTTAACACTAAACTAAAGAAACTGTGTAAACAAAAAGAAAATCTATTCAAAAAGTTTAAGGCAACTAATTCAATTAGACTACATAAAAAATACCTAAAAATTAAACATTTAACTCAGAAACTAAGCAGACAGCTGCAAAATGAATATGTAAACAATGTAATTTCTAAAGATAATAATAAAAACTTATGGTCCTACATTAAATCAAGAAAAATGGACACTACAGGCATAGCTCCACTAAAAGGCCAAAACAATGAAACTTATAATGATAATGAAACCAAAGCTAATATCCTTAACACATACTTTGCATCATCTTTTTCAAATCCAGGTGACAAAGAAATCTTCATAAATTTAAACAAACTAGAAGAGATAGGACATATAAATGTAGATGAAAAAGGCATTAAACAACTCCTAACCAACTTAAAAGCAAACAAAGCTTCTGGTCCAGATGAAATACCAGCAAGACTGCTTAAAGAACTAACCAATGAAATATCTCCAATCTTTAAAATACTTTTTCAGGCCTCTCTAAACCAGGGCAAAGTGCCCAGAGATTGGAAATTAGCTAATGTAACCCCCCTTTTCAAAAAAGGAGATAAATCTGACCCCGGTAATTATAGACCTGTTTCTTTAACCAGCATAACATGTAAATTACTTGAACATATTATATATAGTAGTATAGTAAATCATCTAGGCAAACTTAATGCACTGTGCCCACACCAACATGGCTTTAGGAAAAATAGATCATGTGAGACTCAATTAATAGGCCTAATAGATGACTTGTCAAAGGGATTAGATAATAACAACCAAATTGATGCTATATTACTAGATTTTTCAAAAGCATTTGATAAAGTTCATCATTCTAGTCTACTAAAAAAACTTAAATATTTTGGCATATCTGGTCCCTTACATCAGTGGATTCAGGACTTTCTTATAGGCAGAGAACAAACAGTGATAATAAATGGCTCTAAGTCATCACCAATAACTGTAAACTCAGGAGTTCCACAAGGAACTGTTCTAGGACCCCTACTATTTCTAATTTATATTAATGATCTGCCAAATTGCATCAACACAGGAACAAAAGTAAGATTATTTGCCGATGATTGCATAATTTATAGAATAATAAAGACAGGAAAAGATAGTGAACTCCTACAAAAAGACCTAGATGAACTACAAAAAATGGGAATCAAACTGGAGTATGTCTTTTCACCCAGAAAAATGCCAACTAATAAGGGTATCCAAGAAAAAGAAACAAATAATAGCAAACTACTTCATTCATGGTAAAGAACTAACTCAAACTAACAATGCTAAGTATCTAGGAGTAATAATAAATGATAAGTTATCTTGGAACCCTCATATTGATGAAGTAATAAAAAAATCAAACAAAACTTTAGGATTCATTAAAAGGAACTTTTACAAATGTAATAAGAACATAAAACTAAAATGCTATCTTACATTAGTTAGGCCTATACTAGAATATGCAGCATCTGTATGGGACCCATCAACTAAAGAAAACATTAAAAAATTAGAACAAATTCAAAAAAGAGCTGCAAGGTTCATAACTAGCGAATATTCCCAATTAACAAGAGTAACACCATTAGTCAAATCTTTAAACCTAGAAACACTAGAAGACAGAAGGGCAAAGAGTAAAGTAGTAAT
Source organism: Anisus vortex (assembly GCA_949126835.1). NCBI lineage: Eukaryota > Metazoa > Mollusca > Gastropoda > Planorbidae > Anisus > Anisus vortex. The sequence goes on from OX421498.1 coordinate 24,870,122, forward strand.
AATACATAAGGCATTAAACTCTAATTTAGAAATACAACACAATAACAATCTGTTGCAAATCTCAGATAAACATAAAGATAGAAACACTTTCCTTGTCCCTTATGCGAGAACAAATGCATATAAGTACTCTTTCTTCCCGAGTGGCATTCGGGCATGGAATGGGTTGCCTGAACAAACCAGGAAAACCAGTAACTTAACATCATTTAAAACATTAATAAAAATGCAAGACTAGACTCGGACCATGGATGAGCGTAGGACGCAATAATCTTCTTTATAGAAGGAGCGTCTGTAATGTATAAGATAACATTGACATGAAAACGACATTCTGTGTACTGAACAAGCACGTGGTGGACAATAATGACACAACAAAAAAAGATTAGATTTGTTCGATTCAAAAGAAAAACAAACGATTTTTGTGTTAACCGTATTTTCCCATTTTGCCCCATTGTTTTGTCCTGTTTTACCCCAGCATAACCTGGTTCACAAAGCCTCCAAACCACACGCTACCATGCTTAAGTAGGTCAAACTGATAGATCTATTATCATTGACCACAGAAATATCTATCAGAATGTTATTTCTTGTCTGACAAATCTGTATTCTTGTGTTAGAAGGAATTAAAATTACTTTTAGCTAAATAATTTTTTCTGCGAGAAATAAAATGTATCTGTGCTTTAAATACCTGCAGCTTTTTCACACATTGACCTGTAAGTAAAGTTACATGGATTGTCAGCTAGCAAGTATATGTTCTTGGGATTGGCCGGAGGATAAGTTAACAAAGACTCTGTTGTAAGTCTCACACATAGACCTGTCAAATTTGGTTCTCCGTCTAACCACATTGTCGACATTGGCTCCTGTAGAGATCTAATCCATTCAAACTCTGGGGATACAATAGGATGAGTAGGTATGTTTAGTAGACTATATTCAACTCTGGTGATACAATGGAATGAGTAGGTATGTTTAGTAGACTATATTCAACTCTGGTGATACTATGGAATGAGTAGGTATGTTTAGTAGACTATATTCAACTCTGGTGATACAATGGAATGAGTAGGTATGTTTAGTAGACTATATTCAACTCTGGTGATACTATGGAATGAGTAGGTATGTTTAGTAGACTATATTCAACTCTGGTGATACAATGGAATGAGTAGGTATGTTTAGTAGACTATATTCAACTCTGGTGATACAATGGAATGAGTAGGTATGTTTAGTAGACTATATTCAACTCTGGTGATAGGCCTACTATGGAATGAGTAGGTATGTTTAGTAGACTATATTCAACTCTGGTGATACAATGGAATGAGTAGGTATGTTTAGTAGACTATATTCAACTCTGGTGATAGGCCTACTATGGAATGAGTAGGTATGTTTAGTAGACTATATTCAACTCTGGTGATACAATGGAATGAGTAGGTATGTTTCGTAGACTATATTCAACTCTGGTGATACAATGGAATGAGTAGGTATGTTTAGTAGACTATATTCAACTCTGGTGATACTATGGAATGAGTAGGTATGTTTAGTAGACTATATTCAACTCTGGTGATACTATGGAATGAGTAGGTATGTTTAGTAGACTATATTCAACTCTGGTGATACTATGGAATGAGTAGGTATGTTTAGTAGACTATATTCAACTCTGGTGATACTATGGAATGAGTAGGTATGTTTAGTAGACTATATTCAACTCTGGTGATACTATGGAATGAGTAGGTATGTTTAGTAGACTATATTCAACTCTGGTGATACTATGGAATGAGTAGGTATGTTTAGTAGACTATATTCAACTCTGGTGATACTATGGAATGAGTAGGTATGTTTAGTAGACTATATTCAACTCTGGGGATACAATGGAATGAGTAGGTATGTTTAGTAGACTATATTCAACTCTGGGGATACAATGGAATGAGTAGGTATGTTTAGTAGACTATATTCAACTCTGGTGATACTATGGAATGAGTAGGTATGTTTAGTAGACTATATTCAACTCTGGTGATACAATGGAATGAGTAGGTATGTTTAGTAGACTATATTCAACTCTGGTGATACAATGGAATGAGTAGGTATGTTTAGTAGACTATATTCAACTCTGGTGATAGGCCTACTATGGAATGAGTAGGTATGTTTAGTAGACTATATTCAACTCTGGTGATAGGCCTACTATGGAATGAGTAGGTATGTTTAGTAGACTATATTCAACTCTGGTGATACAATGGAATGAGTAGGTATGTTTAGTAGACTATATTCAACTCTGGTGATACAATGGAATGAGTAGGTATGTTTAGTAGACTATATTCAACTCTGGTGATAGGCCTACTATGGAATGAGTAGGTATGTTTAGTAGACTATATTCAACTCTGGTGATAGGCCTACTATGGAATGAGTAGGTATGTTTAGTAGACTATATTCAACTCTGGTGATACTATGGAATGAGTAGGTATGTTTAGTAGACTATATTCAACTCTGGTGATACAATGGAATGAGTAGGTATGTTTAGTAGACTATATTCAACTCTGGTGATAGGCCTACTATGGAATGAGTAGGTATGTTTAGTAGACTATATTCAACTCTGGTGATACTATGGAATGAGTAGGTATGTTTAGTAGACTATATTCAACTCTGGTGATACAATGGAATGAGTAGGTATGTTTAGTAGACTATATTCAACTCTGGTGATAGGCCTACTATGGAATGAGTAGGTATGTTTAGTAGACTATATTCCACTCTGGTGATACAATGGCATGAGTAGGTATGTTTCGTAGACTATATTCAACTCTGGTGATACAATGGAATGAGTAGGTATGTTTAGTAGACTATATTCAACTCTGGTGATACAATGGAATGAGTAGGTATGTTTAGTAGACTATATTCAACTCTGGTGATACAATGGAATGAGTAGGTATGTTTAGTAGACTATATTCAACTCTGGTGATACAATGGAATGAGTAGGTATGTTTAGTAGACTATATTCAACTCTGGTGATACAATGGAATGAGTAGGTATGTTTAGTAGACTATATTCAACTCTGGTGATACTATGGAATGAGTAGGTATGTTTAGTAGACTATATTCAACTCTGGTGATACAATGGAATGAGTAGGTATGTTTAGTAGACTATATTCAACTCTGGTGATAGGCCTACTATGGAATGAGTAGGTATGTTTAGTAGACTATATTCAACTCTGGTGATACAATGGCATGAGTAGGTATGTTTCGTAGACTATATTCAACTCTGGTGATACAATGGAATGAGTAGGTATGTTTAGTAGACTATATTCAACTCTGGTGATACTATGGAATGAGTAGGTATGTTTAGTAGACTATATTCAACTCTGGTGATAGGCCTACTACGGAATGAGTAGGTATGTTTAGTAGACTATATTCAACTCTGGTGATAGGCCTACTATGGAATGAGTAGGTATGTTTAGTAGACTATATTCAACTCTGGTGATACTATGGAATGAGTAGGTATGTTTCGTAGACTATATTCAACTCTGGTGATACTATGGAATGAGTAGGTATGTTTAGTAGACTATATTCAACTCTGGTGATACTATGGAATGAGTAGGTATGTTTAGTAGACTATATTCAACTCTGGTGATACTATGGAATGAGTAGGTATGTTTAGTAGACTATATTCAACTCTGGTGATACAATGGCATGAGTAGGTATGTGTAGTAGACTATATTAAACTCTGGTGATACAATGGAATGAGTAGGTATGTTTAGTAGACTATATTCAACTCTGGTGATACAATGGCATGAGTAGGTATGTTTAGTAGACTATATTCAACTCTGGTGATACTATGGAATGAGTAGGTATGTTTAGTAGACTATATTCAACTCTGGTGATACAATGGAATGAGTAGGTATGTTTAGTAGACTATATTCAACTCTGGTGATACTATGGAATGAGTAGGTATGTTTAGTAGACTATATTCAACTCTGGTGATACTATGGAATGAGTAGGTATGTTTAGTAGACTATATTCAACTCTGGGGATACAATGGAATGAGTAGGTATGTTTAGTAGACTATATTCAACTCTGGTGATACTATGGAATGAGTAGGTATGTTTAGTAGACTATATTCAACTCTGGTGATACTATGGAATGAGTAGGTATGTTTAGTAGACTATATTCAACTCTGGTGATACTATGGAATGAGTAGGTATGTTTAGTAGACTATATTCAACTCTGGTGATACTATGGAATGAGTAGGTATGTTTAGTAGACTATATTCAACTCTGGTGATACTATGGAATGAGTAGGTATGTTTAGTAGACTATATTCAACTCTGGTGATACTATGGAATGAGTAGGTATGTTTAGTAGACTATATTCAACTCTGGTGATACAATGGAATGAGTAGGTATGTTTAGTAGACTATATTCAACTCTGGTGATACTATGGAATGAGTAGGTATGTTTAGTAGACTATATTCAACTCTGGTGATACTATGGAATGAGTAGGTATGTTTAGTAGACTATATTCAACTCTGGTGATACTATGGAATGAGTAGGTATGTTTAGTAGACTATATTCAACTCTGGTGATACTATGGAATGAGTAGGTATGTTTAGTAGACTATATTCAACTCTGGTGATACAATGGCATGAGTAGGTATGTTTAGTAGACTATATTCAACTCTGGGGATACAATAGGATGAGTAGGTATGTTTAGTAGACTATATTCAACTCTGGTGATACAATGGAATGAGTAGGTATGTTTAGTAGACTATATTCAACTCTGGTGATACTATGGAATGAGTAGGTATGTTTAGTAGACTATATTAAACTCTGGTGATACAATGGAATGAGTAGGTATGTTTAGTAGACTATATTCAACTCTGGTGATACAATGGAATGAGTAGGTATGTTTAGTAGACTATATTCAACTCTGGTGATACAATGGCATGAGTAGGTATGTTTAGTAGACTATATTCAACTCTGGTGATACAATGGAATGAGTAGGTATGTTTAGTAGACTATATTCAACTCTGGTGATACTATGGAATGAGTAGGTATGTTTAGTAGACTATATTAAACTCTGGTGATACAATGGAATGAGTAGGTATGTTTAGTAGACTATATTCAACTCTGGTGATACTATGGAATGAGTAGGTATGTTTAGTAGACTATATTAAACTCTGGTGATACAATGGAATGAGTAGGTATGTTTAGTAGACTATATTCAACTCTGGTGATACTATGGAATGAGTAGGTATGTTTAGTAGACTATATTCAACTCTGGTGATACTATGGAATGAGTAGGTATGTTTAGTAGACTATATTCAACTCTGGTGATACAATGGAATGAGTAGGTATGTTTAGTAGACTATATTCAACTCTGGTGATACAATGGCATGAGTAGGTATGTTTAGTAGACTATATTCAACTCTGGTGATACAATGGAATGAGTAGGTATGTTTAGTAGACTATATTCAACTCTGGTGATACAATGGAATGAGTAGGTATGTTTAGTAGACTATATTCAACTCTGGTGATACAATGGAATGAGTAGGTATGTTTAGTAGACTATATTCAACTCTGGTGATACAATGGAATGAGTAGGTATGTTTAGTAGACTATATTCAACTCTGGTGATACAATGGAATGAGTAGGTATGTTTAGTAGACTATATTCAACTCTGGTGATACAATGGAATGAGTAGGTATGTTTAGTAGACTATATTCAACTCTGGTGATACAATGGAATGAGTAGGTATGTTTAGTAGACTATATTCAACTCTGGTGATACAATGGAATGAGTAGGTATGTTTAGTAGACTATATTCAACTCTGGTGATACAATGGAATGAGTAGGTATGTTTAGTAGACTATATTCAACTCTGGTGATACAATGGAATGAGTAGGTATGTTTAGTAGACTATATTCAACTCTGGTGATACAATGGAATGAGTAGGTATGTTTAGTAGACTATATTCAACTCTGGTGATACTATGGAATGAGTAGGTATGTTTAGTAGACTATATTAAACTCTGGTGATACAATGGAATGAGTAGGTATGTTTAGTAGACTATATTCAACTCTGGTGATACAATGGAATGAGTAGGTATGTTTAGTAGACTATATTCAACTCTGGTGAAACAATGGCATGAGTAGGTATGTTTAGTAGACTATATTCAACTCTGGTGATACTATGGAATGATTAGGTATGTTTAGTAGACTATATTCAACTCTGGTGATACTATGGAATGAGTAGGTATGTTTAGTAGACTATATTCAACTCTGGTGATACAATGGAATGAGTAGGTATGTTTAGTAGACTATATTCAACTCTGGTGATACTATGGAATGAGTAGGTATGTTTAGTAGACTATATTCAACTCTGGTGATACAATGGAATGAGTAGGTATGTTTAGTAGACTATATTCAACTCTGGTGATACAATGGAATGAGTAGGTATGTTTAGTAGACTATATTAAACTCTGGTGATACTATGGAATGAGTAGGTATGTTTACTAGACTATATTCATTACAGGAATAGCAATAGGTCTAGCCGATTATAAGCACCTTACTTTAAAATACACACATTTCAAACTAATATACTTTAAAATTTAGATTCTGTTTAATTGCTTTGTTTTCACCCACATCGAGTCATAATAGAAGAAATAAGATTACTTTCCTGTTCAAATCAAAAGGCTGTAGACAAAAAAGGGGACAGAAACAGGTGGAATGTTCAGAGACATGTAGAGTCTATATATGCAGGTGGAGTCCATAGATACAGGTGGAATATTCAGAGACATGTAGAGTCTATATATACAGGTGGAGTCCATAGATACATGTGGAATATTCAGAGACATGTAGAGTCTATATATACCGGTGGAGTCCATAGATACAGGTGGAATATTCAGAGACATGTAGAGTCTATATATACAGGTGGAGTCTATAGATACAGGTGGAGTCTATAGATACAGGTGGAGTCTATATATACAGGTGGAGTCTATAGATAAAGGTGGAGTCTATAGATACAGGTGGAGTCTATAGATACAGGTGGAGTCTATAGATACAGCTGGAGTCTATAGATACAGGTGGAGTCTATAGATACAGGTGGAGTCTATATATACAGGTGGAGTCTATAGATACAGGTGGAGTCTATATATACAGGTGGAGTCTATAGATACAGGTGGAGTCTATAGATACAGGTGGAGTCTATAGATACAGGTGGAGTCTATAGATACAGGCGGAATATCCAGAGACATGTGGAGTCTAAAAACTAAAGTGACACTCTGTCATCTGTATATAATTAATTGTTGTTTGTGAGGTTTTATTTATTTTATGTTTAGTTAAATTGTGGACTCTTTCCTCGCTCCTAAAGGGGTCTCCACAGTAATATGAAGAAGAAGAAGAAGATACAGGTGGAGTCTATAGATACAGGTGGAGTCTATAGATACAGGACGCGTCTATAGATACAGGTCTATTGAAACAGGTGGAGTCTATAGATAGGCCTACAGGCGGATTCTATTGATACAGCTGGAGTCTATAGATACAGGTGGAGTCTATAGATACAGGTGGAGTCTATAGATACAGCTGGAGTCTATAGATACAGGTGGAGTCTATAGATACAGCTGGATTCTATAGATACAGGTGGAGTCTATAGATACAGGTGGAGTCTATAGATACAGGTGGAGTCTATAGATACAGCTGGAGTCTATAGATACAGCTGGAGTCTATAGATACAGGTGGAGTCTATAGATACAGCTGGATTCATTAGATACAGCTGGAATCTATAGATACAGGTGGAGTCTATAGATACAGCTGGAGTCTATAGATACAGGTGGAGTCTATAGATACAGGTGGAGTCTATAGATACAGCTGGAGTCTATAGATACAGCTGGAGTCTATAGATACAGGTGGAGTCTATAGATACAGCTGGATTCTATAGATACAGGTGGAGTCTATAGATACAGGTGGAGTCTATAGATACAGGTGGAGTCTATAGATACAGGTGGAGTCTATGGATACAGGTGGAGTATATTGATACAGCTGGAGTCTATAGATACAGCTGGAGTCTATAGATACAGGTGGAGTCTATAGATACAGCTGGATTCTATAGATACAGGTGGAGTCTATAGATACAGAAACTCTACAGAAACAGACTACAGAACTAGACTCTACATAAATAGACTCTACAGAAACAGACTCTACAGAAACAGACTCTACAGAAATAGATAGACTCTACAGAAACAGACTCTACAGAAATAGATAGACTCTACAGAAATAGATAGACTCTACAGAAACAGACTCTACAGAAATAGATAGACTCTACAGAAACAGACTCTACAGAAATAGATAGACTCTACAGAAACAGACTCTACAGAAATAGATAGACTCTACAGAAACAGACTCTACAGAAATAGATAGACTCTACAGAAACAGACTCTACAGAAATAGATAGACTCTACAGAAACAGACTCTACAGAAATAGATAGACTCTACAGAAATAGATAGACTCTACAGAAACAGACTCTACAGAAATAGATAGACTCTACAGAAACAGACTCTATAGAAACAGATAGACTCTACAGAAATAGATAGACTCTTCAGAAACAGACTCTACAGAAATAGATAGACTCTACAGAAACAGACTACAGAAATAGATAGACTCTACAGAAATAGATAGACTCTACAGAAATAGATAGACTCTACAGAAACAGACTACAGAAATAGATAGACTCTACAGAAACAGACTACAGAAACAGATAGACTCTACAGAAATAGATAGACTCTACAGAAACAGACTACAGAAATAGATAGACTCTACAGAAACAGACTACAGAAATAGATAGACTCTACAGAAACAGACTACAGAAATAGATAGACTCTACAGAAATAGATAGACTCTACAGAAATAGATAGACTCTACAGAAACAGACTACAGAAATAGATAGACTCTACAGAAACAGACTACAGAAATAGATAGACTCTACAGAAACAGACTACAGAAATAGATAGACTCTACAGAAACAGACTACAGAAATAGATAGACTCTACAGAAACAGACTACAGAACTAGATGCTACATAAATAGACTCTACAGAAACAGACTCTACAGAAACAGACTACAGAAATAGATAGACTCTACATAAACAGACTACAGAAATAGATAGACTCTACAGAAACAGACTACAGAAATAGATAGACTCTACAGAAACAGACTACAGAAATAGATAGACTCTACAGAAATAGATAGACTCTACAGAAACAGACTACAGAAACAGATAAACTCTACAGAAATAGATAGACTCTACAGAAACAGACTACAGAAATAGATAGACTCTACAGAAACAGACTACAGAAATAGATAGACTCTACAGAAACAGACTACAGAAACAGATAGACTCTACAGAAATAGATAGACTCTACAGAAATAGATAGACTCTACAGAAATAGATAGACTCTACAGAAACAGACTACAGAAATAGATAGACTCTACAGAAACAGACTACAGAAATAGATAGACTCTACAGAAATAGATAGACTCTACAGAAATAGATAGACTCTACAGAAATAGATAGACTCTACAGAAACAGACTACAGAAATAGATAGACTCTACAGAAACAGACTACAGAAATAGATAGACTCTACAGAAATAGATAGACTCTACAGAAATAGATAGACTCTACAGAAATAGATAGACTCTACAGAAATAGATAGACTCTACAGAAATAGATAGACTCTACAGAAATAGATAGACTCTACAGAAATAGATAGACTCTACAGAAACAGACTACAGAAATAGATAGACTCTACAGAAACAGACTACAGAAATAGATAGACTCTACAGAAACAGACTACAGAAATAGATAGACTCTACAGAAACAGACTACAGAAATAGATAGACTCTACAGAAACAGACTACAGAAATAGATAGACTCTACAGAAACAGATAGACTCTACAGAAACAGATAGACTCTACAGAAACAGACTACAGAAATAGATAGACTCTACAGAAACAGATAGACTCTACAGAAACAGATAGACTCTACAGAAACAGACTACAGAAATAGATAGACTCTACAGAAACAGATAGACTCTACAGAAACAGATAGACTCTACAGAAACAGACTACAGAAATAGATAGACTCTACAGAAACAGATAGACTCTACAGAAACAGATAGACTCTACAGAAACAGACTACAGAAATAGATAGACTCTACAGAAACAGACTACAGAAATAGATAGACTCTACAGAAACAGACTACAGAAACAGATAGACTCTACAGAAATAGATAGACTCTACAGAAATAGATAGACTCTACAGAAACAGACTACAGAAATAGATAGACTCTACAGAAACAGACTACAGAAATAGATAGACTCTACAGAAACAGACTACAGAAATAGATAGACTCTACAGAAACAGACTACAGAAACAGATAGACTCTACAGAAATAGATAGACTCTACAGAAATAGATAGACTCTACAGAAATAGATAGACTCTACAGAAACAGACTACAGAAATAGATAGACTCTACAGAAACAGACTACAGAAATAGATAGACTCTACAGAAACAGACTACAGAAATAGATAGACTCTACAGAAACAGACTACAGAAATAGATAGACTCTACAGAAACAGACTACAGAAATAGATAGACTCTACAGAAATAGATAGACTCTACAGAAATAGATAGACTCTACAGAAATAGATAGACTCTACAGAAATAGATAGACTCTACAGAAATAGATAGACTCTACAGAAATAGATAGACTCTACAGAAATAGATAGACTCTACAGAAATAGATAGACTCTACAGAAACAGACTACAGAAATAGATAGACTCTACAGAAACAGACTACAGAAATAGATAGACTCTACAGAAACAGACTACAGAAATAGATAGACTCTACAGAAACAGACTACAGAAATAGATAGACTCTACAGAAACAGACTACAGAAATAGATAGACTCTACAGAAACAGATAGACTCTACAGAAACAGATAGACTCTACAGAAACAGATAGACTCTACAGAAACAGATAGACTCTACAGAAACAGACTACAGAAATAGATAGACTCTACAGAAACAGACTACAGAAATAGATAGACTCTACAGAAACAGACTACAGAAATAGATATACTCTACAGAAACAGACTACAGAAATAGATAGACTCTACAGAAACAGACTACAGAAATAGATAGACTCTACAGAAATAGATAGACTCTACAGAAACAGACTACAGAAATAGATAGACTCTACAGAAACAGACTACAGAAATAGATAGACTCTACAGAAACAGACTACAGAAATAGATAGACTCTACAGAAATAGATAGACTCTACAGAAATAGATAGACTCTACAGAAATAGATAGACTCTACAGAAACAGACTACAGAAATAGATAGACTCTACAGAAACAGACTACAGAAATAGATAGACTCTACAGAAATAGATAGACTCTACAGAAACAGACTACAGAAATAGATAGACTCTACAGAAATAGATAGACTCTACAGAAACAGACTACAGAAATAGATAGACTCTACAGAAACAGACTACAGAAATAGATAGACTCTACAGAAACAGATAGACTCTACAGAAACAGATAGACTCTACAGAAACAGATAGACTCTACAGAAACAGATAGACTCTACAGAAACAGACTACAGAAATAGATAGACTCTACAGAAACAGATAGACTCTACAGAAATAGATAGACTCTACAGAAATAGATAGACTCTACAGAAATAGATAGACTCTACAGAAACAGACTACAGAAATAGATAGACTCTACAGAAACAGACTACAGAAATAGATAGACTCTACAGAAATAGATAGACTCTACAGAAACAGACTACAGAAATAGATAGACTCTACAGAAATAGATAGACTCTACAGAAACAGATAGACTCTACAGAAACAGATAGACTCTACAGAAACAGATAGACTCTACAGAAACAGACTACAGAAATAGATAGACTCTACAGAAACAGACTACAGAAATAGATAGACTCTACAGAAACAGACTACAGAAATAGATAGACTCTACAGAAACAGATAGACTCTACAGAAACAGATAGACTCTACAGAAACAGATAGACTCTACAGAAACAGATAGACTCTACAGAAACAGACTACAGAAATAGATAGACTCTACAGAAACAGACTACAGAAATAGATAGACTCTACAGAAACAGACTACAGAAATAGATAGACTCTACAGAAACAGACTACAGAAATAGATAGACTCTACAGAAACAGACTACAGAAATAGATAGACTCTACAGAAATAGATAGACTCTACAGAAACAGACTGCGTGGCCACGAGAATCATCGTCTGTGGTTGGAAGTTTCGACAATAGTTAGTTTTCAGGCGGTCACTAAAAAGGGGATAAAACATTCAGCTGGTCACTAAAAAGGGGATAAAACATTCAGCTGGTCACTAAAAAGGGGATAAAACATTCAGCTGGTCACTAAAAAGGGGATAAAACATTCAGCTGGTCACTAAAAAGGGGATAAAACATTCAGCTGGTCACTAAAAAGGGGATAAAACATTCAGCTGGTCAATAAAAAGGGGATAAAACATTCAGCTGGTCACTAAAAAGGGGATAAAACATTCAGCTGGTCACTAAAAAGTGGATAAAACATTCAGCTGGTCACAAAAAAGGGGATAAAACATTCAGCTGGTCACTAAAAAGGGGATAAAACATTCAGCTGGTCAATAAAAAGGGGATAAAACATTCAGCTGGTCACTAAAAAGGGGATAAAACATTCAGCTGGTCACTAAAAAGGGGATAAAACATTCAGCTGGTCACTAAAAAGTGGATAAAACATTCAGCTGGACATAAAATAACTTACTCCCTGTGCTATTTTTGTAGCTGAGACCAAGCCAAAAACTTGACAAGCTTCCATTAACCAACATCTGTAGATAGCTCAGTTCTTCTAACGTCTCCAGCTCAGCTAAATAAGAACCTAAGTAAATTGTTCAATAAGAACAAAGTAAATAGTTCAATAAGTACAAAGTAAATTGTTCAATAAGAACATTGTAAATAGATCAATAAGTACAAAGTAAATAGTTCAATAAGTACAAAGTAAATAGTTCAATAAGTACAAAGTAAATTGTTCAATAAGTACAAAGTAAATAGTTCAATAAGTACAAAGTAAATAGTTCAATGTTTACAAAGTAAATTGTCCAATAAGAACATTGTAAATAGTTCAATAAGTACAAAGTAAATAGTTCAATAAGTACAAAGTACAAAGTAAATAGTTCAATAAGTACAAAGTACAAAGTAAATAGTTCAATAAGTACAAAGTAAATAGTTCAATAAGTACAAAGTAAATAGTTCAATAAGAACAAAGTAAATAGTTTAATAAGTACAAAGTAAATAGTTCAATAAGAACATTGTAAATAGTTCAATAAGTACAAAGTAAATTGTTCAATAAGAACAAAGTAAATAGTTCAATAAGAACAAAGTAAATAGTTCAAAAAGAACAAAGTAAATTGTTCAATAAGAACATTGTAAATAGTTCAATAAGTACAAAGTAAATAGTTCAATAAGTACAAAGTAAACAGTTCAATAAGTACAAAGTAAATTGTTCAAAAAGAAGATTTTAAATAGTTCAATAAGTACAAAGTAAATAGTTCAATAAGTACAAAGTAAATAGTTCAATAAGTACAAAGTAAATAGTTCAATAAGTACAAAGTAAATAGTTCAATAAGTACAAAGTAAATAGTTCAATAAGTACAAAGTAAAAAGTTCAATAAGTACAAAGTAAATAGTTCAATAAGTACAAAGTAAGTAGTTCAATAAGTACAAAGTAAATAGTTCAATAAGTACATGGTGAATAGTTCAATAAGTACAAAGTAAATAGTTCAATAAGTACAAAGTAAATAGTTCAATAAGTACAAAGTAAATTGTTCAATAAGTACAAAGTAAATAGTTCAATAAGTACAAAGTAAATAGTTCAATAAGTACAAAGTAAATTGTTCAAAAAGAAGATTTTAAATAGTTCAATAAGTACAAAGTAAATAGTTCAATAAGTACAAAGTAAATAGTTCAATAAGTACAAAGTAAATAGTTCAATAAGTACAAAGTAAATTGTTCAATAAGTACAAAGTAAATAGTTCAATAAGTACAAAGTAAATAGTTCAATAAGTACAAAGTAAATAGTTCAATAAGTACAAAGTAAATAGTTCAATAAGTACATGATGAAAAGTTCAATAAGTACATGGTGAATAGTTCAATAAGTACAAAGTAAATAGTTCAATATGAACATGGTAAATAGTCCAATGTGAACATGGTAAATTGCCGATACATATATCAATTATTTTTTTTAAGAAATGTGTTTGAGGTAGAAAATCATTAGATCTTATCTGTTACATACTCTCCTCTTAGGATCTTTTATACAGGAGACTATTGTGTCCTACACGTGTGATCCGTGATCTGAGCCTTGCATTTTGATTTTTATCTTATATTTTACAGACGCTCCTGAATATGTATGTACAAATAAATCTTCTAAGATCTCAGTTAACTGACTGAAGTAATAGATTTAAATATTACCCAATGCAGCACATTCAGTTACTGAGCTGTCATAGCTTTGAATTCTTGGGCTTGGTGTTGTATAACATGATCCATTATATTCATACCATTCAGCAGAAACTAAAATTCCACAGAATAACATTGTTATGATTAATATTATATGTAGACCTATCATATACCGCTACATAAATCACGGAATAACATTGGCAAGATACACATGGGCAGACCAGGGCCGGCAGTAGTATAGGAGATAGGAAGTGACCCGACCGGAAGTGACGTCATCCAAGATGGCGGATCCATGTGTTGTTACACGAGGATATTTTTCAAGATGGCACCCAAAATGGCGTCCAAGATGGAGTCCAAGATGGCGGACCCACGTGTTGTTACGTGGCATCCAAGATGGCGCCCAAGATGGCGGATGGCATCCAAGATGGCGGATCCACGTGGTAGTCAGCCGGAGAACAATATGGCGGCTCCACATGGTATTCAGCCGGAAAACAATATGGCGGCTCCAAATGGTATTCAGCCGGAAAACAAGGTGGCGGAAGGGGGCGTATTCAGGGGGAGTAATCGTGTAATTATTAGTGTATTTTGTCATTATTTCCCTTTTGTAACTTTTATTGTAGCCAAGGGCTATAAGCGAGAAATAAATAAAAATACACAACTAAAACAAAACATTAATCGCAATGGATCCTAGGTGAAAACATCCCTTTACAGCACTTATTAATTGCTGGCCCGACAGGTAGCGGTAAAACCGTTTTCGTAAACAAATTTTTGGCGCATCTACCAGACATGGTCGACCCCACCCCAGAGGAAATTATATGGTGTTACGGGGAATGGCAGCCAATATACGAAACTACGAAGGGCGTTCAATTTGAAGAAGGTCTTCCTGACATGGAACAATGGCCGACAGGTGAGAGGAGGCGTCGACGTCTAGTTGTAATAGACGATTTAATGGCTGAAACCGATGACCAGATCACTAAATTATTTACTAAGGGAAGTCACCACCGTGACATCAGCGTTATGTATATCGTCCAAAACTTGTTGGGAAAAAATAAAGAACAAAGAACGATAAGTCTAAACTCGCATTACCTTGTGCTGTTCAAAAACCACAGAGGGGACGCCCGTTAATTACGTCAACAAAAGAAGGGGGAGGGGGGGTCTGAAAAAGTTTGACAATTGTTGACATGCGGGAGGGGGGGGGGGGTCAAGAAAAGTTGACGTCAACAATGTTACTTTTTATGAAGTAAATAATTATACAAATTTAGTACAAAATTCTACAATCGTCATGTTAAACTTACATATATAACATTAACAACATAGTTTTACATTAACTCAAATATATCAATTATGGAAACTACATATGACACGTCCTTTTTGTGTCCATCTTGCTAGTTTGTAGATCTATGTATGGGTGGAAACTAATGCAATTGTTAGCAAGACAAAGTGTAGCGTAGTGTTGCTAGACACAGGGGTGTCAAAAGGAGGACACGGAGACAAAAAGGAGGACATTGTGTTTCAATTGCACTGTTTCGCATTTAGCCCGCAATCAGTATAATTTTATTACAAGAGCTGCCACTAAGTTTAAGTGTGTATAATTGTATTGGTAAACTGAGCAAGAAACAGTTTTGTTAAAAATAACATATAAATTCAATGTAGGCTGAAAGGCAGGTTGTGTTTGGTTGGGCAACTTTAAAACTCATGCACGAGTCTTCTAAAAAAAACGGGATAATTCTTTTCTTGTACAAATGATCACCTGTTTATTAATTATATTCTTAACATGTTTATACTAATTTTAAAATTTATTTGTCCTTATGCCTACAAAACATAAAATATTACAAAAGCTGGACATTTTAAAGGTATTGTGCTTTGCCTGCCGGACGGAGGACTAGAGTCTAAATAGGAGAACATGCCCTCCTTTTGCAGGACGTCTGGCAACCCTAATCTAGCGAGACATGGTGGCTGGAATAACAAAGGAACACAAACACACCAACAAACTGTCTGCAGAACGTTCAGAAACGTTCAGAAACCCATTTTCTTTGCCGCTCAGTTAATCTAATTTAGGCTAAGCGTCAGAGTCTGGCGCTTGTTATATACGCCATGTAAGCGATGGCTGGGATTGACAATAGAACTAAAAACAATAATAGGCCCTCGCCGAGACTATAACTAATGTTTGTAAAGCATTGAATGAAGTGAATTTTGTGAATCCAACATGGTTATTTTAAAAATATTTCCTTCAGAAAAATAATTCTTGGCCCACCCCATGAAGTACGAAATACTTAGCCTACCTTATTTCCTTTTAACATACCTAATTCTGATATATAAACTAATATATTTTTGCTCACTAAAAAATAACAGGTGAAATATTAAAATAAGTTCGATTACGCTACATATTTAGTAATTTGTACGTTTTCGTTTCTAATTTTCTGGAAAAATTTAATGATATGAAAATGTATTAGTATCAGTGGCGTCGCCAGTATTGCAAGGAGTGGGTGGCAAATAGTGCAAGGTAGGGGGACAGGGAAGGCAACTACCGTGTGTATATAATGTGTGTGTGTGTGTGGACAATAATGTAAGAAGGAATAGTGAACATAATAATATGGTTAAAACTAGGTATGTTAAGACCGTTTTTTTTTTCAAAATCGGTTTTCGGTTCTATAAAACTGGTTTAAAACCGGATTTCGGTTTCTCCCCCCCCCCATTCCCGCGCAAGGTCACAAGTTACAGGCCGAAGCCAAACGTGCGTAGCTTTGTAGGTATTTTTGAAAAATAGTTGCAATTTAATTAGTATTTGCAGGACATTCTAGAAGTTGATTTCTTTGAGTACAATATGTTTTTGTACGCCTTAAACATAAAATTCTTTAGAACTAAAAAAAATCTCGGCTAATTGATTAAAACCGATAATAGCTTTCAATAGTGATAATCGAATTTGCGATTATCGTTGACCGTGATATTAAAAAGCATATGAAGAGGATGACTATGTTAATTCAGGATGCTTTGTACGCAGATGCGTACTCAATCTAGCGGTACTGCCACCGCTCCTGCTTATCTGTTGGGAACATAGTTTACAACGAGCCATCGTTAAAGACTTAGTCTTTTTTTTTTTTTCTGACACAATGGATTGTAGCCTAACTGTAACTTAACATTTGGTTTGATGTTGTTTTTTTCGCAAGCCATAGTTGGTATTTACACTAAATAGTGTTAGCAAGGCATTTCAAGAATTGTTTTGTGTGAATACAACATTATTTATTTAAAATATTTCCATTAAAAAAAAAAGACTGTGCTACTTGAATTAATGATTAGGCCTAACCAAGAAACCGAAATCCGGTTTGAAAATCAAAATCAGTTTTCGTTTTCAATACCGGAATCCGGTTTTTGGTTAACATCCCTAGATGAAGGCTAATTTACAACTGGTGCACAATTTCCCCCTAAACTATTTGACAATTAACATTGTACCAAAAGCTATTTTTGTGAAACGTAGAATTAGACATGATTTAATATGTAGCCCATATGAAAAGAACAATTGTAAACATATGAGAATTATAGTCAATTAGACATCTTTTAAACAAGTTTTAAAATGTATTACAATTAATTATAGTATAGAGTCTATAGACCTTTCCGTTTTCGATCTATTTTAAACAAAAGAAAGCGTCTAAAATTGTGTTACTTGTGTTGACGTAATTATATTGGGGGTCTCTGAAAGTTTGACAGTTGTTGACAATGGGGAGGGGGGGAGGTAAAAATCGCCTAAAAATTGTTGACGTAATTAATGGACGTCCCCAGAGACCGATCGCAGATTTCTCATTTAACAAAACAAATGTAACCCAGTCGCGCATCCTATGTCCAGGCAAGTTTTAAAGACGCAACCTCGGCCCCTCATGGTTATTTGTTGCTGGACCTTCGACAGGAAACACCGGATCATATGAGATTACGCAGTTCTGTATTTCCTTACGAAAACCAAGTAGTTTACGTCCCCAAATAAAATGTCTGAAAATGTGAAACGACAAGGTGAAATGTTACGCTTCTTATGTCGGGCTAACCCGCCCACCGTGAAGGCGGTAGTGAAAAATGCGTCACCACAACTCGTGCAAACTTTATGTGAATGTTGTCACAATGTTTTAAAAAGAAATGTTCCACTCACACCAGCTCAGAAGAGACGTTTGCGTCGGCACAAAGCAAGTCTAAGGGAACTTACCAAAAAGAATTTGACGGTCAAAAGACGAAAGCAGATTTTGCAACAAGGCGGTTTTATCGGTGCATTATTGGGACCCGTCATTAACGTGCGTAAAGGCGTCTTGGGTTTTTAACAATGGCCAAGAAAATGATTTTGATCGACTCTCGTTTATTAGAGTCTATGAACCGAAAACCCTATGTACCACCTGATACACTTAATGATAGCCAACGAGACTTGGATATGCATATGCAACATATTCTAGACAGAGAAGACTTGTCACCACGCGACAAAGTGAAACAATATCAACAAACACTGCAGCTCTATACGAATCGCCTCGCCGAGTACAGAAACAAACCATAAGGATTAATCGATATGAAACCACCTCTAGCCCCAACAATACAATCAAATACACCAACGGTTACAGACGAAACACAAAAAAAAAAAACGGCCGAACCTAAAACAGAAGACGCGATCGAAATATCCGACTCTGCAAATAAAAAAACCAATGAAATACCCACTTCATCGAACACAAAAAGTCCATCTAAGAAGAAGAAGAGACACCAAGACAAATCACCTCCAGCTAAACATACTAGAAGTAAGAAGAGTAAGATACAAACCCCTGTTAAATGGGACGGATGGCAACAGACCAAACTTTAAGAAAGCATTACTTCGACCCCAGTCGAGCGGGGGCCTATGGAGGCGTATTTAAACATCACAAAATAGGAACCGAACAAATTAAAGAATGGCTAAGTCAGCAGGATACCTATACTTTGCATAAACCAATTCGGCGACGCTTTCAAAGGCGCGCCACCATAACAGGAGGTATAAACCAACAGTTTCAAGCTGAACTAATAGATATGCGAACCTTACGAAATGACAATGACGGTGTATCTTACCTTGTGACCTGTATCGACGTGTTTAGTAAATTTGCCTGGGCTATTCCTATAAAGACAAAAACTGGTAAAGCTTCAGTGGAGGCAGTGCGTACGATTTTTGCGTCTAGCAAGCCGACTAATTTTCAAACTGACAAGGGGTCTGAATTCGTCAACAAAACATTCTTAACATTTCTAAAAGATGAGGGTGTGCATTTCTTCACCACGGAGAATGAAGATATCAAGGCCTCTATCGTGGAAAGATTCAACCGAACCTTAATGGAAAAAATGTGGCGATACTTTACAAAAACAAACCGTCTTAGTTACATCGATGTAATAGAACGATTGGTTCAAAATTATAATCATTCCTATCACAGGAGTATTCGCATGGCCCCCATAGAGGTTAATTTGGACAATCAGGAGCGTGTGTGGAATACTTTATATGCACCCCTTGACATCCCTGACCGAAAAGTGTTTAACAGAAGGGGACCGAGTCAGGATCGCTCAAAGCAGACACAATTTTAAAAAGGGTTATACACCTTCTTGGACGGAAGAGTTGTTTACAGTTAGCCGCGTGAATTCAAGGACAAAATCAATAACGTATGTATTGAATTTGATGATTCAGGTGAGGAGTTGAAAGGTTCGTTTTACAAAGAGGAGCTTAAGAAAGTGGGAGACAAACAAGTGTACCGCATTGAGCATATTATACGAGAAAGCAAGGGGCCAGGGGTAAAGAATATTTAGTCAAGTGGTTTGGTTATAATCCGTCATTCAACAGTTGGATTTCAGACAGGCTCCTTTCTAAATATAAAGACTAGCACTGACGATGACTGATACAGTGCTTGAGGAAACCATCAGCTCAATAGGTTGTGAAGAAGCGAGACCAGTCTCCTCAGGGTCGAAAACATCCATAGCATCCACAATCTCGATTTGGTTTGGTAAACTAAAGACACGACCCGAAATTGTTTTCATTTCTTAAATGCTAGTTATATATGTCGTCATCGGCTTTTCATTATTTAATCTGACTCGAGGAACCGCCGACGCGAACGAAGTAAAACTCTGGCTTGTGCTACTGTCAAGCTGTCTAGGTTATATTTTACCTAACCCCAAGATCTCAAGGACCAAGGTTTCACAATGAGCTTTTATGTGACACTCCCTAGTAATGCTTCACCAACTATATTTGCCAACAACACGGCGGGACATTTCTTTGTCAAACTACCACAAACACTCAATGTGAGTTCACAGTACGAGGTTGGTTTGGTAGAGATTCAATTTCCTAACCGTTATTGTCTTATTGAAGTAAATGAATTGTGGGTCTCGTACGATTCGTCCAGAGAAGGAGTAGAAGCGAGATCAAGTTTAATACTTACAATACCACCTGGTAAACCCCAATATATAGACCAAACTATCAAAACCTTGAAAAAACTAATATTAAAAGCAGAGTTCATTGAAGGAAAGGTCAGAATAATAACTACTGAATGTAACAAACCCTTAAAGAAAGTTATCATAAAAGTGAACGAACCAGGGGACGTGATTACCATTAGCGACAAGTTGAGAAAATTTCTAGGTCTTTTTAACGGATCAGAAGAGCTAACAAGTAATATTTCAGAGCAAGAGATCGATAGTGATATAAAAAACAAATACCAAACAACATCGCGCTCACACGAAGACACATCACAAGCGGAAGAATCAACCAAAGTATTCTGATATATTTTTTTAACGATGGCTCTTATTCACCCCAACTCTTGTGAATGTCTACATTCTGGATTGGACTTGTTTAGTGTACTGCCGACACAAACAGCAGTGGAGGAAGGACAGTTTGTAGAGATACACCCCCTGGCATCATTAGCACAAGGGGCGCCTATAGAATTTGCAATTTCTGGCAACAGTGAGGATTACCTAGATTTGTTCAATACATTTTTACACATGAGAGCTAAAGTGACTTTAGCAGATGGAAGTAGTTTAGCCGAAGATAGTAACGTGGCCCCGGTAAATTATTTTCTGCACACTTTATTCTCCCAAGTGGACATTTCTTTGAACGACACATTAATTACAGCTAGTGAAAACACTTATCCGTATCGAGCCTATCTAGAGGCTATGTTGAATTATGGGGAAGATACCAAAAAAGGAACTCTAACAGCGTCTCTTTTTCACAGCGATGATCCCTCTTTTCTTGATGACGCAGCTTTAAATGCAGGTTACAAAACACGTCAGCACGCAACAGCCAAAAGTCATGAAATTGATATGATGTGGCGTTTGCACTCTGACATTTTTGCACAAGACCGCTACATGCTAAACGGCGTAGATGTAAAAAATTAAACTCTCACCCTCCAAAGACACTTTCAATCTTATGACACAAGACCAAAAGGACAGTTATAAAACCGTTATAACTTACGCTGTCTTGGTGGTTAGGAAAGCAAAACTGAACCCTGCCATTTCTATAGCACTCGAAAAAGCCTTAACCAGGACTAATGCAAAATAGCCTTTCAAATGAGTTGTAATAAAGTCATTCTCTAAACCGAAATGAATGCTATCACACAATCAAGACAATCTTTTCCTCAGTCAAACACCCACACGTTTAGTGGTAGGTCTAGTTTCGTCCACAGCGTTCAATGGAAGTTTCAAACATAACCCGTTCAACTTTCAACATTTTAATTTGACTTATCTTAATGTAAATGTAGATGGACGGCCTGCTTCTGGAAGACCTGTAACCATGGACTATGAACACAATCAATTCGTGAGAGCTTTTTTTTCAAACGAAACTAGCGCTGGGTCTAGTATGTCGTGATGTCAGTAACGGAATAAACTATAAAACATTTAAAAATGGTTACGGTCTCTACGCATTTGATCTTAGTCCTTCGTTATTAGATGGGGATCAATATGAACTGGCTAAATCAGGGCCTGTATCAATCGAACTTAAATTTTCTCAAACCACAACTGAACCTTTACAAGTTATTGTGTATGCTGAGCTAGATTTGCTCTTAGAAATTTCGAAAACGAGACAAGTGTTGACCAGGGCTGTGGAGTCGGAGTCGAAGAGTCGGAGGAATTTTGGGTACCTGGAGTCGGAGTCGGAATAACAAAAAATGAGGAGTTGGAGTCGGAACATTTATCTACCATTTATCAGTCGGAGCCGGAGTCGAAGAGTCGGAGTCGGAGGAAATTTTGGTACCTGGAGTCGGAGTTGGATTCGAAAGTACAAAAAAATGAGGAGTCGGAGTTGAAGTCGGAACATTTATCTACCGACTCCACAGCCCTGGTGTTGACCGATTATTCAGCGTAATTTAAATCAACAATTAAACAATGAACACGCGGCAATTGCAGAACATTCTCGCCTCTGATGTGTTTGTTCAACGAACAGCTCTATTTTCCGTTTTAGCCTGCGACCAGTTACCACGTATTGACCCTCACAAGCCCTCGGCGTTTATCGTTAACCTTGATCCCATTCAGAATAAAGGCTCGCATTGGGATGGTCTATATTACAATGGATTAGGCCAGTGTGCGTATTTGGATAGTTTTGGATTTCCCCCTTTACAACCAGAGATTTTGTCTTTTATCAAAACTAATTCAAACAGACCCGTTATTTATAATTCACGAGTTTTACAGGAACTACTTAGTGATACATGTGGTTTATATGCCCTCTACTTTATTTTGTTGAAAGCTCGTGGTGCTAGTTTAAATACGATCCTCCGCCCTTTTTCGGCTACGCCTCGTAGACAATACGTTAACAATCGGATAATATCAAGATTGACACAAGAAATTGTTGCCAAGAACTAAAAACACTTATTCACACAACAGGACGATGACTGATGGTGGTGATGATTGGTTATTTGTTTCTAGGACTAAAAGTAAATAGGCCTACACTGAAATAAGAACGAGTCAAAGCGGTTTAAAATTAGTATCTGTATCAATGTATATGAATATTCCTATATTAGGCCTACACCTAAGAAATGACTTTGGTGAAACTGATCTTAATTTTCCTAACAATACTGGAATCTTCATCACTCGGCGTGGGTTTGAGAGACTGCTTGACTTACAGAGCGATATTTTAAAGGCGTTTGGTGAACTAGAAAATACAAAATGTGACAAAGCTACCAATACGTTTCTATCGCAGATAAAAGAAAATAAACCAGCTCTGTCTTCAAAACATAAATAGAGAAAATTTTAATAATTATATTGTACATGTATTATAAGTAATAAACGAATAAATAAAATGAACTTGTTTTGTTTCATTCTTTTGTATGTGTTAAACTAAGTAGCACACACACACACACATACACTCACACACACATACAGACAAAAAAACACAAACACACATACATACAATCACACACTGTGTACATTCGTTCTATGAAGAAATAAACTCAGCGTGTCTGATATTACGCCCTGGCCTATAGAGCCCTTTGGACTTTTAAAGAGAGGTTATAATTCGATAAGCACGGGTGAAAGCGATAACGCTAGAGCAAGCTAACACATGGGTGTGGGCCTTTGTGTAATGGATCTAGAATGTTTTAATGGTACTCTTTATTTAGTATTTTTAGATTTTGGGTCGTGTCTTTAGTTTACCAAACCAAATCGAGATTGTGGATGCTATGGATGTTTTTGACCCTGAGGAGACTGGTCTCGCTTCTTCACAACCTATTGAGCTGATGGTTTGAAAGCGTCGCCGTATTGGTTTATGCAAAGTATAGGTATCCTGCTGACTTAGCCATTCTTTAATTTGTTCGGTTCCTATTTTGTGATGTTTAAATACGCCTCCATAGGCCCCCGATCAAAATCATTTTCTTGGACATTGTTAAAAACCCAAGACACCTTTAAGCACGTTAATGACGGGTCCCAATAATGCACCGATAAAACCGCCTTGTTGCAAAATCTGCTTTCGTCTTTTGACCGTCAATTCTTTTTGGTAAGTTCCCTTAGACTTGCTTTGTGCCGACGCAAACGTCTCTTCTGAGCTGGTGTGAGTGGAACATTTCCTTTTAAAACAATGTGACAACATTCACATAAAGTTTGCACGAGCTGTGGTGACGCATTTTTCACAACCGCCTTCACGGTGGGCGGGTTAGCCCGACATAAGAAGCGTAACATTTCACCTTGTCGTTTCACATTTTCAGACATTTTATTTGGGGACGTAAACCACTTGGTTTTCTTAAGGAAATACAGAACTGCGTAATCTCATATTTTATTATGATCCGGTGTTTCAACAAATAACCATTAGGGGCCGAGGTTGCGTCTTTAAAACTTGCCTGGACATAGGATGCGCGACCGGGGTACATTTGTTTTGCTAAATGAGAAATCTGCGATCGGTCTCTGTGGTTTTTGAACAGCACAAGGTAATGCGAGTTAAGACTTATCGTTCTTTGTTCTTTATTTTTTCCCAACAAGTTTTGGACGATATACATAGGCCTAACGCTGATGTCACGGTGGTGATGTCCCTTAGTAAACAATTAAGTGATCCGGTCATCGGTTTCAGCCATTAAATCGTCTATTACAACTAGACGTCGACGCCTCCTCTCACCTGTCGGCCATTGTTCCATGTCAGGAAGACCTTCTTCAAATTGAACGCCTTTCGTAGTTTCGTATATTGGCTGCCATTCCCCGTAACACCAAATAATTTCCTCTGGGGTGGGGTCGACCATGTCTGGTAGATGCGCCAAAAATTTGTTTACGAAAACGGTTTTGCCGCTACCTGTCGGGCCAGCAATTAATAAGTGCTGTAAAGGGATGTTTTCACCTAGGATCCATTGCGATTAATGTTTTGTTTTAGTTGTGTGTTTTTATTTATTTCTCGCTTATAGCCCTTGGCTACAATAAAAAATTACAAAAAGGGAAATAATGACAAAATACACTAATAATTACACGATTACTCCCCCTGAATACGCCCCCTTCCGCCACGCAACAATACGTGGATCGGCCATATTGGATAAACCCCCTTTCGTCATGTTGTTTTCCGGCTGAATACCATGTGGAGCCGCCATATTGTTTTCTGGCTTAATACCATGTGGAGCCGCCATATTGTTTTCCGGCTGAATACCACGTGGATCTGCCATCTTGGATGCCATCCGCCATCTTGGGCGCCATCTTGGATGCCACGTAACAACACGTGGATCCGCCAGCTTGGATGACGTCACTTCTGGTCGGGGTCACTTCCGGTAGGGGTCACTTCAGGTAGGGATCACTTCCGGTCGGGGTCACTTCCGGGGTCAAAGGTCACCCGCTGGCGTGTGACGGGTCATCATAATCCATTCCTACCTCCTATACTACTGCCGGCCCTGTGGTAGCTGGCACCCTGGGCAAGCCCGGGGAACATTAAGATCTCCTCAGCACTCCAAGGAAGAGGATACACTCCCGATGGAACTTATAGCACTAATCATTGAAACAGATGTGCATGTCGTTTGAAGTCTCTCTCTATCTCTCGCACTCGTTTTACATTTAATATGTAGCCTACAGAGAGGTAGATAGATAGAATCGACGGATAGATCAAATAGAAACATGTATAGATAGATAAAGCAGATAGACTGACAGATAATAATAATACATTTATTATGATAGAGCTACCAACAAACGCAATGTAAGCTTACGGCGCATTTGGAAGCAAGTAACAAAAACAGACATAGAACATTTGGAAGAAAGTAACAAAAACAGACATAGAACATTTGGAAGAAAGTAACAAAAACAGACATAGAACATTTGGAAGAAAGTAACAAAAACAGACATAAAAACATTTGGAAGCAAGTAACAAAAACAGACATAGAACATTTGGAAGAAAGTAACAAAAACAGACATAAAACATTTGGAAGAAAGTAACAAAAACAGACATAAAACATTTGGAAGAAAGTAACAAAAACAGACATAGAACATTTGGAAGAAAGTAACAAAAACAGACATAGAACTCATTCCAAACGAGAACTGGATTAAAATCTCTATGATACCAACAAAAAAAATTGTTGATTACAATACAAAATGTAGCTCCAGTTAGGCAGCCCGACAAACAGACAGAGAGACAGACAGACAGACAGATAGATAGACAGACAGACAGACAGATATATAGATAGATAGACAGACAGACAGATAGACAGATAGACAGATATATAGATGGATAGATAGATAGATAGATAGATAGATAGATAGATAGATAGATAGATAGATAGATAGATAGATAGATAGATAGATAAATAGATAGATAGATAGATAGATAGATAGATATATAGATGGATAGATAGATAGATAGATAGATAGATAGATAGATAGATAGATAGATAAATAGATAGATAGATAGATAGATAGATAGATAGATAGATAGATAGATAGATAGATAGATAAATAGATAGATAGATAGATAGATAGATAGATAGATAGATAGATAGATAGATAGATAGATAGATAGATAGATAGATAGATAGAGGCTTACACTGCACATGGTTTGCTGTTCGCTTGTTTGGTTAGGAAAAAAAGGTCTACATTGTCGTCCAAGGTCAGTAAATTCTATATCTAATCTAACAGAACATAACTAAATCTACATAACCTTTTTAAGCACAATCCATATCTAGGCTATATGAACATTTTGAATACTAAATTTCTATTAGTATTTTAGTCACGCTCCTAACTGTTCAAATATCAAATCAGCCTTTATCAGTAGGCCTATTTACCTGACATTCAATATTGTTTGCCAGTTAATTAATACAATGGAACTTTGATCTATAGTCTTACAACCCTGACAGGCTGCTGTGCCGGATATTCACGGGAAAATTTCGATCAGCTGATTTCCATTAGCAGGATTTCTGTTTTAGCGAAGTCCAATAGAAATTGATTATTTTTTCCCCGAGACAATATTCATTCTAAGTCTATAGGTCTACCGACTTTTTTTCCAAGATTTTTTTTTCAGGGCAGTTAGTACCAAGAGACAAAAAATACACACTTGATTTTTATTCATGATTGACTTAATCGCGTAGAGTTATAGAACTTATAGGTCTACATTAGAAATAGAATAGAATTTATAGATTCTCGGTACAAAAAAGATTGGTAGTTATTTCCGGTATCTATATATGAATAGTATTTAAAAAGAAAACACCGAAATTGTTATAAATGTTCATGCGTGAATAAAGTTTGCGCATATTTGCTAATGGATAGAACAGTTTTATCAGAGAATGATTTCTTTTCGATGGGGGAAAAATCATTATCGTTTATGAATTACATTATCCTTTTCAAACAATCACATTTTGGATAGCAAAACCATCGACTCAAATCGAAGTAATTGTTAATCTTATTGCCCATTAAATTATAATTTCTTGAGACATTCCTACAGATATTTCTAGTTGCATTTAAAATTATGTTTAATAGTTTATACTTTACAGGAGATTTCGACATTTGTTTTTGTTTATTTTTATTTAAAAGGAGAATTTATTTATTGTCTTTATTTTGTAAAGATTTTCCAAGTGATTTTGCTAATTATCTTTATTTATTTATGCTTTCCAAGAGATTTCACATAGGCCTATATTATCTTCATTTGTTTAGATTTTCGTTGTGATTTTGCATATTATCTTGTATTTCTTGGACTGTCCAATAGATATTACAAAAAGCTATAAAAAAAATATAAGATTAAGCCAACTTACCCAGTAATGCCACGGAAATGAATTTCAATAAAACTATAAAATAAAGATGCCGCAACATTTTAATGAGATGTTAAAACAACATAGATAGCTACCAATATCTTGTCAATAACATAGAGTAAATACTCAAACTGTTCACATTTTATCAAGGAAATTATTCATCTGGAGCAAAATCGGTTACGACATCGAATCAAAAATCTCTACTGCAATATTTCATTGATTCTATTGGCGAGTGAGATGTGGGGGTCTATTCTTTCTTCGCTTCGTGTTTTGGCCCTTTTTCGTATGTTATGAATTATGAAGAATGACCCCCATCACCCTTCCCTTTTAATAAATTAGTCACTCAGGGACACAGTTGAATCGATAGGGGAGGGGGGTGGCAGGAATGAGACAAGAGTAATGCACTACATCAACTAAACCTCTCCCCTCCCACCTTCCCCAACCTCTCAGAACAACAACGAGTCCACGATAATTTATCTTATGTATATTGTTAATTTTAAGTTTAATTGGTTACTGTAAGCTTATGTACAGTAGTGCTACCAACTCTGGTATTTAAAATGTATTGTTAAACCTTATTGAACTCTAGGTTAAACCCACAGATGACGCAATTCGTATAGGCCTAATAAATAGATTTGTGTGGGTCTACTAATACTAAATTAGTAAATGTAGAGGAATAGCAATTGTTTGTTTTTCTCCCACGGTGAAAGTATATATTATGTTAGTCGCTGATAGTTAAGCTATAAAATTCCGAAAAGCCCTCTGCTATTCCTTGTACTGTGGAACTGCAATAAAAGATGTTATTCCATCCCGCCACATAGCCTTTTATCTTATTACTGTACTCGTTAAAGTAACTACAATCCAGTGGTTCTCAATTTTCACAATGTCGCGACTCATGCTGCAGTGACCCTAACCATAAAATTATTTTCGTTGCTACATCATTACTATGATTGTGCTACTGTTATGAATAGTAAAGTAAATATATGATATGCGGAATGTATTTTCATTGTTGCAAATTGAGCTTAATTAGAGCATAGTGATTAATCACCATAAACAAATATAAGTATATATTGTAAAAAATGTATTTCTAATTACAAAGAAAACAAAATTGCACTGACACACGGTGTTGCTTTCGTAACAGTTAAAATAATATAACAACAGTAAACTTCATTGTTCAAGTGGGCGGTCAGAGGCTCGAGAAAGTCTCCTCCTTCAAATATCTGGGATCCATAATATCCGATGTAGGATCCAAGCCGGAAATTCTTGCAAGAATAGCCCAGACAACTGCTGCACTTTGCAATCTAAAAAACATCTGGCGAAGCAAGACAATCTCACTTTACTCGAGGATTCGATTCGACTGATGCGCTCCCTGGCGATGGCAGTTTTTATGTACGGCTGTGAAACATGGACACTTACAGCAGATCTCCAGAAAAGAATCAGAGCTATGAAAATGAGATGCTTACGTAAAATTTTAAACATCTACAAAGATCGAGTTACAAATGAGGCTGTCCGTGAGTGCAACGTCATCGGCCCTCACGAGGATCTACTCAGCGCCATTAAATCCAGAAAACTCAGATGGTACGGGCATGTGGCAAGATCCAAAGGCCTGGCGAAAACCATCCTGCAGGGCAGAGTGCCGGGTGGAAGAAAGAGGGGCAGGCAGAAGAGACGATGGGATGATGACATTAAGGAGTGGACCGGCTTGTCTCTTGCAGACTCCCAGAGGGCGGCAAATGGCGTAAAATCATCCAACTGTCAAAAAATGGTGCCCCAACGACCCTCACTCGGGTTATGGGATAGAAGAAGAAGAAGAAGAAACTTCATTGCTACATTTTGCGACCGAATGAGTAAAAAGCCAAGTCAAGGAGAAGGTTAAGATTGCTTCTTTTTTACCAGGTCAGAAATTCAGTCTTTGCAAGAGCACAACTAAGATCATATTCCTCAACAAGTCTACTTCTATTTATTCTGTATTGAAAACCTATAAGATTGAAAACTCTGCTCATTCCACCACCCTTTATTTATCCGGACATTTTGACAGGTATGGCAGTTAGCAAGTAATGTTACAAAAAGAGTGTGTAACAAAGATAGGCCTATGTTATTTATTGGAAATGGAAGTAAAAGACACAACACAATCTCAGACAGAATAGGATCTGACTGCAAACACTTGATCCAGAATTTTTTCACTGGTATTGTAGAGAAATAAGTTCTCGCTGCATCGTTGTTTATAAATTCAATGAACTCTTCTTGTGCTGTCTCAGAAACATCTTCAACATTGTCTGTGAATCTGCTTCTGTTTCTGCCAGTTCTCAGGTAGACTTGAAATATCCTCTGTCAGCATGTGCAAGTGTTCTTTCATAGAAATTATCATTTTAATAATTTTGTCTGGTTCAATGTCATGCTCGTTAAAGAAAGCAGATACATTTTATTTTCATTCAATTTTTGTTGTTGTTATTGCCAAAGCTGAAGTTTCTACTTGCAGTTGGTCCTTGCAGTGATAAATTTAACTCATTCCAGATGGTAAATTTGTTTACAAAGTCAGCTATTTTCTGCAGTTCACTTTTATAGCCTAAAGTGCTTCGAAAGGCAGTCTTCCTTTCTCATTAAAAAACGTATTCATAAAACTTTTAAAAAAAATGTATTAAACTTTTCATCTCGACAACCATCTCATTTCACTGGTTCGACTTCATAGATTCGACTGATAGAACTCACATAATAATAGAATATTAAATGGCGGCATCTCAAGTCTTGAAGTAAAACCATACTGTAAAATATTATTTTAACACACTAGCTGCTTTAGACAGAGAACCTACTTACTATATATTATTATTTGTGACTAGTCCGCATACGTACATTTTATGGGGGCGAACCCTGTAACATAGGCCTAAACGTGTCTTTGTATGGAAGTATATGTGATTTGGTTAGTGGTTAGCGCCATGATGCAATCACGCCGCGTATTCGTATGTGCGCATATTCGCTTCTAGATAGATGAGCAGTGCATATTTCAAAGTAATGATACAATATTTCGTAAATCCGCAAATGAAAGTTGATTTTTTTGTTATCCATGGTAACCAGAACACCAAAAATATGATACAAAATTCCAACAATGTGATACAAAACACTAACAATTTGATACAAAACACCAACAAAGTGATACAAAACACCAACAATGTGATACTAAACACCAACAATGTGATACAAAACACTAACAATGTGATACAAAACACCAACAATGTAATACAAAACACTAACAATGTGATACAAAACACCAACAATGTGATACAAAACACCAACAAACGTGATACAAAACACCAACAATGTGATAAAAAAAACACCAACAATGTAATACAAAACACCAACAATGTGATACAAAACACTAACAATGTGATACAAAACACCAACAAACGTGATACAAAACACCAACAATGTGATACAAAACACCAACAATGTAATACAAAACACCAACAATGTGATACAAAACACTAACAATGTGATACAAAACACTAACAATGTGATACAATACACCAACAATGTGATACAAAACAGCAGCAATGTGATACAAAACAATAAAAATGTGATACAAAACACCAACAATGTGATCCAAAACACCAACAATGTGATACAAAACACCAACAATGTGATCCAAAACACCAACAATGTGATACAAAACACCAACAATGTGATACAAAACACCAACAATGTGATACAAAACACCAACAATGTGATACAAAACACCAACAATGTGATACAAAACACCAACAATGTCATACAAAACACCAACAATGTGATACAAAACACCAACAATGTGATACAAAACACCAACAATGTGATACAAAACACCAACAATGTGATACAAAACACCAACAATGTGATACAAAACACCAACAATGTGATACAAAACACCAACAATGTGATACAAAACACCAACAATGTGATACAAAACACCAACAATGTGATACAAAACACCAACAATGTGATACAAAACACCAACAATGTGATAAAAAACACCAACAATGTGATACAAAACACCAACAATGTGATACAAAACACCAACAATGTGATACAAAACACCAACAACGTGATACAAAACACCAACAATGTGATGAAAAACACTAGCAATGTGATACAAAACACCAACAATGTGATACAAAACACCAACAATGTGATACAAAACACCAACAATGTGATACAAAACACCAACAATGTCAAACAAAACACCAACAATGTGATACAAAACACCAACAATGTGATACAAAACACCAACAATGTGATACAAAACACCAACAATGTGATACAAAACACCAACAATGTGATACAAAACACCAACAATGTCATACAAAACACCAACAATGTCATACAAAACACCAACAATGTCATACAAAACACCAACAATGTGATACAAATCACCAACAATGTGATACAAAACACCAACAATGTGATACAAAACACCAACAATGTAATACAAAACACCAACAATGTGATACAAAGCAACAACAATCTGATACAAAACACCAACAATGTAATACAAAACACCAACAATGTGATACAAAGCAACAACAATCTGATACAAAACACCAACAATGTGATACAAAACACCAACAATGTGATACAAAACACCAACAATGTGATACAAAACACCAACAATGTGATACAAAACACCAACAATGTCATACAAAACACCTACAATGTGATACAAAACACCAACAATGTGATACAAAACACCAACAATGTGATACAAAACACCAACAATGTGATACAAAACACCAACAATGTGATAAAAAACACTAACAATGTGATACAATACACCAACAATGTGATACAAAACAGCAGCAATGTGATACAAAACAATAAAAATGTGTTACAAAACACCAACAATGTGATCCAAAACACCAACAATGTGATACAAAACACCAACAATGTGATACAAAACACCAACAATGTGATACAAAACACTAACAATGTGATACAAAACACCAACAATGTGATACAAAACACCAACAATGTGATACAAAACACCAACAATGTGATCCAAAACACCAACAATGTGATACAAAACACCAACAATGTGATACAAAACACCAACAATGTGATACAAAACACCAACAATGTAATACAATACACCAACAATGTGATACAAAGCAACAACAATCTGATACAAAACACCAACAATGTGATACAAAACAGCAACAATGTAATACAAAGCAACAACGATGTAATACAAAAATACCAACAAGGTGATAGGCCTACAAAACACCAACAATGTGATACAAAACACCAACAATGTAATACAAAGCAACAACGATGTAATACAAAAATACCAACAAGGTGATAGGCCTACAAAACACCAACAATGTGATACAAAACACCAACAATGTGATACAAAGCAACAACGATGTAATACAAAAATACCAACAAGGTGATAGGCCTACAAAACACCAACAATGTGATACAAAACACCAACAATGTGATACAAAACACCAACAATGTGATACAAAACACCAACAATGTGATACAAAACAGCAACAAGGTGATACAAAACACCAACAATGTGATACAAAACACCAACAATGCAATACAAAGCAACAACAATGTGATACAAAACACCAACAATGTGATACAAAACACCAACAATGTGATACAAAACACCAACAGTGTGATACAAAACACCAACAATGTGATACAAAACACCAACAATGTGATAAAAAAAACACCAACAATGTGATAAAAAAACACCAACAATGTGATACAAAACACCAACAATGTGACACAAAACAACCAGAAACCATTTCTTTTAGAATTATTTTTTTTCTTTGGCTGTCTCATAAAGTATAGGGTCTTTTGGCATTCAAAATTTTGAGTCAGTACATCAAAGAAGTAATAAAAGCACATTAGTTTGCAGCTCAGCATCAAATCCCAGCGTGCATCAGTCAATCCTTCACCATCGATTCGTTTCTACTTGCGGATTCGACGTACCTTGCTTATCCCTATGACAGAGCGGAATTTTTCGGATTAGTCCATTGCACTGTCCACTATCTCTTCTCTATTATCTCTAAGCTTATTCTGAAGAAAAAGAAACAGTCTCTTAACACTGTAAGCTTGACAGAACTTTGTTGCAGATTCAGCTTTGAAATGTTTATTTAATTTTAATATTAAGTTTCAACTTTTGATTACCTACACAATGTAACAAAAAAAACTTTTTCTTTGTTTATCGAAATTTTTTGATATTTCTTAATTAATTTGAGTGTGCTGAGTCTGAATATGACATTGTTATTTTTTATTGCATCAACCGTTTGTTAACAATAACAAAAAATCAATAAATGGGTTAGCCGCATCATTAAGCTATATCATGTAAGGTTAGTTACATGTTAAATACTGTAATGTTTCTCCACCATATTATATATGACTAGGATAGACTAAATAAAAAATATTAAATTTATAATGATGCGAGTATTGGTTACCATGGCAATGGCGGCCATCTTGAAAATAAACATATCTTTTTGAAATCCTAAAGTTTTCTAAAGATGATTTTATGAAAGTTTGAAATATATATTTGTTGTATTATAGTTTTTGTGGGTAACTGGCTAGTTTTTGTTGTTATTCTTTAAGAAATTATGAAATTATAAATTTTTTTTCATTTTGGTCTATTTTTTATAGATAAATTGCCCAAAAAATTATTTTATAACTCATAAATAATATTAATAAAAAAATTATGAAAGAGACAAACATAATAGTAACTAGCTAGTTACCTGCAATATATATATATATATGCATCATCCTTATAAGTTTAATTAACATATCTTAATTTTAAAAAATTAAGATTTTACTGACCAAAATACCACAAAAACAACATTTAAAGAAAAATTACTGACAAAAACCTTTCCATTTTGATTTTTTTTTTACAGTAGACTACACCACAAACATATATTTCTTCAACAGTGACATATACATAAACAGAAAAACAACATAAAACATGAAATTGTCCAGGTTTGTACGTTGTACCTTTCTTTGATTTGTTACGGTGTTCCGCTTCTACTTGTCTTTTATTCCTTTTTTTTTCTTTTAATTTGATTTACTTATATTTAATTAGGTCACTAACAAAATTTTCAATCTTTAGACAAAAAACTACAAAGTTTTCCTCATTTATAAGGGACTTAGTAGTAATAGTAACTGTAGTCTAAGCAATCGTTTTATAAGTTATAAAAATCTTTTCATAAATAAATTTAGAAAGTTTCAAATAAACTGATTGAACGATTTTTGATTTAGATGCTTGGAGGCGCCATCGTGCAACATTTGTTAATTAAATCGTACCCAAATTGTGCGAATATTTTTTTAAGAGCTCTAAATCAACATAAATATACATATATATATGAAAAGTAATATGAAAAGTGGGATTATATAGAAAATAGACAAACAAATCAGCATGTATATATAATGTTATAAATGCATTACACAAATACGAAAACTCCCAAAATATACTTTATGCTTTTTCTCAAGAAATATTGATGATAGAGCAAAACCAATGGTACCATTGAAATCAGCATACCGAAATTAAGTAAAGAACATAAAAAAATTAACATAAACAAATATGTTGTTACATGGTGTCATTTAGCTTAGATAAAATATTAGTATTAAGATAAGGATAAAATTAATAAGAATTTGCAATATTCCCCTCCCTTTTTTTATTATTGTACTTTCTGTCCCCTCCCCTCACAGTGCCATCACAATACGTGACGTGTTTTGTTGTTGTTTTTTTTGTGCTCCACACCTAGAACGTTTAGGCCTGTATGCAAAAATTACACGTGCTAGTTTTTCAATAAAATTATAATACTTACACATGTTCATGAAGTAACTCAGTGGCCACACCTTTCAAACAACTTGACTGTTGTAAAATAGGTGGGAGTGATTAAAACCAGTGTCAAGTGTCAATCTTAGACAAGATGGTCAGAGAATGAATGATGTTTTAAAATACTGGGAGGCAGTGGGTGGGGAGTAAAAAGATAAAATAGAAACTTGTTTGATTTGGTCTGATCAATGAGGAGTGCTTTTAGACTGTCATTATTGACTTTTTCAATCAATCAGTTTATAAAAAACTAAGTTATTTAAATTTAATAATCCGATATATACATTGTTTTAATCTGTTTTTATTTACTAGTTTTTTAATTTATTATAAAAAAAATATTGTTTTCCTCAAATGAAATTATTAAGTTGCTTTTATTAAATGATGTGATGTTTTTATTCCTTCAACTTCAAGCCATAACGTCCAGCGCCAAAGCGACCATCGCGCCAAAACGGCGGCGCCCAAACGTCCTGCTCACACTGATAATCAGAGCTATACATAGAACAATAAAAAAAACTACTTTTTAATAAGTGAGCTTTGTGTCGAAAATGTGTTTAATGATACAATTTGTTTAGATTGACATCTCATTGCCCCCCCCCCCCCCCCCCCAGTGTTTGAATCCCTACAGGTGCGTGACGTCCACTATATAATATTATTATACATTCTTCCCCCCAGTGTTTGAATCCCTACAGGTGCGTGCATGACGTCCACTATATAATATTATTATACATTCTTCCCCCCAATGTTTGAATCCCTACAGGTGCGTGCATGACGTCCACTATATAATATTATTATACATTCTTCCCCCCAATGTTTGAATCCCTACAGGTGCGTGCATGACGTCCACTATATAATATTATTATACATTCTTCCCCCCAATGTTTGAATCCCTACAGGTGCGTGCATGACGTCCACTATATAATATTATTATACATTCTTCCCCCCAATGTTTGAATCCCTACAGGTGCGTGACGTCCACTATATAATATTATCATACATTCTTCCCCCCAATGTTTGAATCCCTACAGGTGCGTGCATGACGTCCACTATATAATATTATCATACATTCTTCCCCCCAATGTTTGAATCCCTACAGGTGCGTGCATGACGTCCACTATATAATAGTATCATACATTCTTCCCCCCAATGTTTGAATCCCTACAGGTGCGTGCATGACGTCCACTATATAATATTATCATACATTCTTCCCCCCAATGTTTGAATCCCTACAGGTGCGTCCACTATATACCCGGTAATATTATTATACATTCTTCCACCCAGTGTTTGTAAATTAATTTAATGATTCAACTATAAGTTTGGTTTTAGTTGTAAATATTCACATGTTATGGAACTTGTCGTTTTCAATACTAAGCTTACTAAGTTACTAATTTTCAGTAGTATCTTTAACTAAACTTCTTGTTGAATGGTTAAATAAATCTTTAATATTGTTTGATATGTCTTAATCATTTGTCTGTATACCATAGTGGGTCAATGGGCGGACTTAATGCATGGAAAAAAGCCCAAAGATTCGTTACACGGGGAAGGAGGGAAACACCTGATGACCTGTCCTGCATTCAGGCAAACATGTGACCATTAGGTTACTGTGTACCTTGTGACAGGTGCTAGATCATAATTTAACCAATACACAGCCAGTGGATATCATGGAGTTCAAACTTGATCTAAGCTTTCTAATATGGTACAATGTCACACAGTGTGTGGTGAAAATGAACATTTCTTGGTTCACATCTGACAATACCTGACTGTGTGAATCAATAAAAACAAGACCAGCATTTGCATTGTTATATTTATTATCATGTTATATATTTATTTATATTTTTCATATACATTGAATAAATTCATGTAAAGAATTATTGCACATCATCTAACAATGAAATAACAAGAAGTTCATAATGTACATTCACACACACTTTCAACTTGAAGTTCACTCATACATCTTAACACAAATTTTTATTGGCTTTCCAAATATTATCCTTGAATCCTAGCTGCCTATTGGTCAATACTGATAAAATGAATACATCTGGTAACAATAGACAAGCTCTTTAAAGTATATTACATTGGGCAATGTCTACCCAGTGGCAGAGCATATCTTGACTTAATAACTTGAACTATACTTGGTGAAACTTTGTTGACATGACATAAACTATCAGTCAACCATAAATACAACTAAATTCAACCACTACAAGAAAATTCAATAAATTCATATCAATTACCACTTTGAATAAAATGTTTGCCAGATCTAGAGTCATAGACTTAAAAGATTTTTTTGTTTTTATTTTACAACAAATAATAGGAAATTGTACATATGAAGAGATTCAGTTTCAAGAGATGACTATCTGCAGGTAAGAATACTGTAAATACTGTAAATCTTATTCCATCAGAATTTTCTTTTAGAGAAGTTCATTGAAATGATGAGAACTGCTAAGGTAAACCCTAAAAAAAACTTTAGATTTTGAAATGTTAACTCTGTCATATATTTCAACTTGTCATAAATGAACTATTTTAGCTGAATAAATCCATCAATTAAAAATTAAATGATGTTATAAAAATGTGCTAAGAAAAGTTTTCTTTTGAAGGTTTAACCACCTAACAAACTATTGGCTTCACATCACTAGGCTCAATAGTTAAATACTATTGGCTTCACATCACTAGGCTCAATAGTTAAATACTATTGGCTTCACATCCCTAGGCCCAATAGTTAAATACTAATGGCTTCACATCACTAGGCTCAATAGTTAAATACTATTGGCTTCACATCCCTAGGCCCAATAGTTAAATACTATTGGCTTCACATCACTAGGCCCAATAGTTAAATACTATTGGCTTCACATCACTAGGCCCAATAGTTAAATACTATTGACTTCACATCACTAGGCTCAATAGTTAAATACTATTGGCTTCACATCACTAGGCTCAATAGTTAAATACTATTGGCTTCACATCACTAGGCCCAATAGTTAAATACTATTGGCTTCACATCACTAGGCCCAATAGTTAAATACTATTGGCTTCACATCACTAGGCCCAATAGTTAAATACTATTGGCTTCACATCACTAGGCCCAATAGTTAAATACTATTGGCTTCACATCACTAGGCCCAATAGTTAAATACTATTGGCTTCACATCACTAGGCTCAATAGTTAAATACTATTGGCTTCACATCACTAGGCCCAATAGTTAAATACTATTGGCTTCACATCACTAGGCCCAATAGTTAAATACTATTGGCTTCACATCACTAGGCTCAATAATACTATTGGCTTCACATCACTAGGCTCAATAGTTAAATACTATTGGCTTCACATCACTAGGCCCAATAGTTAAAAACTAACTTGTTATTAAAACAAAACATTTTTATTTCATTTAAAAATTCCCATGGTCATTTGTTGACAAAAATATCTCTTAAAATGAGCACATTCCTATACTGTTTAGATTTGTCTATGTATGCGAAAGTTAAATAATTACTCAACATTAAGAAACATGCTTTCCAATTGCTTTATAAAAGGAACAAAACCGTGTGTTGATACAAAAGTTGTGAAATAGTCAAACTGATATGTACAATTACAAAAAACAGTGATTCAAGGGGGGGGGGGGGGGGGGAGAAAGAATAACTGTTACTTTTGTTGGTTTATTTTTCCCTGATGCACTGATTTAGAAAGTGATCAATAAATCTGATATGTTGTACAACTCCTTCTCTATAGACAATTACTATAGAGCTGTGCGACTTCATAAAAGCAAACAATTATAAAAACTCCATAATGAGATTCATCATAACTGGAATACAGTAGAAAGTGCAAATTCAATAATATATCTTCATTAGATTTTTTTATTCATACATCTATTTATGACACCATATAATAAAAAAGAATCTAGAAAAAAAAAACCTTTGAAAATGGTTGTAAAAAAAGCAACTGTATGGAAACTTGAGCAATGTTACAGTTTGAGAAGAACATTTCCATCTTAAAAGTTATAACTAAGGATTTTAACTGGAGGGAAATATATCTTTCCTTAGGTCTGAAATTTTAATGTGAATGGCAAAAATAATCATTGGTTTAAAACCATATTTCCACAAATGGTAATCAGTTTTGGAAAACAACAACTATACTAACATTTACATCCCTAGTAAAAGCCCTTTATTTTAAAAGTAAAAAAATAACCAAAAGAAATCCCCCCCCCCCACCCCACCCCACCAGAAAAATCTAAAATAATGCAATTTAATTCTGTGGTAGTTTGTTTCTTTCTTCAATTTTCAATAAAAATATATAGGTCATTACATTCAGTTTGTAGAAATAAGATGTATGTTTGGAAATACATAACTTTTTGTTGGGAAATATATGACTGTATGTTGGGAAATATATGACTGTATGTTGGGGAATACAGGACTGTTGTATGTTGGGAAATACAGGACTGTTGTATGTTGGGAAATAAAGGACTGTTGTATGTTGGGAAATACAGGACAGTGTGTTGGGAAATACAGGACTGTTGTATGTTGGGAAATACAGGACTGTTGTATGTTGGGAAATACAGGACAGTGTGTTGGGAAATACAGGACTGTATGTTGGGAAATACAGGACTGTATGTTGGGAAATACAGGACTGTGTGTTGGGAAATACAGGACTGTTGTATGTTGGGAAATACAGGACTGTGTGTTGGGAAATACAGGACTGTGTGTTGGGAAATACAGGACTGTGTGTTGGGAAATACAGGACTGTATGTTGGGAAATACAGGACTGTATGTTGGGAAATACAGGACTGTTGTATGTTGGGAAATACAGGACTGTATGTTGGGAAATACAGAACTGAATGTTGGGAAATACACGACTGTTGTATGTTGGGAATAAGTGCTGGATACTTTTTGATATCAAACATCTTTTACTTTTAGGTGAAGATTTCATGAAAATGGTAAAATTAATATCCTTGAATACTTTTGTCTCTAAGTTTTTCTCTGCAAATAATTCCAGAGGTATCAATGTCATGTCAGTGCCATCTTGATAAATTAGCAAACTCATGGCTCAATAAATAATTCATTACAGTACAATACATTTTTAATTAAAGCTTAGAAGAACAACATATAATAGCCTAATGTGTTCTCATTTCAAGTTTGTTTCTATTTAGTCCGAACTGATATATGTGAAACTGAGTAGAAGCTTTCAATAAGTCATAGCTTGTGTAGTCCATAATATTAATTCATTCAGAATTGTCACAAGAAAGTCAACAAATTCACATGGTGTTTAAATACAAAATCACAGTCATTTCACTATGTGTAAACACCATCCAAGGAATAAACACCATCCAAGGAAT
Source organism: Anisus vortex (assembly GCA_949126835.1). NCBI lineage: Eukaryota > Metazoa > Mollusca > Gastropoda > Planorbidae > Anisus > Anisus vortex. Next base: position 24,911,432 of record OX421498.1, read on the forward strand.
AAACACCAATCAGGGAATTCATTATAATAGTCCATGCTTCCAGCAGTCCGGTGCAACAATAAATTCTTAATTTTGAAATAAAATGATTGGGAAGTTTGAAGAAAACATCATAAATGTCTTGACATTCGTGAAGATGGTGTTTCATCATGGTCTTGTTGAGAGGGTGAAGGTGAGTGATTATCTAAACTATTTGCTGAATGTTCAGAATGTCTATGTTGAGGGCTGTCTGTTTCCTGGAAACATAAAATAATTTAAACAATTACTAGTCTAGTTTTATAGAATAATTGAATGCAGATGAGATTGTATAAAGAACAAACAATAACTTAACTGATGTGTTTTACTAACTGACAACTGCACAAGGACTTTAGACATGTATAAAATATTTTACTACTGTAGATATTGCCTTTCCCTAAAATAATTATTAGATTAATATAATAATAATAATGAGCACTTATATAGCACATCTATCCATCCTATAATAGCATGCTCAGTGCGCTGTCATGACATAAATACAAGAGCACAAATTAGACAATGATTACTAGTCATTTAGTCATTAGATTAGTCATTAGATTGATTTGGTATTGATATTAAAATGTTTGCATTTAGTTGCATTGTATAATATTCATTGTGAGATGTAGACAGTTAAAAATTATGTAAATATGTTGGTGACTAAAACTTTGGTCAAGTCTCAGCATGCCTTAGCAATTGTCTGGAAAGAACTTCATCTCACAGTTTGACAGTTTGAGCAAGCCTCAAATAATGATGGCGGATATTAAAACAGGGTTCTTACTCTTTTCAGAAAATAAAATTCCAGACTTTTTTCAGACCTTTTACAGACTTTCACCAAAAATTTCAGACTTAAAAAAAAAGAACAAGTATATAGACACTAAAAATAAAATTAAAAAGCAGAATAACGATACTGTATAAAAGCACCATTAAGCTTATCTCTTTCTTTCTATGATGGTTTTGAATTACAGAAATTCTAAAACAAGTGAATAGGCTACTGTTACTGAAAATGAAGTAATAAACTCTGTAAAAATAATAAAAGCATGTGAAATTATGTCCTACCAATTAAAACTAAAGAAAAAAATATAATAGTAATTATTTAACACAATTATTTAAGCCAACTATACTAAAGTTTCTATATTTATAGCTTCCATTTATTGCATATAAAATAAACTTCAATAGATTAACGGTCAAGAAAGCACTATAACGTACGTCACCGTAAGATCTAGATGTATGCTCAATCGGGGAGACAAAAATCAAAGAAGGTGCAACCAGTAGAGTAAGCTAATTCTGAACTGTCACACTGGTGCATATAATTTCTCCCCATCCCCATGGGCCTGTAACTAACAATAGGTGATCTTCAGATATTTTAAAATCCCCCCCCCTCCGCATTTCCTTTAAAATGTGTAGCGGTGTAGCTTACTTACTTACTTACAGGCAAAGACTAAAGCCTAATTGTCACTAAATGACTAGAACTTCGAGTAGAAGTGTAATCCTATCGGAAATTTTTTTCTCTTATTTAGGCTTAATATGAACTTATAATTGTTTAAATGCTTCTGGTAAATTCGTAACGATTTTATATTTAGCCAATTTATGTCTAAAACATAAATCTAATAAGATATTTTCAGCATTGTGCGCATTTCATCTTCATCAATTTATCGGATAATAAAATGACTTAGTTTTGTCATTAGTCTGATTAGACCTATGCCAGCCGACGTCGGCTAAATAGCGGCTTAAAATTGAACCAAAGTTGTCCGCGAAAAACATGCATGTGCAAATCAAAAATAAAAATTCCATTACAATATTATATTCAGCTTATTGTCTATCGCATTTTCTAATTAGGCCTACTGTTTTAAAATTGTACCATAATTGATAAAATGACGTACGGCGGACATCGCAAACGGCTCGTCTCGTAGTGCTAGGCATGAACCAGGCTAAATACTGGAAATGTTACTAGCCCTTCCTACATGATATAAAATAGTTTCTTAAATGTCACCATTTTCTTTTTTAACTAATAAAATGACTTAGTTTTGTCATTAGTCTGATTAGACCTATGCCAGCCGACATCGGCTAAATAGCGGCTTAAAATTGAACCAAAACTGTCCGCGAAAAACATGCATGTGCAAATCAAAAATAAAAATTCCATTACAATATTATATTCAGCTTATTGTCTATCGCATTTTCTAATTAGGCCTACTGTTTTAAAATTGTACCATAATTGATAAAATGACGTACGGCGGACATCGCAAACGGCTCGTCTCGTAGTGCTAGGCATGAACCAGGCTAAATACTGGAAATGTTACTAGCCCTTCCTACATGATATAAAATAGTTTCTTAAATGTCACCATTTTCTTTTTTAACTAATAAAAAATGGCTTTTTTCTGTGCATTTTGATCAAGGGCATAAATCTATTCCAAAATAAGTTAAATCAGAAAAATGTGTCGGGACTCCACGTAGCCTAGACTATTGGCGCCATAGAGTAGCCTAAGCAGGCCTTTTACATATTGGTCGCAAAAAAAGAGCATACGATCATGGAAGAATTGAAAATGTATAGTTAAGGCCTATAGCCTATCTTAAATATAAGCATAAGCTTGTAGTAATTTAAGATAACGAACGCAATTTTTGTTTTTACAAAGACCGTGTTTAGCAGACTGGGTCCGGTGCTTAACTGAAATATTTTTACACATCCGATCGGTTGATCGTCAAATTTTATGACATTTTAGGAGGAATACATATACAGCATTCAATATACCCTCACCTATTCGCGGGTTTGGTTCTAAATTAACCCTATCGCATCGTATGCCCCGTATACCGGGTTAGCATCCTAACGTCATAAAAACGAATGCCCGGTAAAAAGGGGTTTTAAATTTGTTCCATTTTTTGTCAATTCTAATACATATAGGCCTAGGCCTACATATGTTGTCCACATAGAAAATGACTTTACGGTACTGTAACACAGTATGAGTAACTGTACTATGCTATGCAGTGTTAGGCTACGTGTAGGCCTAGGCCTTCTGTAAAAACGTTTCTTTTTTATTAAAATAAAGTAGGCCTATTGTTATAGTACAAAATTAAAATGTGTTTACATTATCATTACTACATTAGTGAAATACATAACTGCATGCAATATTAGGCTACTAGGCCTACATTATTTAGGCCTACTGAGTGTGTTTAGAAAGTGTTTGGGAAGCATTTAGTACCGTATATAATCTCATACATAGGCGTTTTAAAACCGCATACACTGCGGTTTTTCGCATTTCGCGGGGAGGTAAAGGTATTTTTAAAAATAACTTTTTGACCTTTCATAAGGGTGCGAGAACTTCTTAGTAAACCCAACCCGACAACTTGCAAAGGCGGAGAGGGGGCGGAGTCTGCTATCGCTTGGTACTGTAGTTGACACTCACAAACGTCATGCTGCTTACGTTTTTATTTGAGCCAAAAATTAAGAGAGAGGGGGAAGGAAGAAGGTTGGATACAAAAAGACTTGGTTACAAAAAGACTCAAGAACCTTTTTTTTTCGATTCCAGACTTTTACCCTAAAAATTTCAGACTTTTTAAAGACAAAAAAGTATCTGGAAAACCAAAATCAGATTTTTCAGACTTTTTCTAGACTTCCAGACTTGCGTACGAACCCTGTTAAAACATTGAGTATTGTGTTTAATAAATAATTCCTTAAAGCATTTAACTAAGAATATAAATTGTATGTGTTTATAATTCTTCAATCATCAAAGAATATCTGTGTTTGTGCTGATTAATAAATATTTGATGTAAGTAAAGAACAACAAAGATTTTCAAGTTTGATTTGCAAGATCAGCTGAACGAACTCATTTTAATGAAAATAAAATGTTAAGATGTCCGGAAAACGCTACGAATAATAAAAAATAATATGGGCACTAACAACTACATTTACTTCACAGTTAGAATTAATATTCGTATGTGATGCAACCCCACGAACCGGTACGGATGTCGGTAAAACATATTTTTCAATAAATGCAAAATATTGTGAAAAAAGGGTCCGAGATCATTTTTGAGATTATTATTGATTTGTAATGTTGAATTCCTTAACTAATAGCTGTAAAATTTTCAAGGTTACATTATTTGTAGAAATTACGAAAAAAATAGTTTTTATTCTGCTTTTGTATAAAAGCAAGCAAAATGGCATCTAAAGATAAAATAGTTTAAATGTAAACTAAATATTACTTAACTCATTTGCTACTACTGCGACTCAATGCGACCTACCCCCCTCAGTACTAATGCGCCCTAAAGCGGCCGCCACATGTGTGACTAACCTATTGTAGTTTCTTGATTTTTCGCCATGCGTTCTGTTTTTTTTTAATGCTGCAAGCACGGATTTTAAAAAGAAGGAATATAGTCTGTTTCGTTAATAAAAACCAGATGTTTTTATCTAGTTACGTTTTTTTGCGCTGCGCGTTCAAAATACGGGTAGTTTTCAGTGGCCTTTCGTATACTTTTTTTTATAGCCTTCGCTTTTAATTTTTTACTTTATTTATCAATAGCTCTATACCTCCAAATATAACATTTAACAACAGTTCTGATAATAAGGATGCTGCAGATATAGACTTAGATGAATTTCCATTACAACTCGATTTTTGGGCTTTATTATACTTTCTCAGACTTTGACTGTAGGGCTAGCGAAAATATTTAGTAGCCAAATCATAGGGTCTCAACACTCAGCGAATGATTCTACCGATAATTCGGCATTTTTTATGTATAAAAGTATACATTTTCAGAAAGCTTAGATATTTATCTATTTTATGATGTAATTTTTATTCACTTTGGGGAATATTTAGTCATTTAAAAAAAATATTTAAAAATAATTTACTAAATTTAATACGGAGTTCCTTCCCTTTGGCTAGTACTTTCCTGGGTGTCTTTGGAAACTAGGTTAGTAGCAAATGAGTTAAATCATTGAAAACTTTTAAAGCTTGTGTATTGACGCATTATGATTATGTTTGCTAAATTTCATGGCGATTGGTTAATATTTATTCATCCTGGTAATATTTAATTATTTGTTGCAAGGCTAAATTGTGAAAAATCGACATGGATTTCTTTTTCATTTTTCTCCAAAACTACTTCTCTTACCTTTACTTGTGTATATTTGAATTACTTTTAAACTAATTAATCGATTTTAAAGATTTTTTCACCAATGTATAGATAAATGAATTAGCTTTTACTAAACACATAAAACTAAATATCTTATTTTGCCAACTTCAGTACCATTCCGTGGGGTTGCATCACATATAGGGAAAACAATGTATATCAAATTAAAATTTACCATGTTTAACATTTTCAATAAATTCTAGAGATCCATTGAATAATGAATCAGGCATAAGAGTTCTTTAACTGCTAAAATTATATTTTTCAGTAAGATTCTAAGATCAATTTTTGAAAACTTAGAATTAGTTATTAAGTCTACAATTTAGCATTTGTAAATGTTCTCTCCTGTCAGCCTTTACTTACATCTTTAAGACCAAACTCTGACTCATTTTCTACTTTGATTGAGAAGAATCTACCTCCTGTACCTCGTGTTCGTTGGCATGCATGCTTGTGACGTGACTCGTGAAGATATTTCTAAAGAAGAATAGCATGCCAGGTATTAGAGCTGTGCCATAGTATAAATGCAGCAAAGAGAATAAAAGATTAGCAAAAGAATATGTTTACCATTTATCCTTTATAAACAAGTTTAGCGTCTTCACTATCACTAAGAAAAAACATTGCAGCAGTATAACAGGGTTCATACTTTTGAGGTGCCCCAATTTTATAATTGACAAATCAAAATATAACAGTATGGGAAAAAGTTTACAAGGTAATCCAATTTGATATTTTATTTGCAGCACTCAGAGAATTGAATGCTTTCCTTATCCAGAGTTCTTACTCTACTAATACTTTCAAATATTTTCATCAAATAAAACAATACAACCATAAGTGAAATATCTTTATCATTCTTTACATCGTCTAGCATCATTTATTATACAGTTCTAAGAGCAAAAATATAAATGCTAGGGATGTTTTTAAAGTACCCAAAAATTAATTATTTTTTTTAAATTTGTGATGGTACTTATGGAATCTTGACTGTAACTACATAGTTTTTCACTTTTTTAAAGTTTTTAAGACACATATTTTGCACCACTTTGTCCATTTCAACAAAATTTTACCAAACTTGAAAAGTCTAATCAATTGTTTTAACCCATTTAAGCCCCAGATTCTAACTATTATTGATTCTCTAGATCTATGTTTGGTTCTAATGTGAAATATATGATGGCTGGTGGCATATACAATGCACACAGAAATGTGCTTCTTTGAAACAAGACACTTTTGTGTGCACTTTGTGCTTGCCCTAACCAGTGCATTATTTTGATAAAAAAAAATTCATATGGCAGTAGTCAAGTTTATGTCAATCATTCACATTTTTTTAAAATTTACAAATTATTGATTACTGTGCTGATTTTTAGTCTTGAATGTTTTTTGTTTGTTTAAAAGTACAGTATAGATAGCATGCAGACTATAGATACACTAGCTTGTTTTTCTTTTTACTGTTGGTGCAGTAGTTTTCTTGACTCAATCATAAATAGATTTAGATTTTACATCATAAAACTCATTGGTTTAGAAAAGAATATTGTTTTAAAAAGTTTAAAATATCTGTCAAAGTCTAGGAAAACGCATGTGACAATACAATAGCAGTGACATCTCCAGTTTTCCTTACATTAACAAAATAATAAATCTTTGATATCTTTGGCTTAGTGTTTGCTCTGAAATCAAAGTGTTTGCTATGATAAAGCAGCAAACATGGTCATCTGATATCTACACTCTAACTTTGCTTAGTAATACAATAATGTATGTTCATTCAAGTGGCCACTTTGCTTAGTAATACAATAATGTATATTCATTCAAGTGGCCACTTTGCTTAGTAATACAATAATGTATATTCATTCAAGTGGCCACTTTGCTTAGTAATACAATAATGTATGTTCATTCAAGTGGCCACTTTGCTTAGTAATACAATAATGTATATTCATTCAAGTGGCCACTTTGCTTAGTAATACAATAATGTATGTTCATTCAAGTGGCCACTTTGCTTAGCAATACAATAATGTATGTTCATTCAAGTGGCCACTTTGCTTAGTAATATAATAATGTATGTTCATTCAAGTGGCCACTTTGTTGTACTTTGTTTTGGTACTTAGTAATATAATAATGTATGTTCATTCAAGTGGCCACTTTGTTGTACTTTGTTTTGGTACTTAGTAATAAAATAATGTATGTTCATTCAAGTGGCCACTTTGTTGTAATACAATAATGTATGTTCATTCAAGTGGCCACTTTGTTGTACTTTGTTTTGGTACTTTTGTTATTATCCTAACAATTTAAACTAGGTCACCAAAACATAATAAGGTGGTGTTCGCAAAGGGTCATTTACTCTAGTAGCAAAGCTATACCCGGTACCAATATGTTAAAATTAGTAGACCGATTCATTGGAGAAAAAGGTTTCTCAAAAGACTATATACCAGTACACACAAGTGTAAATTGTGAAGTTTTTAATAATAATAGGTCAGCAAGTATGAAAACAAACCGGCTTACCTTGACAATGAATGAGAAGAACGCCTTCTCCCTTTCAGGGAAAACATCTTGCTATATAGCAATTGGAGCTATCTTGTGCATTCCAGATAATTTTATTGAATCTTTATTTAACTCATTTGCTACTAACCTAGTTTCCAAAGACACCCCTGAAAATACTTGCCAAAGGGAAGGAACTCTGTATTAAATTTAGTAAATTATTTTTAAATATTTTTTTTAATGAATAAATATTCCCCAAAGTGAATAAAAATGACATCATAAAATAGATAAATATCTTAGCTTTCTGGAAATTATACTTTTATACATAAAAATGCTGAATTATCGGTAGAATCATTTGCTGAGTGTTGAGACCCTAGGATTTGGCTAAATATTTTCACTAGACCTAGCGTCAAAGTCCGATAAAGTATCATAAAGCCCAAAAATAGAGTTGAAATGAAAATTCATCTAAGTCTATATCTGCAGCATCCTTATTATCAGAACTGTTGTTAAATGTTATATTTGGAGGTATAGAGCTATCGATTAATAAAATTAAAAATTAAAGACGAAGGCTATATAAAAAAGTTTTACAAGACGAAAGGTCAGTAAAAAATACCCGTACTTTGAACATGCATCGCAAAAAAAGAAACTAGATAAAAACATCCGGTTTTTATTAACAAAACAGACTATATTCCTACTTTTTAAAAGCCGTGCTTGCAGTAAAATAAAACCCCAGAACGCATGTAAAAAAAAAATCAAGAAACAACAATAGGTTAGTCACACACGTGGCGGCCGCTTTTGGGCGTATTAGTACGGAGGGGGGTATGCCGCACTCAGTCGCGGTAGTAGCAAATGAGTTAAACCACTAGTTAACGAAAAAAAAAATCCTGGGTATCTTAACTCATTTGCTACTACCGCGACTGAATGCGACCTACCCCCCTCCGTACTAATGCGCCCCAATGCGGCCGCCTCGTCACGCAAAGCTACTGTTTTTTATTCGCCGATTTTTCGCTGCGCGTCGTATGGGTTTTTTAACCAGCAATTCAGCTGTAAAAAACTAGGATTATAGTCCGTTGCGTTAAAAAAAAACGGATGTTTGTATGACGATTAGTTTTTTTTCTAGGCCTAAGCAAAGTTGAAGAAGTTTTAGTGTATTTTTTTTCTGAAAATTTTTATTAGCGTGACTGACTGTGTTATGGCTTTTACATTTTTGGAGTCATTAATTAATCGCCCTGCACCCTCTTCGTTTGATAATACCTCTGATAATGAGGATGAATCAGATATAGACTTAAACGAAACTGCATTAGCTGATTTACATATTGCATCGGACTCTAGCGATTCTGAAACTGAAGGTGATGGACAGCCAAACAATGTAAACATTGAATCTTGGTCTGACGATGTGACCAGCGTCACAGATAAAATGAAGGATTTTGAAGAAATTGATGGTGGGATTCACACCTTAGGCCTAGATAGTAGTCCCGTTGATTACTTTAGATTGTTTTTGACTGAAGAAATCATTCAGCTAATGGTAACAGAGACAAATAGGTATGCTGACCAGCAACAACAAGCTAAGGGGCGTATAGATACTCAGTGGAAGCCTGTAGTTGCTGATGACATCTATACGTTTTTGTACATAAACATTATGTTTGGGGTGCACTGGGTCCCTACTACTAAACTTTTCTGGTCTTCAGACAAGTCTTGGAGGGTGCCAGCTATTGCAGCTGTTATGGGGCGCACTCGGTATGAAAAAATAAGATAGTATTTTCATCTAAACGACAGTGAAAAAATGCCAGCCAGAACCAGTGAAAATTATGATCCTCTTTTTAAAGTGAGACCACTTATTGACCACATTAGGCATGTATGCCAAACAGTCTACAAGCCTAAACGACAGCTCAGTGTCGATGAGGCAATGGTTGGGTACCGAGGTCGGTTATACATGAAAAATAAGCCTACATCTTGGGGCTTAAAAGTTTGGTGTTGTGCTGAGGCAAATACAGGCTTTGTACTCAATTTTCGAGTGTACACTGGGAGAAGGGATTATATTTCAGGAAATGGGCTGGGATATGATGTGGTGATGTCTATGGCAGAGCCCTATTTAGACAAGAACCATGAAATTTTTTTTGATAACTTTTTTTTCATCACTGAAACTTGCGGAGGAACTTTTGTAAATGAAAACATACTGCTGTGCAACTATTAGACCACAGATAAAGGGATGGCCACTGCCTAAATTAAAGCAGAAAAAGGGAGATGTCAAGATGAAGCAGAAGGGTCTCATAGTGGCCACTCAATGGACTGATAAGCGTCAGGTCAATGTGATCTCTACCAACTCTAACCCCATTATTGTAAATGTGCAACGACGCAGTAAGGATGGTCTAACTGACACCCTTATTCCCCAGCCAGTTCTTACATACAACTCTGGTATGTTTGGGGTGGATCTTGCTGACCAACATAGGGCATATTACCCAGTTGGTCGTGTAAGCAACAAATGGTGGCGATACCTACTCTGGTATCTGGTCGATCTGTCAATGATCAACAGCTTTCTACTGATGAAAGATGCCAGGCCTGAAGATTCAAGAGATTCTCCATCACAAAACCATCTCTTATTTCATAAGGCAGTTGCAGATGCAATTTTACTTTTGTCTACAACAAAAAGAGTTGCTAGGGAGATAGATACACCTAGTGTTTATAGCAGATCCAAACCTTACAGCAGTGAGCACAGGCTGGAATCCTTTCCAGGCAGAAAACGACGATGCTTTCAATGTTCAAGAGATGGCAACAAATCTGGCAATGGAAGAACCAGGGAAACCATAACTGGCTGCCATTTATGTCAGGTTCATTTGCATAAGGGTTACTGCTATTCCAAATATCATGAGAGCATTAAAAACTAAAGACAAAGTGAACAAATTGTGCGGAAATTGACATTTTTTTTGTAAAAAAAGACAATTTTTTGTTTTCGGTATTTTTATTTCATATTATTTTGTATTAAAAGTTATTAAAGTTATACATTTCTATAAAGATCAGCCATTTTTCTATTTTTTGATGCATGTTTTGTTGTATTTGGATGATATTTAATAATTTAAAATAATTATTTAGTGACATAATAGTTGAATTAATTTAGAGTTATCTCCCTTTGCCTAGTACTCTGAGGGGTGTCTTTGGAAAGTAGGTTAGTAGCAAATGAGTTAAAATTATATCACCCAAATCTTCTATCAAGAAACAACTCTGAATTATTTTTGTGTTAAATTTTTTTTTTTACAAAAATGCGATAGTTTTTTTCCTATGTAGCAAAATTCACAAACTTTTTTTAACCTGTATGAACCCTGTTATAGGTGTAAAAAAAGATTCTACTAATAGTTATAAATGAAGAATGCTTAAGTTTAAAAAGTGACCCGAGTTACCTCTTATACCTTCAAGTTTCTAAGAATAAAAACCAATACCTCTACAAACCATAAAAAAGGTTTAGTACAGTGATTCTCATCACTGACCTTACGTTTCCGAACAACTTTTCCAGAACTTTCTAATTTGGCTCTTGCTTCTCTTCTTTTTAAAATGCGATGATACTGTTTGGCATTGACGTATAGAGGTTGTGTGGACTCGTCTTCAGGATCTTCAGCAGCTATTTGAATTCTGCCACTTGCTTGAGTAGCTGTGCTGGTTGTAGCAGTACTCACACAGCCAGGTAAATTGGACTACAAGAGAAAGAACAACTGTCACCATTGCAATAAAAAGAAATATAATTTCAATGGTCAAAAGTAAATGGTAGTAAGTTCGGTTTCCTTACGGAGGCATCTCCATTGACTAGAGTTGAATGCTGAGTGTCGTTAGTTTCATGTTCAACGTGTGTTTCTAGAGATGATGTTGAATTGATTTCCTGATGGCTTGTTTCCAACACTTGGTTTTGGTTCAGTACTAGGATGAAAGAGTTTTTCAGCATTATCAATTTTTTGATTAGCATTTTTACATAGCTGATTGGAAAGCTGTATTGCACATTTTTTTTCGTCTAATTTTAATAGGTCACTAGGTCTTTATTATTATTAATTAAAAATACTTTTTCTGACACAGTGACAGTGTCATGTCTCACATGAAAAGTCAATCCATTAATTCATCAGTCATATATTACCTGCAGCTTGGTGAAAGGGTACAGCTGAGGATGTATTATTTTCTAAAGATGTAAACATAGCTGTAGGCTGCCACACTAGGCCACTTTCTGTTTGAACAAACTGACCAACTAATGGATTCTGACTTTGAGCTTGGAGAAACATCTGCTTTGATAAGAAAAAATGTTCAAATTATGAAATGAACAGAAAACATTTAAAGAAATACTGTCCAACCTATACTGTCCAACCTTGGCTATTCATAGTGGTTGTCTGTAAACAAAAACTTCTATCCATATTTGTATTAATAAATAGTTGTCCCCACTGGTTGCTCCTTGTTAGATTTTACACAAGTTTGTATTACAAAGTTCTTACTCTGAAATCATTTTAAATTCCTGATCTTTACACGATGATCATGCTAGTTTTGATAACAACGTCTCTATGTGACTATTCACTTTTTTAAATTAAAAAATTCACTTCATCTCATATATGGTAGAAATTGAAAGATAAGTCCCAAAGCTGGCTAAGTGTGTATACTGTCTGTGTTTCAGCCATCAGGCTTGGAAAAAAAAAAGAAAAAACATGACAAAACTTTCAAGGAGTATGGTGAAGAAATAACAAAGAGGCTATTGTGTCTTCTTTACATGCGTACATGGCCAATGATAATTGCACAGCCAGGTGATATTACAGGTACAGCGTGCATGCCCCCTCCATTCATTAAACGCTGGGAGAAATTCTGATGGGGGGAGAGGCAATGTTCCTAGCATGCACCATGCCTCAGACAGGAAGTCTTTCACTCCTACATTAGACATAAAGCCAAGACTTTAAAAAAAAAAAAGTCTCGCCAAGTATAAGGGAAAGGTATTATTTTTCTTTATTCTCACTCTTAGAAGCACATAAAGACATCAGAACTACTGTGCCCAATAGTTACACTGAAACACACAGTGTCATAAATTCTCTTAGTTTTATGTTTACAAAAAATATGTCTGCAGTTTCTTTATGAATGATTAACAGACATGCCTACCCCTAAGGACTAAAAAGAGGAACAATCTTGATGAAAAAGAGGATTTTTCAACAAAAAAGTGGAACACCCTTTATGTAACAATCTTTTATAACAAAAAAAAAAGAGGAACATACCCATCTATTTACTATTTCACTATTTAAAATGTAGGTAGGCCTACGTTTTACAGACAGTTCGCAATCGATCTAGATCTAAGACCTAAGAGCTTAGTACAAAGAACATTAGGCCTAAATCCACATTTTTCTTTGCTGAATAAACTCCTCTGAATATTCCTTCCTATAAAACTGTCTGTATTTTTACAGTTGGAACAAATCAGATTTAAACTTTCTGAGCCAGGACGTTTAGACATTTGACAATCTTAGCAATACAGTAAAGGAAAATAAAAAGATTCATTGCCAAACACGTGTAATACAGCAAAACAAATAAAACGTTAGAAAATACTAGAATATGTCTTTTAAAAAACCCAGAAAACCCAAGTAATAATAATTATATCATCGTGACCTTATTTATCCCTTTGATTTACACGGACTATATTTCAACACATGAAAAACCCAAACTTTCCAATTTGGTGTAACAAAACTAGTAAAAAGCGGAACGGCGTAACAAAGTGTGTTTTTTTATCAAAAAGCGGAACAAATACGCCAAAAGCGGAACGGTAGGCATGTCTGGATTAAGTTGCAAATTATTACTGCGTTAAAATACTATTGAAGAAAACAGTTTGAAGATTTAATAAAACCATAAAAACTATGTTTTTATTATACTTCCTTTATTTGCAAACTAAGTTTACCATCATGTAATTAAATAATTGATTGACTACTGCAAATGAAACGTACAGAAAAATATGTGTAGCAAATCTCAAAAATATCTCCTTACTCCGTATAAATTGTTCTAAAAATAATCTTAGCGCATAATTTTTTTTTCTAGCTTCGCGCCGAAAAACTATAAAAAGTTGCACAGGCATTTTTAAAGTGAAACCAAAATTTTTCTTATACTTTCCTTTTAACTCATTTGCTACTAACCTACTTTCCAAAGACACCCGGGAAAATACTAGCCAAAGGGAAGGAACTCCGTATTAAATTTAGTAAATTATTTTTAAATATTTTTTTTAATAATTAAATATTCCCCAAAGTGAATAAAAATTACATCATAAAATAGATAAATATCTTAGCTTTCTGGAAATGTATACTTTTATACATAAAAAATGCCGAATTATCGGTAGAATCATTCGCTGAGTGTTGAGACCCTAGGATTTGGCTAAATATTTTCACTAGCCCTAGCGTCAAAGTCCAATAAAGTATAATAAAGCCCAAAAATCGAGTTGAAATGAAAATTTATCTAAGTCTATATCTGCAGCATCCTTATTATCAGAACTGTTGTTAAATGTTATATTCGGATGTATAGAGCTATCGATTAATAAAGTAAAAAATGAAAGACAAAGGCTATAAAAAAAGTTTTACAAGACGAAAGGCAAGTGAAAAATACCCGATTTTTTGACGCGCATAGCAAAAAAACGAAACTAGATAAAAACATCCGGTTTTTATTAACGAAACAGACTATATTCGTACTTTTTAAAAGCCGTGTTTGCAGTAAAATAAAACCCCAGAACGCATGTCGAAAAAAAATCAAGAAACGACAATGTTAGTCACACAATGTTAGTCACACATTTGGCGGCCGCGTTTGGGCGCATTAGTACGGAGGGGGGTATGTCGCATTCAGTCGCGGTAGTAGCAAATGAGTTAAGAAATGAATATTGTCATACGTGTAGTATTATTAGGTTGTTTTAACTGAAAATTTGATAGAATGTATTGTTAGTCGGGGCAAGTCTGCTGTCCAAATTTCAGCTCGATTGGACCACGGGAAGTGGTTGAAAAATCGAAGCCAATTCTTGCTCCCACGACGCATGATTGCAATCAGACAGACAGAAAATGCAACTTAAAATAAAGGGAGTAAAAAGGAAAGACTTGTATTATTCTGATTTCATTTCAAAGGAAAAGTTATTACATTTCCATGACAACAATTAAAAAAAATCTTAAAACATGTATTACTACCTGCTGTAATGGGTTTATAAGTCCACTCATATGTTCTGTTCCTAGCATTAATGGCACCTGCAATATTAATTGACTTTATTAAAAATAGAAAAAATGGTATTTAAGTGAAATCTTACATCTTAACTAACTGCATACCATAAGCTGTTGGGAGTGTCAGGGCATCTATTTACCTGCTGACTGTTTTGTGTTATGCAAAAAGTTATGTTTTGACATAAAATATCTTTATTTAGTGACAAGACTGGAAATTCATATAACAATGCATGTTAACAGCAGATGTTAAACAATCTTGGATTTTTTTCAGATTGACCTATGGTGGATTGTTTTTTAAACATTTCAAAATGTAGGCTGTTACTGTTACAATTGGTAATATTTTATGTCTATGAAACAGATTTTTTTTTTACCTTTATTCCAAATTAAAAGTAATGAAAATTTGAAATAATATGAAATACACCAATAAGTTCAGATATTACAAATGTTATTTTGGCACAATCATCAAGATTCTTTTAGATGTTTAAAGCTACACATTTTGATTGATCATGTCTTGCCATTCAAATTTCCCACACCATTTCCAAATTGTCATGTATATACATTATACAGGGTTCGTACAGAAAAATTGACTCAAAATTCCAGGAGTGTTCCAGACGTTTTTCAGGAGTAAATTTTTTAAATTTTCAGAACCTTTTTAAGAGCTAATAATAATGAAAACAGTATTACGATGTATAATTATAGCACTTTGAAATTTTTATTGTAGTGGTATGTATAATTACATGGTTTCAGTAGTCCATTTTTTATATGACTAGACATGCCTACCCCTAAGGACTAAAAGAAGAAAAAGCTTTAGATCTATATAAAAGAAGTTTTTTTTTTTACAATAAAAAAGGGGGGACATACAAAGCTCCAGAAACCCTAAAGAAATCTCTTCTTGCAGGGGAGTCATGCAATAGATGGTATCCAGCTAACAACAGGGATTCCAGGTCCCATGGAGTGGCAGAACAACAAGATCGGAAGGCATTGTGTAATGTGTGCAGTCCACATGTGCCAATCTCCAGCAACTCGGAATAAGGAGCATGGACATCAATACCCTTCTTCAACAAGTCTGCTAGTGCCAGGTTAACATTTGGTCCATCCATAGACAGTTGCAGACGCTTTTGATGTCCAAACTTTACAACCAAAGGTCTTAGTTCCTTGAATAGATCTACAGCTGTTGCATGCCCCGTAAATCGAGAGTCAAAGTATTTTGTCACAACATTTTCTTTTTCCCAAAATCTTATGTAGACATCCAGCTGTTATTCTTGCATTTGCTTGTTCAATGTCTCATCAAAGAGAAGAGAAGAGCATAGCTTTGGGCTGACTGGAGACTTTTTGATAATTGTTCAGCAAAATATGGACCAAGTCCAAATGCACATAAATAAGATGCCTTTTTTTTTACTGCAGTTAAATCCTGCAGCAATTTTGCTATCAGGAAACATAGCTCTCAAGAGGCTAACTCCAGTGCAGGAACTATAGCGGTAGTGTGAATCAACGCACTTTAATATCCAAAGTATTTGGGCTGCAATATGCAGTGTGTCTGTTTTTGGGGTATAACCAAATAACCAAAGTAGATAGTAAAATTGTAAAGTGAATCGAAAACCACAAAGTGGATCGTAAAATCACAAAGTAAGTGGATCAGTCTGCCAATCAGTTATACAGCTTTAAAACTTTTAGAAAAGCCAAGCTGAGCTCTTAAAAAAAAACCAGACACATCGCTACACAGCATTGCTTTTTTATGACGTTGCGGGGACTTATAGCCTACATCCCAAGTTTGGATTTTTGAAAAAAACAAGAGCAAGTAAAAAAAAAACAAGGAGTGGCATCACTGGTTGTTATCAAAGTTTTAGCGGAAACATAAAGCGGCAAAGCGGGTTAACTCCAATAGGGCTTTCTAAAAAAGTGAAAGTAGGCTACAATGATTACAATTTTTTTTATTAATAATTAATCTTCCTCGAAAAATAAGGAGTTTTAAGTATTTTCCCAGGACTAAATGCAGTTTTTCCAGGAGTTTTAAGGTCCTGGAACTCAACTTTTTGTTTTCCAGGAGCTGTACGAACCCTGCTAAGACCGCTGAGAGTAGTAGATCATTAACATATTGTGCATTCACTAATTGTTTTAGAAGGCTAAAAAAAAAATATATTTGAAAATTTGAGGTTATAGATAAAAAGATCATTTAAAAAAACAAATCACGGTGCTGTGCAGATTATATAATAATATAATATAGTAAACAGAATTAGATTCCAACAATAAAAGAAAGTATGAAATACTCTGTAATGTAAATTGTAATACTAACTTGCATCGGACCACAAAGACCATTTACTGTATTTTTGTTTACATTTTCTGTGATTTATTTAAAGCCTATTTTTTTTAAAAATTATCTGATTTTTTTTTCAGGCACAAAATATTTTTTTACCAGTAGACCATAAAAACCTTAACGTAACACTGTAGCTTGGGGTAAAAGTAAGTAGCCCTGTGTGCTCCTTTTTATAATTTTCTTAGCCTTTATGTTGAAAATAATAATTTTACATTAGTAAATGTTTAAACTAAAATAGTAACAAATATTTTAGGCTTTAAATTATGGACACATCTACATTTTGGTATCTTACATATTTGAAATACGTTTTACTCAGTAACAATGTAAATTAATAGTTTAATATGAAATAAGAGTTGGACATAGGACTTGATCTGTTTACTCACCACTTGCTGCATAATTTGTCCGTTGGGACCCTGAACATGAATAACTTGACATGGTTGGCCTTGCAATGACATCATTTGTAATTGCTGACCTGGAAGTTGAAATGTTTGTAACTGTTGACCCTGTAATTGAAGAACTTGACCTAATTGGTTTTGAAGTTGAAATTGTTGGCCTTGGTTTTGAATCTGATGGCCCTGAAGTTGAAGAGATTGGTGATTCTGTATTTGAATTTGTTGTCCATTTGGAAGCTGCATAATTTGACCACTTGGGGTCTGTATTTGTATTGTCTGTCCATTTTGTGTCTGAAACTGTAATGGTTGCCCAGATTGTCCATGGAGTTGTATTGACTGTCCATTCTGATTCTGAAGTTGTATTGACTGTCCATTCTGATTCTGAAGTTGTATTGACTGTCCATTCTGATTCTGAAGTTGTATTGACTGTCCATTCTGATTCTGAAGTTGTATTGACTGTCCATTCTGATTCTGAAGTTGTATTGGTTGTCCATTCTGATTCTGAAGTTGTATTGACTGTCCATTCTGATTCTGAAGTTGTATTTGTTGCCCATTCTGGTTCTGAAGTTGTATATGTTGTCCATGCTGCCCCTGTAAATGTATTGTTTGATTTGTTTGATTTTGAAGTTGTATAGGCTGACCATTAGCAGTTTGAAGTTGGAGGTGCTGTCCATTTTGACCATGTAATTGAATAGTTTGACCATTCTGCCCTTGAATTTGCAATGTTTGTCCATTCTGACTTTGAATTTGAATGGGCTGGCTTTGCTGACCATGTAACTGCAAATGTTGAAGATGCTGAGGAAGTTGAATTGACTGCGTCTGTCCTGCCATTTGCATGTTTTGCCCCTGGGTTTGCAAATGTAGTCCCTGGGCCTGACTGAGTTGCTGCAGTAACTGCTGTTGGTTGATCAGAAATTGTCCTCCTTGGTTCAGCTGCAACAGTGGAAGCTGCTGTTAAGTTAAAAAAAAAATATGTACACAGTTTAAGCTTGTTACAATGAATATTAAATGGTTTATGGTATTAAAAAAAAGCTTACAGTTGAAAAGATATAAATAAAATATATGCATCTAAATCATTTCTATCTTTATGATATAATATAATAACAATATATAGTCACTATGATAACAATATATAGTCACTATGTTATACTATGTAAGATATATACTAAAAGTAGTTTCAATTAGATTTAAAATATCTACTTGAGGTGGCTATTGTTTTGTTTTTTAGATTTAAAAAACAGGCCTAAACATTTAGTGTAATTTTATACAAGTTTTGATGAACATGATAATAATAAATCATAAATGAATAGTTTTAATTCTACTAATTGTAATTAAATATTTGGCATTTATAGTTTTTTTGTTGTGTGTTTGCGGCTTACTTGTCCTTGGAGGTGAATTTGTCCTTGACTTTGTAATTGCTGTATTGGAATCTGGAAGTTTTGCAGTGCATTTTGAGACTGGACATATTGATTGACTGCTTGATTTGAAGGATCGAAATTCATAACTGATGTTTGCAAATCCATGTATGTAACATCAAATTATGCACATCCAGAACTGTGTCAAAATGAAAGTTAATGAAAATATTTACTTATTTTTTTAATAAAATAATAACATGTATATTCGCTTCAGTACAAATTAAAGAAAGGATATGGAAGAAAAGAAATGGAAAAAAATATTCAGTTATGTGCCAAATTTTGTCACCAGTGTACTTACTATGTTGTGAATTAGGCTTACTAAGATATGAAAACTCGTGTGGAGTTTCTGATCTCCCATCAGAATTACGTCTTTACATTCTTTTCTTATATATTAATTTGGAATATATTCTTATAGAGGCAGTGTCTAAGCGTCCGGGCGAATATGCTGGGAGATATTGTTCTGGAGGGCATGCCACGTGACCGCCAGACAACAAAAGCACAGGAGATATTTTTCTGGCAGATCTAGATATATCTCGTATTACATATATAACCATAGGTTGCTGTCAAAAATAGACAAATTCCTACGTCCAAATAAAGCTTTTAGATTACCCTAAGCTTAAAATGTATGTAAATGTAAAAAATAAAATAAAATGGGAGTTCATTAAGTATCAAGCAGACATGCCTACCCCTAAGGACTAAAAAGAGGAACAATCTTGATGAAAAAGAGGATTTTTCAACAAAAAAGCGGAACACCCTTTATGTAACAATCTTTTATAACACAAAAAAAAAAGTGGAACATACCCATCTATTTACTATTTCACTATTTAAAATGTAGGTAGGCCTACGTTTTACAGACAGTTCGCAATCGATCTAGATCTAAGAGCTTAGTACAAAGAACATTAGGCTTAAATCCAGGTTTCTCTTTGCTGAATAAACTCCTCTGAATATTCCTTCCTATAAAACCGTCTGTTTTTTTACAGTTTGAACAAATCAGATTTAAACTTTCTGAGCCAGGACGTTTAGACATTTTCACAATCTTAGCAATACAGTAAAGGAAAATAAGATTCATTGCCAAACACGTGTAATACCGCAAAAAAACGTTAGAAAATACTAGAATATGTCTTTTAAAAAACCCAGAAAACCCAAGTAATAATAATTATATCATTGTGACCTTATTTATGCCTTTGATTTATCCACCTAGACACGGACTATATTTCAACACATGAAAAACCCAAACTTTTCAATATGGCGTAACAAAACTAGTAAAAAGCGGAACGGCGTAACAAAGTGTGTTTTTTGATCAAAAAAGCGGAACAAATACGCCAAAAGCGGAACGGTAGGCATGTCTGATCAAGGATGTTTAGTAAATATTGTAATAATGATTACGTTTGAATACAGTGTAGGCCTATGTAAAAACTAAAGTTACGATTAAAAAATTAACCACGACGTTTTTTTTTCAAGCGAAAAGATAATAAAATGAACGTAAATCAGGGTTCATACTCTTTTTGGAAAATCAAATTCCAGACATTTTCCAGACATTTTTTTAAATTATAATTATAGACTACGATGATAATTAATTATAAATACGAATTATTATTATTATTTTAAATAAAAGATTTAATGATGAATTCAATTTAATGATGAAAATAGATAATCTTATTCTATTACTTTCCAATCATTAGGATCATTAAGACTACTAAAATTTTGCTATAATAATACAACCTCACAGCAGTGAGTTATATCTAGGTAGAGAGGAGTAAATAGTGTGTGTGTGTGGGGGGGGGGGGGGAGAGAGATTATAGTAGTTTAATTCTGAGCTTATGCATACAATTTCTCCCTAAACTAAAAGCTTAATCTAATTTCCAAAAAACAATAATTGTAAAAAAAAAGGTGAACTACTTGACGTCATGATTACCTTGCAACCAACAAACCGAAATCCGGTTTTGAAAATCAAGTAGGCTACAAGCAGAGCCCTTACAAGCTTATGTAGCACCCCAGGGCAAAAGTTTCAGCGCCGCCCCCTTGCATACTGTAACTGCTTGTTTAGTGCTATATTTGCCATATTTAGACTACATTTGCCGCCCCGCTGGA
The DNA here is from genome assembly GCA_949126835.1 of Anisus vortex. NCBI lineage: Eukaryota > Metazoa > Mollusca > Gastropoda > Planorbidae > Anisus > Anisus vortex. Next base: position 24,932,415 of record OX421498.1, read on the forward strand.
AGTGTCCCTCTTGGGCATAAGCCCCCCTCTGCCCGCCCCTATGTGAGGACACTGCCTACAACCAAGACCATCGTAAATACTTACGGTGGTCTTGCTACAACCAACCAACTAGAACGGCTTAGGCTTAGGTCAGAGGGACCCAGCTGGGGTGAAGGGCAGACATGCCAACCCCTAAGACTAGTAGGCCTACTCAAAAGAGGGAAAATCTTGATGAAAAAGAGGGTTTTGAACAAAAAAGTAGAACACTCTTTATCTAGACTAACAATCGTTTTAAAAAAAAAAAAAAAAAAAGAGGAACATACCTAATCCTATAGACAAGATATCTATTTACCTACGTTTTAAGACAATTCACAAGCAATGGGTCTAGATCTAGTAGGCCTACGAAGAACATTAAATTTACAGTTTTTCTTTGCTGAATAAACTTCTCTGAATATTCCTTCCTTTAAAACTGAATTAGTTTTTTTTACAGTTTGAACAAGTCAGGTTTAAACTTTATGAGGCAGGACAATTAGACATTTTCACAATCTTACCAATACAGTAAATAGGCCTAAAGGAAAACAAAGATTTATTGCTAAACACGCTTAATACCGCAAAAAACGTAAAAAAATACCAGAATATCTCTTTTAATAAACCCAGAAAACCCAAGTAATGATAATTATAGCATTGCGACCTTATTTGTGCCTTTATTTTATCAACCTAGACACGGACTATATTTCAACATAGGAAAAACCCAAACTTTCCAATTTAGCATAACTAAACTACTAAAAAGCGGAAAAAATTAGTTTTTTTATTTTTAAAAGCGGAACAAATTCGCCAAAAGCGGAACGGTAGGCATGTCTGAAAGGGCAATGAAGATGATTGTAGCAATTTTAGGATTCCAGACATATTTAAGACTTTTTGGGGGTTTTGGTGAAAAAGTACAGATTTTCCAGACATTTTTAAGTCTGAAATGCGTTTTTTTAGATTCCAGACATTTTCCAGACTTTCCAGACACCGTACGAACCCTGGTAAATTCTTTGTTTTTTCTTAAAGATAAATTTTAGTTTGATTTATTCTAATATGTGCCTATTTTGGTATGATCATTTGGGCTACAGACTAGGCTATGGACATTGTCATTATCTGAGAAATACTGCAATACAGAGAGTTGCACACAGTTTTCTGTCAAAATTATGTTTTTGAACAGTTCCTTAAGCTTTTTACTGTACTGTAGCCTACTAAATAAATTAACTAATTTAATTTTAAATTAAATGTATGATTTTCTTCATAATAGTCTGTGAACAATCTTATTTAATTGAATTGATCTGAAATTCTCCACAGACCACATGTATCCCCAACACCATCTTTCCTATCAACAGCCGGTAGTCACGTGATATGGCTTTGTTACAGCAATCATGTGAAATGGTCGCCAGACTAATATCTCGTGCACTATTTGTCCGGTTGCCTGACGCCTAGACACTCTGTATCTTATATTATAATTAAAATATGAACTTTATAAATATAATTAAATATGGTGATACTGTCAACACTAAGAAATTCTTATTTATAACTTAAAATCAACCACAAGTTAGTATTTATTTTAATATAATTAAAATGAATGTAAAATCATTTATCATGATTATATTTATACACATTTTTTATTATTTGTTAAATTTGCACTTATAAATTCATAAAATAAGTTCAGTTGCAGCTATCCCGATCAGTGATTATAATATTAAAGTTATTCACTATAATATTAAATTTGATAGCGATAGAAAATCTATTGTCCATTGCCCTGCCATTTAGTAGACTAAACCATGAATCTTGAACTCTATAGGCCTACTTTTTCTAAATAGAAATATAGTATCATAGGAGGCATAATAATTTTAGGGCTTGAAAATGTGAATGTAGGCTACATCATAAAGTAGGCCTTCCCTACATAATAACTACATTCAGTTCAGTATTACATTTATATTTTTTTAACTTGTTAAACTTGATTAGGCCTACAATTACAAAAATATTATAGACTAGATCTAGATACTAGAGTAACCAGAGAGTAGAGTAGGCCTACACAGTCTAGTTTAACTAGTGTCATAGATTGGTGGTTTCCAAGTATTGGAACACACAATGCTTATTCCCCTCTCTTTTTTCTCCCTACACAAGATTTTGTGGGCGGGGCTTATTTTTCTATTTCTTTGCCTTTTAGTACGATGGCGAAAGATTCTTGGTAATTTTGGTATTCCGTGTTGACCTCAAATTCTCGGAGTGGCTAGGAATGGTTTATTATTTCTGCATGGGGGAGTTCTGATCATTACTTCCTTTATTTTAAGTTGTAATTTCTGTCTGTCTGTCTGGATGGTTGGTTGCAATCATCGTGCAAGAATTGGCTTTGATTTTTCGACCACTTCTCGTGGTCCAATCGAGCTGAAATTTGGACAGCAGACTTGCCCTGACTAACAATACATTCTATCAAATTTTCAGTTAAAACAACTTAATAATACTACACTTATGACAATATTCATTTCTTAAAAGGAAAGTATAAGAAAAATGTTGGTTTCACTTTAAAAATGCCTGTGCAACTTTTTATAGTTTTTCGGGGCATAGCTAGAAAAAAAATATGCGCTAAGATTATTTTTAGAACAATTCATACGGAGTAAGGAGATATTTTTGAGATTTGCGACACAGATATTTTTCTGTACGTTTCATTTGCAGTAGTCAATCAATCATTTAATTAAATACATGATGGTAAACTTAGTTTGCAAATAAAGGGAGTATAATAAAAACTTGGTTTTTATGGTTTTCTTGTTTTTATTATGAGTTTTGTAATGATACCATTATTTTCACCCCTCCTAGTAATAGGTCTGTCCCCCGCACCACTTTAATAGTATTTAATGATTTGTTTGTCTGAAAGGCAGTGAGTTTCGAGATAATACCTTTTGAGGACGCTTGTGTTTGCTATATTTTATTCTAACTACATAATCTTCATATTGTATATATTGGAACATATCACCTGAATTAAATTATCAACAACATTTACACTGAAGCTTCCTCGTCAAGTTACTTTTGGCTGGTCTCTCGGCCTCCTCCCTTCAAGGACTCCAACGTATCCAGAACTGCGCAGCCCGACTAGTTCTCAAGAAGAAGAAGTCAAATAATATCACTCCTCTGCTCCGATCTCTGCACTGGCTACCCATCAACAACCGGATCTCATATAAGCTGGCTTCCCTCTGTTATAGGTGCCTGAATAACTGCGCCCCGGATTATCTTCGCTCTTGTATGGAGCTCTACTACACCCAGTCCCGCCCACTTCTTTCGGCTTCTGGCGCGCTTACTCTGCGGATCCCTCGTGTGAGGCTAGCGTATTACTACATATTTCGTTGTCTGTCTGTATTCTGTAACTGTCGTCTGCGCATAGAACTGTCACCATTATTATTGTGTTGTTTACAATACTATAATATTTATTTACTACTCTAACGTCAAGGAAAGGAACTGTTAGAACGCAAATCCTGAGTTTGTGCCCAGGACCATAAGGAGGAGTTCGTGTAATACTGAAACATAAATAATAATAACTAAAGTCTACCCTAGCCCTAGGACCAACGAGAATTATCAACGATGTCTTCACGACTCTGACCACAAGTCACAAGGGGTTGAAGGGGATTGAGGACGCAACACTAGTATAAATAATTAATAGTAACAAGATCTAGTAGTTATTATAAGTATATAATAGAAGTCAAGTACCTACAGACTACACTGCAGTAACAGTTGGGTATAACAGGAACAGGGCACAGGGTATTAAAATTAAAACGATCCGATTGCGATGTTTGTATAGTCGTAGCGTGTTATTACTAGATCTAGAATCTATCTAGGCCTAAATAAAACAGCTCTACTAATGTAGAAACTAGTAGCTACGAAATAATGCAGCGTAAAACAAAGCAATGTCCAATGTACGAGTGTGACAGTCTTTGATAGTGGGGAAAAAATATAATAATAATATATTGAAAAGATTAATATAGGATAGGATCTTCGCTCGGGATTTTTATAGCACGTCACTAGCACCTAATAACTAATAGTAATAGTAATAGTAGATCTCTAGATTTCTATAGTCTATCAAATTTGATTTAGTGCCTTAGTTTTAAAAGCGTAATTGATTTTTAATAGAAAAGTATATAAAGTATGCAAATATCACACACGTGGAGCTAAAATAGTGACTATAAAAATCTTACTGGTTGCCTAGAACAATCAAAAGCCTTGAAAAAAGCAGGGAGGTGCTTTACGAATTGGCTCGATGTCCGAGGATCGTACGGCCATTGCTTTTTGTAATATGCATAAATTACTGCGCTTACTTCGACCAACCAGCGAACAAAGAAGCAACGCTTGTCCTAACATTAAGACAACGATAGCGAAAAAATCGACGAATGTTTGCAATTTTTTTGTTTACCAACATAAATACTAAATTGAAAAAATACATCATCAGAAGAAATACATTTTCTTTTGTAGAATAGTATATGTTAAGATATCATAATTATTTCATGACTTACTTGATGATAATGGTATTCTTACTAACTCTGAAGTGATTGGCTGGCTTTCTATTCACAACGAATCACGAATTGCTTGTAAAACGAGGGGAATAGAAGAAAGCTCACTATTGGTCTATAGTCTGACCTCTCATTTCGCAAAATATTGCTCTAGATAAACAGCACACACTGTGTTCGTAACACAAATACGAATAAATCTATAGGCCTTACACATTTAAAATAAATAGTCCTGCTTTCAATGAAATTCATTAAATTTCATATGTCTAATTACAATAATTTAAAATAATAAAAAGCTAAGATATAATTTATGTCAACGTTTTCTGCTTGGCGAAAATGTGCCAAACACACCGGCTGAGTCGATGAACTGAACAGCCGACGCGTTAGGCTGGTTGTCGCTTGTAGCCTTGCGAAGCGAGGAAAGTTGTCAATAAACGACACGTGATGGTTGAAAACCGCATTGGCTACTGAAGTCTGCCCAGCCAAAAATAAAATCAAGACCAACCAACCAATAAATAAAAAAAACTAACATACTCTTATGTTAGGCTCTCTCTTTTTTTAATGTAAAAATGTACTTTGACTTTGTGAATGAGTTGATTTTGATATGATAATTTACATAAATATTATCATAAAGTAGTCGTAGTAATAGTAAGTGCCTACATACGCTACGCAAGAAGCCTTAATGATGCCTTAATCTAAATCGATTTTCTTTTATATTGACCTAGATAATAATATGCATAAAAACTCACTATTCAGACTATTCTGTGATGCAGCCTATTTCTTTTTTCATGTTTAGTTATAGACAAATAATTATAGTATTACTATAGGATAATTTAAACTTGGCTTGCTTAGGCCTATAGGCCTACTATACTTTTATAATTAATTTCACATCTGCACCGTAGCGCATAGGCCTAGTCTAATAACTAAGTTAATAAGCCACATAAAAAAACGTTTTTGTGTTTATGGGCCCTAAAACAACTGGTAATCTTAGACTCAACAAACTTCTTAGATGTTCTTTTTCTACTCACTTAACAATTGCAGGCCTAGTTCAGAAACCCATCCACATTCCATAATAACCACTACTATTAGATCTAGAACATCTTTTACTTTTATAAGAGCACATGCTTTTAACCTTTTAAATAAGTCTTGTAGCCTATATTCTAGAGATTGACTTTTTTGTCTTTCCTGGTATTTTATTAGTCTAAGCTTAGATTTTTGTTTTCATTGTAAATTTTAACCCGTCCCGTACCGACCTACTTCTATCTATGCTGCCTTCAGATCCGCTATATACGCGCCCGGGACTGTAAGGGTTAACAGTAGGCTTTTTTTTTTATTATCACCAGCTCTAGTCCCACAATCCATAAGGGCTATAGTTATAGCAGTATAGGTATAATAGCCTATAGAGTTTTTTTTTAGTAGGCCCTATTTCAATTAGACATAGGATCTATATATAACTAATGGAGTTAAATTACACTTGTTAGGCCTATATTTGAATATTCACTTGTAATAAACCTTAATTAGGATCTCGTCTGAATAAGTTCAACTCCTTTTTAATGTAGGCCTAGGCCTATCGTCTAGTATCTTATAGTTATAGGGTTACCATATAAGTGCTCAGATTAAAAAGAGGACACATAGCCTAAAATGCTCATCGAATCCGGTTACCAGTCCGTAGTCGTAGTCATATGGAGGGTGACACTATGTCACCTCCAACTAATTTTTTCAGCCAGGCTAAGGTGCGAAAATAGTCTGAAAATAGAATTGTGATAAAAACCCAGCCTACACAGGAAATGTGACCGTTGTGACGTCACATATTTCGAATTTGAATCTATCCTCGAGAAACTAGAAAACGAAGTTATGTCGCGGTCAAGGGTACGATAATGCAGCAAGCATGGCTGGAATCCACGTGGGTGTGCAACAAAAGATCAAAGACAATTTTTATACCTTGTTCCAATCATTCTTTGAACCTTTGTGGCAAACATTCATTTGCTAACAATCGGTCTTGGGGAACGTTTTTTGGAAGTCTTGAGGCGCTGTAGCCTACACTTTTTTGTTGCTCTGTCGACCCATCGCTGGGATGTACTAGTGAAATACACAGGTCTAACAGTGAAGAGACTGTCCACAACTCGCTGGAGTTCACATGCTGATGCAGTGAAGCCAGTGATACAGAAGTTTAACCAGTTTGTGGAAGCCATTGAAGCTCTATGTGATGTTGAAGAAAGCGTCGAGACAAGAGGCGCTGGGCAGAATCTGTTGCCAGCTATATGCGACTTTTCTTTCATTTCGTTCTTGTTTTCTGGGGTGACGTTTTACAAGAAGTCGACTTAGCACAGAAGTAGGCTACATGCAAACACCAGGTATTACTGTGGACATGGTTGCAACCAAACTAAGGGCTCTCAAGGTCTTTTTGGAAGAGCAGCGTACGAAGGTTGTTGACAATGCCGTCCAGCAGGCACTTGCGAAATGTGAAGAATTTGATATCCTTACAGAGAAGAGAATCATAAGAAAGAGAAGATTACCAGGAGAGGGGGCAAGAGATGCTGGATTGTCATTGCAGCAGGAGACCAAGAGAGCAATGTTAGAGTGTCTGGACCGTTTTCATATTGAGTTAGATAGGAGAGGAAAGGCAGTGAATGGCATTTTGCTGACTTTTTGTGCCGTTCAGCCAGACCATATTATTTGTGCTAACGACTAAGAAATACTGTTGTCTGTTACAAGCTCAAAGCCGTGTATGATGAGCTGTCTACGGTTTATCATCAAGTGGGACTTTGTTGAATCATTGACATATCTTACGCTGACTCTAAGATTATTTCTGACAATATGTGTTTCTGTGGCATCGTGTGAAAAAAGCTGCTCCAAAATGAACCTTATAAAAAATTACCTCCGGTCAACCATGAGCCAGTCGAGATTGTCGGATCTGGCTGTTCTGTCCATTGAACACGAGCTTACAAGACAAATAGATTTTGACGATGCATTGACCTGTTTGCGACCGTGAAAACAAGAAGACATTTCTTCTAGGACTATGGTGTCGAAGGAAATTCTTTCGGTCTCTGCATTGCCGTGTTTTGCATTTAGATGTTCTAAAAGTGAACAGTTGCATTTTTAAAATCTTTGGATTAGAACTATTTGTTTTGTGGTATTGGATTCGGATTTTGTCTTGGATCATACAATAGTGAGCAGTAACGTACCGGTCAGTAGAGTAAAGTAGAGCCTAGAGGTAGAGTAGCCTATGTATGAAAATTTAGCTACACCTAACCATTCAGCATAGGGTCGTGTGGGGTCACTGGGGTGACATTTGAACGGACCGCCCCGGGTGACGTTTACTCTAGCCACGTCACTGGTCTAGGGTTACGCCAATTTTAAGTGTTGTACAAATTAAAGTAAAGTTAAGCTACATAAAATAAGACTTTATATATCTTACTGTTAATGGTTTCAAATTCAATTTTAAAATATTGCTAGTGCGCGCATTAAGTTCACGGACCAGAATAATTATAAAACTATTATAATAGGCCTACTATTTTGTAATCTCTGTTCCGTGAATAATGAATTAAACATGCATTCCAGCAATATTTAGCTCAATGGTAAAGTTACTAAGGCATTTTAGTAGCCTATATAACAGAGAAAAGTAAATAAGAACGTATCGATCGATCGGGAACCGACGGGCAAAACCCCGGACAGAAGCCCTTATATTTCTGGAAAGCCGCCCGGACAGGGCCCTAACAAAAGGACATGTCCGGGGAAACCCGGACGCATGGTAACCCTAGTATCTTATAACTTTACAGACGTTCTTTCTAATTTAGGGGGCCGTCCATAAATTACGTCACACGATTAGGGAAGGGGGGGGAGGGGGTCACGCATTTGTGATGATGTGCGACGAGGGGGGAGAGGGGGTCTAAGATATCTGACGTCACATGAACATAAAAATACATAGGCCTACATAGCCTATATATTGTGCGCTATAGACTCCTATGTCGTTTGATCGATCGGGACAACCAAAAATGGACATTTACTCGCAACTTTCCGGAATAGAAAAATTTAATTTATCACCTATGCTGCTGACTTAGTTGATTTTATATTTTTAAAAAAGTAGGCCTATGCCATTTATGCACACATTAAAACTGTAATTTATAAAAAAAAAAAATAGCTCCTCGACGTAAAAGAGAGTAGCTTCCCGACTTTTTTTTTTATTGCTGCGCACTCTGTTGTTTTGTTTTTATTGTTGTTTTATACTGTAAGTAGTGTAAGCTTAGGCTACTTTTTTTTCTCTCAATTGTTGATCTCGCGATTATTCTTTTAATTTCTATATGTTTTGTATGGACACAATGTGTCCACGGGTCAACTAGTTACTATTAATAAGCATTGTAAATAAAAAATTATGATTGCATTGTTTCTTAGCTATTTTCAAATGATATGATCGCATCGCGTACACGTCCTGAATGCTAAAAAAAAGTGGGAAAGATGCCCTAGTCCGGCAATCACCTTCGTGCATCCAGGGACACAAGCTAATTCCGTCGGTGTAGGATGCTGGAATCCCAGTGTAGTAACATATATTTATTCCTTTACTAGTTTACCAATCAGGCGAAGATCTGAAAATTCCAGATCGGACAACAGATGGAGCGTCGCATAAGTTTCCATCTCTGTTTGCAATTCAAAATCTGAAAGTGGATGATATCCTTCCTCGGTCATCAAATCCTTACAGTTCGATTCCATACGATTTGTACTGTCCCTCAATACAATCTGTGCTTAGAGACAGGATTTGCAAAAAATGTCATATGTACTTCGCTTCGTTAGTCATGCTGCGCAGCCATTTCTCAACACACAAGCAGGAATCAATTATTCCTCCCAAACCTATCAGGCCACAAAGAGTTGATGCACGTAAGGCAACGTGAACTAATGGTTATTATCGCAAATGAAGAAAACGGAATGAGTGCTGAATGTATAGATGAAGAAGAGCTTGATTTGAATGGAAAATCCATTACACCTGATGAAGATACCAATACTTTCCCTATTTATTCCATGAAGGAGCATTTAATTTTTGATCACCATGCATGACTAACATAATCATTTTTTTTTTTAAATATAAACTTAAATTTTAAATAAAATTGTACTGATTCTACTATAAAGCATTTATTTTTGTGCACATGATATTAAATTATTGTTATAATTACACATTCGACTTTTCTTTGTGTAATACGAAATTCATTAATTACAAAACGATGACAAATAAAAGTAATTTGGAACCTGAAAATTTGCATTTTTAGAAATATATCTTTTAAGGGGGGGGGGGGGCAGATTTTGTGATGTAATATTTGAGGGAGGGGCTGACTTTTTGTGACGATGTGTGACAAGAGGGGGGGAGGGTAAAAAATCGGCCAAAATCGTGTGACGTAATTTACGGACGGCCCCTAGATAGAAGATTACTACGTCCACTAGGCCGACAGGGATCGGTCGGCGGCAGGGATAGAACCCACAACGGGTTGGTTGACAGTCCGATGAACTAACCGTAGGACCGAATTAAATTAAAAAATCTCTAAAGAATCCCGGACGAGCCGAAGCTCTTGTGTCCAGGGCGTAACGCTTAGGTTTGAGCATATAACTCTGTCCGAGCTCCAGCCACCCCACGACACGCTGAAGGCGTGGCGTGCCGTGTAACAGGGAAGAATTCCGCAGGCCAGCGAACGTTCGCTGCGGTTCCCCTAGGGATCATTATCGTGGTGGCTCGCTCGTATTCCTGCATTGTCACCCGGTAGCACAGATCCTATACTATAGGCACAGGCATCCAGCACCGGGTGGTTTTCGAGATGGGGTTGCAGCGTCCATTGCTACCTCCCCACCGAGATTCGGTGGCCTCTCGGCAGTGCAATGAACCTCAGACACGCTGCGGGGGCTGTCCCCCATGCGTTCGCCCGCCGGTGTATTCTTAATGTCAATGTATCGGCAGTTTACACACTACGCCAGTCTTTGAGGCCCATGGGTACAGTAGTGAACCGCAGGATCAGCCTGCCTCACTCTACCTTAAGTATCTATTATCTACATGACAGTTTAATTATTTTTTTGCTACAATTGTAAATTTCCCTTTTATAAAACCATGCGATTTTGGTTTGTTTGCCAAGTTTATCTATAACGTGCCAAATAAGAGACAAATACTTTATAACTTATAATATAAATAAATACCAGTAGGTTAACTCTAATTAAAGGAATATTCTCTTCAACTTTTTATTTTCTAAAAATTAAAAAAAAAAAAAATCATGATACAAGTATTACATTTTGCTTTTTTATTACCAAAGTTTTATTTTCAGTATCCATGAGTAATGTACTATAATGTACCGTATATACTGCACTGGAAATACACCCACAAAGTGAATTAATGAACAAATATAACAACATGGGACCCTATATGTTGTGGCAAGTCATAAAAGCTATTTGGGAGATGTGCATCTATTTGTAGGCTCATTCATTTTTACATAAATTAAGATAACTGCTTCATCGTATAATAAAAAAAAAGGATCGCATCGGACCAAATTGAAGCAGCATTCACCAGTTTCCGTGGCCACAGCATATTAGGTGATTGTGTGGCCAGCACTATGCACAGCCGTCTTTACTTTACCCCAACTAAGGTCAGGTACCCATCAGAGCTGTGTAGACTCAGGGACACCCTCCAGGCCCGGGAAAAAATCCTAGCCTGCACCAGGATTTGAACCCCGAGACCTTTGGTATGCCAGCCAAACGTGCTTCCACACGGCAGCTTCTAAATAGAAAATTGATGCAGCATACAATGATCTTTGTTTTATATCTAGCTTTGCCTTTTAATAGGATTTTTAAATGATGTTGAGTTGTTAGTGATTCTTAGTTTGGGCAAACCATTATTATTCATTATATGTACAAATTGAGGAAAATGATAACTTGTTTTGAATTTTTAGTTTTAAACAACCTTTTAGCAAGTGTTTCATTGAAAAGTTGGGCTAACCACAATTTATTTTAGCAAATGGGCAATCAATTTTCTAACGCTACTTAAGATATTTATTACTTACAACCTTCTGCTGAAAAACTGAAGGCCTCCCTCCCAAAGTTTAATAAACAGAAATCAGATGATATTAGCAGACGCTAAAATAAAATACTCCACATACAAAATAATCAAAGGAACATCTTAAGGCAAGATATCTTGAATTTATTCTCATACATAAAGAATATTGATTCCGACATTTAATAGCCTTTACTTAGTCAATGCAATATATCACTTTCAAATAGAAATATTCTCTAGCAATTGTTTCTGTGCAAAAGTAAATAATTTTGTTAAACCTAGCAGTACTATAGTTTTTCTTTCTCACATCCTCTGGGTAAAAACAAATCAAAGTACATAATTTGCAGTTTGTCAATGTTATGTTATTTACATGAAATTTTAAACATCCAAATGCATGATCAAATGTAATTGTTTTATATCATCTTACCAACATTTTGTTCTAAGCCAAATATCCAAATACATCAAGGGTAGTCTAAGTTTGATTACAAAAGCAATGTTTTAAATGTGTGAGCATTATTATTATTAACAGGACTCAATCATCTTGCCCTACAACTGGTTGAACCCAGACATTCAAGGTCTACAACTGGTTGAACCCAGACATTCAAGGTCTACAACTGGTTGAACCCAGACATTCAAGGTCTACAACTGGTTGATCCCAGACATTCAAGGTCTAACCAAAACCATACACATACCTTTTAAAAATTAGCCAAAAGAAAACAATTTTTTAGGAAACAAAATTGTAAAAAAGTGGAGGGGATTGCTAGAAATGATAGTTGCATAGAAGAATATTTTATACACCTTGCCAATTAATGATTAATACAAGTTCTGCACAGGTATATATATTCATATTTATATATAAACACACACAAATAATATAGTTTATATATATATATTATATTCTTCTTTTTTTAAACTGTTAAATAAATGGATCCACCAAACATTTTCAATGTAAAGGTGTGATTAAACAATTGACCAAGTCTTATTTTCAAAGTTTGAATTCACCAAATATTCTACTAATACTAATGATCTAAAAACACTGATCAGAGTAGTTCTTGTCTTTCCTTGAGTTTCTTCACCAGCATGTCAGCATCAGCTTCAGTCTTCACCTTCACTAGCATAGGGACTGGTGTTTGACTGTCATCTTTTGTATCTATGGGTGGATTGGGGACGCACACTAACATCACATTATTCTTGCCTTGCTTGTTGACTGGCATACTTGAGCTCAACAATATGTTCAATAGGATATTACCTGGACAAACAAGCATAAGTAATAAATAGGCATTATACTTTAGTTCAATATAAATATCAGCTTTACTTGCAAGAGATATTTACTTCTTGGAGATATATTTAGAAATCTTAAAATTCCCTATGTAGTTTAATGGTGAGTTCAGGAAAAGTTTCAGGACTTGACTAAAATTCTTTGAAGTGTCAATTTAAGTTTTTCAACACCAACATAAATTGTAAAATACAGAGGAGTTTTATAAAGAGTTTCAAAGATAAAATCCCCATTACAATAGGCATGATTCTAACCTTTAAAAGAAAACCCAATCATTTTCCTTTTTTTTTTTTAGACTGAAAGTAAAACATTCATGACTCTCATCACTTTACAAAACAGAAAATACATCCAAATATTTAAAATTCCTGCAACAATGTTCAAATAAAATTCCCATCATTGTAAAGGCCTTTCAAACAAAAAGCAAACAACATCAACACACCTAATGAATAAAGCGGTACGTGGCGTTTTGGCGCGGGACGTTTTGGCGCGAGGAAATAATTGAGAAAAACTTTTTTTTTGTTGCATAATAAATGAAACTAATAATAAATAATAATAATTTAAAACGATGTAGGCCTACTTTAATGCATTTATAGGACTATTAAACTTTAAAAACTGTTTTTTTATATATGCATAAAGAATTAAGTATCTATTTATGGGCATAAAATGCTTATCTATTTATTTGTTTATGTATATGTCGTCTTAATAAGGACGTTGTTTGTTGTTGTTTTTTATTAAAATATATGCAAAAATTTCGCGTGCTAGTCTTTCAACAAAATTTTAATAACTGCACATGTTCATGAAGTAACTCGGTGGCCACACCTTTAAAAAAACTTGACTTGAGAGTGATTAAAACCAGGGTCAATCGTAGACAAGATGGTCAGAGATTTAATGATAACAATGGAGGTTTTAGAATACTGGGTGAGTAGTAAAAAGATAAAAAGAAACTTTTTTTTATTTGGAATGGTCAATGAGGAGTGGTCATCACGCAGTCAACAACATGCGTACAAATCAGATATAATTATTTGGTTGTGGTTATCTAGATTGGGAGCGGCAAATAAGCAGTTTCAGTTTTCATTATTTAATATTATTACATTATTTGTCATTATTTACATTATTTATTATTCAATCAGTTTATAAAAAACTAAGTTTTTAAAATTAAATAATCCAATATATACATGGTTTTAATATGTTTTTATTTCATATTTGTTTCATTTATTATACAAAAAATATTGTTTTCATCAAAGGAAGTTATTAAGTTTATTTGATTAAATAAGTGATGTGTTTTCAGTCCATCGAGCCAAAACATTAAATAAAGAAAAACTACCTAGATTGGTGTCTGCTCTCACAAGAAGTTGTGTCTTTTCTTCTGCAACAGGTTTTAAATGAAGGTTGCCTACACCTCTATCCACCCACTTACTATCCTTCTGATGGAAGAGTTTACATCTGTTGAATTAAACACAAGTTTCATACAATTATCTTTTGATGGAAGAGTTTACATCTGTTGAATTAAACACAAGTTTCATACAATTATCTTTTGATGGAAGAGTTTACATCTGTTGAATTAAACACAAGTTTCATACAATTATCTTTTGATGGAAGAGTTTACATCTGTTGAATTAAAGACAAGTTGCATACAATTATCTTTTGATGGAAGAGTTTACATCTGTTGAATTAAAGACAAGTTTCATACAATTATCTTTTGATAAAAGAGTTTACATCTGTTGAATTAAAGACAAGTTTCATACAATTATCTTTTGATGGAAGAGTTTACATCTGTTGAATTAAAGACAAGTTTCATACAATTATCTTTTGATGGAAGAGTTTACATCTGTTGAATTAAAGACAAGTTTCATACAATTATCTTTTGATGGAAGAGTTTACATCTGTTGAATTAAAGACAAGTTTCATACAATTATCTTTTGATGGAAGAGTTTACATCTGTCAAATTAAAGACAAGTTTCATACAATTATCTTTTGATGGAAGAGTTTACATCTGTTGAATTAAAGACAAGTTTCATACAATTATCTTTTGATGGAAGAGTTTACATCTGTTGAATTAAAGACAAGTTTCATACAATTATCTTTTGATGGAAGAGTTCACATCTGTTGAATTAAAGACAAGTTTCATACAATTATCTTTTGATGGAAGAGTTTACATCTGTTGAATTAAAGACAAGTTTCATACAATTATCTTTTGATGGAAGAGTTTACATCTGTTGAATTAAAGACAAGTTTCATACAATTATCTTTTGATGGAAGAGTTCACATCTGTTGAATTAAAGACAAGTTTCATACAATTATCTTTTGATGGAAGAGTTTACATCTGTTGAATTAAAGACAAGTTTCATACAATTATCTTTTGATGGAAGAGTTTACGTCTGTTGAATTAAAGACAAGTTTCATACAATTATCTTTTGATGGAAGAGTTTACATCTGTTGAATTAAAGACAAGTTTCATACAATTATCTTTTGATGGAAGAGTTTACATCTGTTGAATTAAGGGTAGGGACGGCAGTGAAATTGATCTAAATGCCAGAAAATTCAATATTTAAGTTTTTGCCTAAGTTGTATACTTTAACTATTCCTGTATCTAAAACATATAGTTAGGAAATTTTAGTAACATTATTTAAATGTATAAATTGCATTTGTAATAGGTAAACATCAGAAGTTTATTTAATTTTTTTAAAACATATTTACACTACAGTAATATAAAAAATGGGTTTTTATTATATAATAATATACATCAAATTAAAGGTTAACATCTTGTCTTTGTGGGGAAGAAATCTTACAACAAACAATTAAGAAATAGATGAGAAAATTGCATTTTTCAATTTTACACCCAAATTTTGTTCCCCCCCCCCCCCTCAAATTGTCAGTTTTTCCGGTTATTCTCAAAATACTACTTTTTCTTCTTCTTTTTGTATTAACTTCCTTATTTATGAACCAATCTTTATGAAATTTTTTACATACATTTATTACATGTTAATAATCATAGTTACACGATGAATTTTTGATATGAGTTATAGTTTTCCTTAAATTAAATTTTAATTTAAAAAAATTGCAATTAAATTTTTTTTTCACATGTCCTACTAAAAAATTCATATAAATTTTATTTATCAATTTAACCAAATTTCATCCACAAATTTTATAAAGATATAGCTTATAAATATTTCCGCCAAATTGCAATACATTATCTTGATAAATAATCAAGTTGATACATTTTGTATTGCGTGGTAAATCGTTAATTAAAAAATCCAAAATGGCCGCCATTCCCATCACAACCATCAGAAATTATTTTTTTAAGGTATGCTTACTCAGACCTGTTTATACTATCTATATACCAAAAATGGTCATGATGCGTGCACAAATAAAAAAAAGAGCTCTCTACTGGCTCCCCTACCCTTAAAGACAAGTTTCATACAATTATCTTTTGATGGAAGAGTTTACATCTGTTGAATTAAAGACAAGTTTCATACAATTATCTTTTGATGGAAGAGTTTACATCTGTTGAATTAAAGAGAACTTTCATACAATTATCTTTTGATGGAAGAGTTTACATCTGTTGAATTAAAGACAAGTTTCATACAATTATCTTTTGATGGAAGAGTTTACATCTGTTGAATTAAAGACAAGTTTCATACAATTATCTTTTGATGGAAGAGTTTACATCTGTTGAATTAAAGACAAGTTTCATACAATTATCTTTTGATGGAAGAGTTTACGTCTGTTGAATTAAAGACAAGTTTCATACAATTATCTTTTGATGGAAGAGTTTACATCTGTCGAATTAAAGACAAGTTTCATACAATTATCTTTTGATAAAAGAGTTTACATCTGTTGAATTAAAGACAAGTTTCATACAATTATCTTTTGATGGAAGAGTTTACATCTGTTGAATTAAAGACAAGTTTCATACAATTATCTTTTGATGGAAGAGTTTACATCTGTTGAATTAAAGACAAGTTTACATCTGTTAAATTAAAGACAAGTTTCATACAATTATCTTTTGATGGAAGAGTTTACATCTGTCGAATTAAAGACAAGTTTCATACAATTATCTTTTGATGGAAGAGTTTACATCTGTTGAATTAAAGACAAGTTTCATACAATTATCTTTTGATAAAAGAGTTTACATCTGTTGAATTAAAGACAAGTTTCATACAATTATCTTTTGATGGAAGAGTTTACATCTGTTGAATTAAAGACAAGTTTCATACAATTATCTTTCGATAAAAGAATTTACATCTGTTGAATTAAAGACAAGTTTCATACAATTATCTTTTGATGGAAGAGTTTACATCTGTCGAATTAAAGACAAGTTTCATACAATTATCTTTTGATAAAAGAGTTTACATCTGTTGAATTAAAGACAAGTTTCATACAATTATCTTTTGATGGAAGAGTTTACATCTGTTGAATTAAAGACAAGTTTCATACAATTATCTTTTGTTGGAAGAGTTTACATCTGTTGAATTAAAGACAAGTTTCATACAATTATCTTTTGATGAAAGAGTTTACATCTGTTGAAATAAAGACAAGTTTCATACAATTATCTTTTGATGGAAGAGTTTACATCTGTTGAATTAAAGAGAACTTTCATACAATTATCTTTCTGATGGAATAGCTTACATAGCTTATATATTTTTCCATCAGCCATTAGGCTGTGGAACACCCTGGACCAGGCCTCCATCACTGCCCCTACAGTTCCGGCCTTCAAATCGTCACTAAAGTGCTGGTCCAAAAACCTAAAGTGACACTCTTTTATCTGTATATAACTGTTGTTTGATATGTTATGTTTGCTATGTTATTTTATGTGTATTTAAATTGTGGACTTTTTCCTCGGATCTACGGGGTCTCCACAGTATTATGAAGAAGAAGAAGATCCTTCTCACAATCTAGAAAATTTTGTTTAGCTTGCCTGTTAAGAACCCTTGCCTTGTGAGATATTCTGGCCTCTGATAAACAATCCATGCATTAAATTACAATGTTAATTTATTGTCATCACAGCCTACACTGAAAATTGAGCTGACAATAATAGCAGCCCCCCAAAAAGTTGTTTTTGTTTTTAGTCATTTTTAATCAAAATTCACAAAATTTAAAGCAAAAAAAACAAAAGACAATGTTTCAAAAGATTATGTTTAAGAATTTAAATATTTATCCAACTGAAAAAGATTATGACCTTCAATTAATGTAACAAAACTTCTGCTTCTGATAGGCAGCTACAATAAACAATGTCTAGCCCAAATAGGGTTCTAACTAAAAAATCATTTTATAATTCCTAAACTTTACACAAAAATTCACAAATCATTTTCATGGGAATGTGTGAAATTTTCTGTTTTTTTTTCTGTTAACTGGTACTGTACATGGAGCTCTAAATGTTCAAAATATTAGTCTATTTTCAGTTAACTGGTAGTGTATGTGGAGGTCTAAATGTTCAGAATATTAGTCTATTTTCTGTTAACTGGTAGTGTATGTGGAGGTCTAAATGTTCAGAATATTAGTCTATTTTCTGTTAACTGGTAGCGTACGTGGAGGTCTAAATGTTCAGAATATTAGTCTATTTTCAGTTAACTGGTAGTGTATTTGGAGGTCCAAATGTTCAGAATATTACTCTATTTTCTGTTAACTGGTAGTGTACGTGGAGGTCTAAATGTTCAGAATATTAGTCTTTTTTCTGTTAACTGGTAGTGTACGTGGAGGTCTAAATGTTCAGAATATTAGTCTATTTTCAGTTAACTGGTAGTGTATGTGGAGGTCTAAATGTTCAGAATATTAGTCTATTTTCTGTTAACTGGTAGTGTACGTGGAGGTCTAAATGTTCAGAATATTAGTCTATTTTCTGTTAACTGGTAGTGTATGTGGAGGTCTAAATGTTCAGAATATTAGTCTATTTTCTGTTAACTGGTAGTGTACATGGAGGTCTAAATGTTCAGAATATTAGTCTATTTTCTGTTAACTGGAAGTGTACGTGGAGGTCTAAATGTTCAGAATATTAGTCTATTTTCAGTTAACTGGTTAGTGTACGTGGAGGTCTAAATGTTCAGAATATTAGTATATTTTTTTTGTTAACTGGTAGTGCATGTGGAGGTCTAAATGATCAGAATATTAGTCTATTTTCTGTTAACTGGTAGTGTATGTCGAGGTCTAAATGTTCAGAATATTAGTCTATTTTCTGTTAACTGGTAGTGTATGTGGAGGTCTAAATGTTCAGAATATTAGTCTATTTTCTGTTAACTGGTAGTGTATGTGGAGGTCTAAATGTTCAGAATATTAGTCTATTTTCTGTTAACTGGTAGTGTATGTGGAGGTCTAAATGTTCAGAATATTTGTCTATTTTCTGTTAACTGGTAGTGTATGTGGAGGTCTAAATGTTCAGAATATGAGTCTATTTTCTGTTAACTGGTAGTGCATGTGGAGGTCTAAATGTTCAGAATATTAGTCTTTTTTTTCTGTTAACTGGTAGTGTATGTGGAGGTCTAAATGTTCAGAATATTAGTCTATTTTCTGTTAACTGGAAGTGTACGTGGAGGTCTAAATGTTCAGAATATTAGTATATTTTTTTTGTTAACTGGTAGTGCATGTGGAGGTCTAAATGATCAGAATATTAGTCTATTTTCTGTTAACTGGTAGTGTATGTCGAGGTCTAAATGTTCAGAATATTAGTCTATTTTCTGTTAACTGGTAGTGTATGTGGAGGTCTAAATGTTCAGAATATTAGTCTATTTTCTGTTAACTGGTAGTGTATGTGGAGGTCTAAATGTTCAGAATATTAGTCTATTTTCTGTTAACTGGTAGTGTATGTGGAGGTCTAAATGTTCAGAATATTTGTCTATTTTCTGTTAACTGGTAGTGTATGTGGAGGTCTAAATGTTCAGAATATGAGTCTATTTTCTGTTAACTGGTAGTGCATGTGGAGGTCTAAATGTTCAGAATATTAGTCTTTTTTTTCTGTTAACTGGTAGTGTATGTGGAGGTCTAAATGTTCAGAATATTAGTCTATTTTCTGTTAACTGGTAGTGTACATGGAGGTCTAAATGTTCAGAATATTAGTCTATTTTCTGTTAACTGGTAGTGTACGTGGAGGTCTAAATGTTCAGAATATTAGTCTATTTTCAGTTAACTGGTAGTGTACGTGGAGGTCTAAATGTTCAGAATATTAGTATATATTTTTTGTTAACTGGTAGTGCATGTGGAGGTCTAAATGATCAGAATATTAGTCTATTTTCTGTTAACTGGTAGTGTATGTGGAGGTCTAAATGTTCAGAATATTAGTCTATTTTCTGTTAACTGGTAGTGTATGTGGAGGTCTAAATGTTCAGAATATTAGTCTATTTTCTGTTAACTGGTAGTGTATGTGGAGGTCTAAATGTTCAGAATATTAGTCTTTTTTCTGTTAACTGGTAGTGTATGTGGAGGTCTAAATGTTCAGAATATTAGTCTATTTTCTGTTAACTGGTAGTGTATGTGGAGGTCTAAATGTTCAGAATATTAGTCTTTTTTCTGTTAACTGGTAGTGTATGTGGAGGTCTAAATGTTCAGAATATTAGTCTTTTTTTTCTGTTAACTGGTAGTGTATGTGGAGGTCTAAATGTTCAGAATATTAGTCTATTTTCTGTTAACTGGTAGTGTATGTGGAGGTCTAAATGTTCAGAATATTAGTCTATTTTCTGTTAACTGGTAGTGTATGTGGAGGTCTAAATGTTCAGAATATTAGTCTTTTTTCTGTTAACTGGTAGTGTATGTGGAGGTCTAAATGTTCAGAATATTAGTCTTTTTTTTCTGTTAACTGGTAGTGTATGTGGAGGTCTAAATGTTCAGAATATTAGTCTATTTTCTGTCTAAACATGGCCCCAAACATTTTCCCCTAAAGCACAGAGAAATGGGAATCTAAGGTCTCAAAGCACAGGGAAATGGGAATCTAAGGTCACAAAGCACAGAGAAATGGGAATCTAAGGTCTCAAAGCATAGGGAAATGGGAATCTAAGGTCTCAAAGCACAGGGAAATGGGAATCTAAAGGATCAAAGCACAGGGAAATGGGAATCTACAGGATCAAAGCAGAGGGAAATGGGAATCTAAAAGATCAAAGCACAGGGAAATGGGAATCTAAGGTCACAAAGCACAGGGAAATGGGAATCTAAAAGATCAAAGCACAGGGAAATGGGAATCTAAGGTCACAAAGCACAGGGATATGGGAATCTAAAAGATCAAAGCACAGGGAAATGGGAATCTAAGGTCACAAAGCACAGGGAAATGGGAATCTAAGGTCACAAAGCACAGAGTTTAGTAGCACTAAGAAATAAGTTTACATTCACACTCTTAAGAACAATTTACATTTTAGTCTGATTACAGTTTTTGTGCCTACTTTTGCACAAGCAATGTATGAAATTTGACTGGTATTTTTAACCCAATTACAAAGCTATGAATATTCAAGTAAGAAATAATTACTCTTTGTTTTAGACTTAGATATTTTTTCTATGCACAAATCTCAATTGAATAAAGCCAGAAAGCTCTATAATTTCTTTCTGATTGCAAACCCTGACATTGTCCAACGTATGTCTTGCATTAACTAAATAATTTTCAAAAGGCAAATCTGTATTTAAAAATAAAATGTGAATGTGAACTTATGCTTACAGTGCAATTTGCAATTACAAATTTTCAGTCCTATTATTATGAATTTGTAAAGTTTTAAGTAGGCAGGTCTGCCTTAGTCTAGTCTACCAGGTCTGCCTTAGTCTATCAGGTCTGCCTTAGTCTACCAGGTCTGCCTTAGTCTACCTACCTTATAGAATAAAGGGCACCTTCTTCCACAATTTCTTTGACCTCTGGTTTTGGTGGAACATATTCTTCATTGTCTGATTTATAGAAAAAAAAACTATTTAAAAATGTTATTTATATCATAATGTGCTAGTTGCTAATGTCAAGTTTTAGATATAGTGAACCAGTCATGTATCATGTCATGTAGATATAGTGAACCAGTCATGTATCATGTCATGTAGATATAGTGAACCAGTCATCTATCATGTCATGTAGATATAGTGAACCAGTCATGTATCATGTCATGTAGACCCAAAAAGTTTGTAACACTTTTAATTTAGTCCTTTGGTTACAAAACTAGGTCATATAGAGTCTTAGAATAGAATGCCTCAAATAAAGCGGTTGACTGATTCACATGAAAAACTCAATGTATATTAAGTTGTTTTTTCAAAATAAAACCTTGTAAAAAAATATCTTGCAAGCTTTCACCAACAATATGTCAACAATACAAACACTAACACAATAGAATTAGCTAAAAAAAAAGGAAAAAAACAAAACAAATTTGTTTAAGGGCTATCACTAAATGATATGTGATTTTGGGAGATTTGTAGAGAAAGAAGTAACATCTGAGGTTTAAAGATAATATAATGTGATTTTTGGTTTCCTTCAAATTATGACTAAATTGTTGAATATCTACCAATATTGACTGGAAAGCATCACAATAATTTGACCTTTCACATCCCCAAATACACATCATTTAACTACAGCCTCTTACTTAAAAAATGTCAAAAAGAAAGTTGGTGGTATAAACCTTTATTTTCACTTTCTTGTGACGATGGTCCACCATCTTGACAACTCTGGGAGTTCTTAGCTAGTGCAAAAGAAAAGGAGTTTGTTGGGCCAAATGAAAAGGCAGCGGTGGCAGCAGAACTGGCCTCTTTCTCTGTCTTTTGTCCAAATTTGAATGTATCTGTAGAATGAAGCACAAAAACGATTATTAATGACATTTTTATTGACCTTTTCTATAGTTATATTTTGAATAAAACCATATTATATAAATCAGGAAAGAACCTTTATCTAAATCCATGACTTAATAAATATCTTAACTCAAAGGATCAATGATAAGTCTATATTAATTACTAGAGTTGGTCACAATCATTTTAAACTACTGTATATACTTGCGTATAAGCAGTGCCCTCACATGGGGGAGGGCAGAGGGGGGCATATGCCAGAGGGCGACACTTCTGGGGGGGGGGGGGTACATTTAGCCTAAGTTCATAGCAGAAATATTAGGAGAGTTGAAGGGGAAATAAAATTTGAAACACAAATTGTAAACAAAAGGAATAATGAATAAATATAGACTAGTAGAAGTTGACTTCTTATTTAATTACACTCAAGCTGTTTTATACAAATGTTTCACATTTTAATAGGCTCACAAAGGTTTCATAAAAGATTGGCTCATCTAGAATATTCTTAATAAAAGATTGCATTTTAAAATGTCGTTAATCATAATAATTAACTAAGCGCCCCATGGGGCGGTGAGAAGCTCTGGGGGGGGGGGGGGCACTGATGTTCTCGGCAGAAGGGATCGCTGAAGGGCCCGTGGGCGCAAAAGTAGCCTACTTGAAATAGATTTAACACCACTGATTTTTTAATTACCAAAATTAAAATCTGCTTCACTTATAGGAAATTATAAATCTTGAGCTTTGGCAAAGGCTTTATCGACTTCTGTCTACTGTGTAATTGTGACGTTAAAGTCATATAAAGCCCGTTCTGTACTTAACCTTGATCTATTGCTATATTTACACTGTATCTGAAAAATGCAGATGGAGGCGGTGATTATATTTTTAGAAGAGGAAGTAGGGGCTAGGGTGAGTATAAATTAAATATCTGGCTCAACTCGTTAGAAAACAAAGTTCAGTGCTTTTGTTCATTATCAGTTTCATTCAGATTGTTTGGTTTTAATTTGAATAAATGATATTTATATAGCCTTTAATTTATAAAAAGCCAGTTTTTGATATTGACTTTTTAAAGAAATATAAGTTGAGCAAAAGCACTATGCAGAGACAAATTAATGAAATCGCACGTGATGAAGTGAGAGTATATAAACTTTCCACATTTTTACAACTTGATGGGAGTCCACGCTAACTGACAGTAATTAAACATTATGTTTTTTTAAAATTATAGATGGGAACATTTTGCAAATTTTGCTAAAGAAAAATAATCAAGGACACTAATGGCAAATTATATTACTTTAACTAGAATACTTTTTAGGGAAAAAAGAAACTCTTCCGTTGACGATGGTATGGATTCTATCATAGCTTAATGTTGTAATTAAAGAAATATCTACCAGATGTATTAGCTGTGTAAGATTCATCAACAACAATAATTTGCTAAAAATCTCAGTTATCGCCTGCATCACTCACTACAATATGTAATTACTGCAGATAACAAAACAGAAGCAACGCATTCAATGACAGATTGTTCAGAGAGTTTTGCAGATTTTTTTAGAATTATGAGGATTACAAATAGTTTGTTACTACCCTTTATGTACACTGGTCATCATAAGTTTAAATATATTGTATGGATCTTAATTGCGATGCTAAAATTTTTGGAAACCAAAGACAATTATTTGAGAGAAAATCTTTTAAAATTGAAAACTGATATCCCTTATTTAATTGAATTAAATAAGTTTTAAAAAAAATGATTTCAGGGAATTGACATTAATTAAAAGAAGACAAAGAGTGTTGTTTTTTTTTGCAGTTATGTCAAGCCTTCTATTGTACAAGCTCAACTTTGGACGCAGAAATCTTGAATTTATAAAGCATAACTGACGAAGACATGCTTACTTCAATGCATTGAAACAATGAAAGATTACTTCAACAGACGATTAAAAGATAAAATTATAAAGATGAAAATTTCTGATTGGTTATTAGACCTTTATTTCTAATGGTGAAGTATTAAAATCAACCCTACCTTTACAACTGCTAGAAGAATTGATTGAATAAATAACAAATAAAGAATAAAAATTGAATGCAGAAATGGGCTATAATCCCGACTTTTGGTTGCAAAAGGACATCCATTAATTTCTCAAGGTCTTTTGGTTTTGGCAACAATGTTTTTATTGCATTTTAATAATAATAATAATAATAATAATAATATTTGTATAGTGCTGCCAACAAACATAATGTAAGCTCAGAGCGCGTTTAACATACAACTAAGAATACGGATATTACCCTAGGCCAGGTGACAGAGCTAAATTGATGATTAAAAAAGTCAAAACAAATAAATGTAGTATAAACCGACCCAACCCATAAATAAGACAGTAAGTTTCTAAAGCATGTTAAATGTTATCTAAGGTAAATATTGAAATAATGAGTTTTTAAGTTCTGTTTGAAAGTAACAGTAGAGCTTGTTCGCCTCAGTTGAATGGGAAGTTGATTCCACACCTTCGTACCGGATACTGAGGAGGCTCTAAGGCCAACGGTCGTCAGAGAGAAACGGGGCTCTTCCAGAAGCGATGAGTTTGCAGAACGAAGTGTTCTTTGCGGGACATTTTCACACCCTATTTATTGGAACGTAGACGAACTACTAGCAACATACCAGGAATAAGCTTCACTTTAAAATTGTTTTATTTTCAAATCCTCTTTTGCAGTGTATTTTTTCATTATTATTTATTAAACAACAATTAAACAAATGTATTCATTTCAGCTCTTTTTAGGATGATAAAATTGCATACAAATCTAGTCTGCCTATACAAATTGTATGCTGCAAATTTGACTAATTAGTTCAACTTCGAATTGGGAAGGGGGGAGCAGTGAGAGATAAAAATTTGAAAAAGTGAACGGTGAGCCAAAAAAGGATGAGATCCTATGCACTAAACAAAGCAGTTGCAAGGGGGCGGCGCTGAAACTTTTGCCCTGAGGAGCTACTTAGGCTAGTGAGGGCCCTGGGTATAAGTCACACCCTTAGTAGAAGATTATTTTTCTTATATGTTGTCATTGACCCACGTATAAGTCGCACCCTGACTTTCAGTGGTTACACTGCCTTTTAACTTTGCAAAAATACATAGGCCCTACCTTTTAATCATAAAAGTTACTAAATATTCACCCTTATTTGGAAACTTTCCTTAAAAAATGGTTTCAATAATCAAAGGCAGCGCTTCATTTATTTTAAACAACCGATCAATACAGCCATTAGTCATATGAGAAAGTAGGGAAGCCTATCGGTTTTTTCATTTAAGTCCCCGTCCTTACTCAAGTTCCTAACCATATAATGACACTATAGTGGGTCGGCAGTCGACAAAAAATAATAATTTTGTAGTGCGTTTTTCTAGACTGGTGCTTGACTAAACTGCGCCGGTAATGATGACGCCCTATACAAGTGCCCTAATTACCATCAACAGTGTTTGAATTGATATCAAACGCGACTGTGCCCAGTGTTGTGGTTTTTTCCACTCTTTTTCAATAGGCCTACGAAAAATGTCGCGTTAAGATTACGCAACGTTTCGGCAATAAAAAAGTTTTTTAAAAGATGGAGTGGGGGGGAGTGGTGTGAAAAAACTAAAATGTTTGTCAGTTTCAATTTCAGTATATAAAGATAGTATATTTACACCTGCAAAAGTTTTCTAAATGTAAAATGTAGGTCTACGCATATCCTAGTAATTCTACATCACTACAGTCAACTATACGTAACGGGTTATGTAGGAAACTTTATGACATAGAAGTGATGTTTTTCAAACTTTTCAAAAACAGTGTCGGATGCACAAGTCGCGCCCCTACTTTTTGTCAAAAATTTTGGTAAATGTTAGGATTTAAAATATATATCGTTGTTTTTAGTAAGACACAATTTGTATAATCTCTAACCGGTGTTTATGCATTGAATAAACGAGTGACGTTTTACGATAGAAACAATGACGTAGGAGTTAGATTTGACGTCGCTTAGATTTTGCAGAAAACAGGAGAAGACCTTAAGCCTTGTTGGCGACAAGATGTGTGTAGACTAGGCTATTAAAACTGTTATATATTTGAATTCATCTTGTACATAAATTGTTGGAGAATTTTGGATTCCTTCCAAACCAATGAAATCATGGACCACAACGTGTATGTTAATATTTAGGATTATCTACCAACAAAACCTTTAATTGCTACAAAACCAATAATCGTATTTCTGATTATCACTTTTAACATCCCTGCATACAACACATCTGACATTCTATTTACTATAGCCTATATACTTACTTGTATTACTAGACAAAGAAGGAATGCTGGAAGCTTTTGATGTGGAAGAGTCTGTAGTTTTAGCAGCAAATGAAAAGGTTGGCGCTTTATCCTCAATACTGACACCGGCCGCTGTAGCTTTAGGATTAAAACTACCATTTTCATTATTTTTGTAGTCCCTGGGACCAGAAGCAATGTTGCAGCTATCAGATTGAATACTTTTCAGATAACTTTCATAGTCTTTGAAAATGGGAGTGAGAATAATATAAGGATTGTCTTCTACATGCTGTTTTATCCAGGACAAAACACCTTCATTTAATGATTTCAGATAGCTGAGGTAGGATGAATCTTTGCTATCTCTTTGCTTTTTGCAATTAAGGTCCTCAGTTCCGTTAACTGCACCAACACCACCAAAAGTTAAAGGTCGACTTTCATCGATACCTCTGGGTTTGAATCCGGAAAAAGTTTCTGCTGGTTTGCTCTGTGGTGGCTTTGAACCAAAACCAGAAAAGCCACCAAAAGCTGTTGGTTTTCCTTCCTGTTGAGAGAAATCAGACAATAATTAGCAGATAAAATAAAGTAAATAAAACAAATTATGTTTTTATCCATTTCAAAGAAAATATCACATGCCGTTGTTCTTTCTAATTCTTTTGTGAAATTGCTTTATATTCAAAAGCCTTAACAAGTTTTTACAGTATGTCATTTATTTGCTATAAACAAATGAAAAAAAAAGATGGCTTGATAAATTATAATTTTAATGAAGCAGGACATTTTGGAGTCGCTGCTTTGTTGCGGAGGATGTTTTTTAGCTGTGGTTTTGGCACCGGATGGTTTGGCACTTAAAGATGAAAAAAAAAAAAAGTCCCAAAACATAAGGTAACTATTGCGAGTGTTAATGCTTTAAAATCAAAGAAAACAAAATTTTTTTTATAGTGTTCAGAACTCATAAATAAAGTTTTGACATGTTTTCTGTTTTAAATTGAAAATATATTATGGTGAGGGCTATAACTGGGTTGAGATGGTTTAAATCAGACAAATGAACATCATGCTTTAAATCAAATAATGGTTTCATCTGGTCCCTAAAAACTTTTTTACAATCATGTTGTCATTGATATGATGGTTTGGCTTGGTCACCATGAAGATCTATATGTGTAGTTTTTATAAGATTTATATGGAAATGGAAAAAATACCCCCCCCCCCAATATACCAGACACCTAAATGCCCAGAGCCAAAATGACAGGAGCTTAAATAGTTGTGCCAAAAAAGTCATGTAGGCCCTACCTTCATTTTAAATTGGATAGTCAAATGCAGACATGCCTACCCCTAAGGCCCTAAGGACTAAAAAGAGGAACAATCTTGATGAAAAAGAGGATTTTTCAACAAAAAAGTGGAACACCCTTTATGTAACAATCTTTTATAACAAAAAAAAAAAAGAGGAACATACCCATCTATTTACTATTTCACTATTTAAAATGTAGGTAGGCCTACGTTTTACAGACAGTTCGCAATCGATCTAGATCTAAGACCTAAGAGATTAGTACAAAGAACATTAGGCCTAAATCCACGTTTTTCTTTGCTGAATAAACTCTTCTGAATATTCCTTCCTATAAAACTGTCTGATTTTTTACAGCTTGAACAAATCAGATTTAAACTTTCTGAGCCATGACGTTTAGACATTTTCACAATCTTAGCAATATAGTAAAGGTAAATAGGATTCATTGCCAAACACGTGTAATACCGCAAAAAAAGTTAGAAAAGACTAGAATATGTCTTTTAAAAAACCCAGAAAACCCAAGTAATAATAATTATATCATTGTGACCTTTTTTATGCCTTTGATTTAATGATTTATCAACCTAGACATGGACTATATTTCAACACATGAAAAACCCAAACTTTCCAATTTGGCGTAACAAAACTAGTAAAAAGCGGAACGGCGTAACAAAGTGTGTTTTTTTTTTAATAAAAAAGCGGAACAAATACGCCAAAAGCGGAACGGTAGGCATGTCTGCAAATGAAATATTACTTAACAAATGCAAGTCACATTTATTTAGTTTCAATATAAACTAATTATCAATTAAAAAAACATTCAAACATTTTTAGGCTAAAGAAACATACATTGCCTTCTTCACCTCCACCTCTTCTTTTGGCTTTCTTAAATACTCTCTGTTGCAAGACTTGATCAGAGGCTTGTTGAAAAACACCAGCCTGAAATTTAGTTCCAATATATTATAAACATATATATATATATATACACTAACAACAATATTTTCTAATGGCTGACACTACATGTGAAAAAAAATGTCTATAAATTTGGATAAATATTCATTTTACACAGAAAAACTAAAAAAGATTGTTTAATATAAAACAGAATAAAAGTTAGATATTTTATTTTTGAGAATCTAGCTTTACATTTCATTAACGTACAACAACACTGATTTATATTTACTGAAAGTCCACGAGAATAGTAAGATCTTATAGTAAAAAGGAGTTAAAGTAAAATAAAATAAAATTAAGCTGTGAATTACAAGTCATCAGCTGTGGACCAACTAGTCGGTGGTGAAGGAGAGTGAAGTGAGATATTCTAATATCTAGTGGTATCTAAAAAAGACAAAGTCTCAGAGACTCTCTAAAAATTACTATGGAAATAAGAAAGGGGTTTCAGGGACCTATAACTATAACCATAAACCTGGCTTGCAGGTGATGATTGTTCAATAGGGATTGTGATCACCTAGGGGAGTAAACTCAGAAAACAAACAAAAGCTGCCTTTGCAGGAAATCTTGGATGGTCAAAGGCAGTCTGAGGTCATACTGCCCATGCCCTTACATTTGTCACACAGCCCTCACTAACTCTCAATAATAGCTCCATCAAAACACGAAATAAAACTAAGAATATAGCTTAACTCATAATAACTCATATATTATATGTCGTTTCCACATGCGCTGCCTCAGACGCTTACTTGGGATATCTTGGAAGGACAGCATAACAAACAACGAGGTCTTGCAACAGGCTAACATGCCTAGCATGATCACTCTCCTTCGCCAACGACGTCTTCGGTGGCTTGGCCATGTTTCCAGGATGGAGGATGGGCGAATCCCAAAAGACCTGCTATATTCTGAGCTCGCTGAAGGCAAGAGAGCTACTGGCCGCCCCCAACTCAGGTTCAAGGACGTCTGCAAACGTGACCTAAAGGCTATAGATGCAGAGATCGGAAACTGGGAGAACCTTGCTCAGCACAGAAATAGTTACACACCGGTATAAATGCGGCAGAGGGCAAATTTCGCCTTATGGCGGAGGCTAAACGAGCAGCAAAGAAAAGTTGGCTGCCCCTAACGATCTCCAACGGTCCAGCTTTCAAGTGCCAGAGATGCGACAGAGCCTGTCTCTCAAGGATAGGTCTCCACAGACACAGTCAATTTTGCAGGGCTGGCCAAATCACAGGAGCGCAAATCTAATCGTCTTTTGAGACTATGGAGCCAATGATGATGATGATATGTCTTATTAACAATAACCCAACAGAGACATAGGCATATTCATAAACTTGTTTTTTTTTTTTGTAACATACTACAAACCTCTTCAGGTTCTTCTTCATCATCCCAGTTTCTGTCATTTAATTCAGAAATTGCACCTCTTTTGGACATAATGGATGTTCCTAAGATAATAAATATTTATATACATTATATAAAAAAACTTCTTGATTGAATTTTGGTATTTCAGCAATATATGTATAAGTATGAGTATTGGTATTGAAAATGCCAGATAAAAAATTATTTTAGAATATTATATTATATTCAATAGGCCTATGTTTTTATCAAAGTGACTATGCGTCGGACAAATAGTGCAAGAGATATTTTTTCAGCGACCTAGGACTAAGTCACGTGACCGACCAAATAAAAAGCCTCGTGAAACATTGTTCCATCTTGACTTGGCGTCTGACCTGCATTTTGCAATGAATTCTATTCTATTGAAGCAATTGAAAAATAAATAAATGTTGTATAACAACCATGAAAAAACTTGTGTTTGTTCTATGTGGTACTGAGTCTGTTCTTTATATATGTTTATTAAGAGTGAGAGGGTATCAATAATTTAACTTGATTGATATAATCTAACTTTAACTGGAACTGGGTGTATTCCATATTTTACCTAATCCTTAAGATACCGGGTACTTGACATGGAATGAAAAATCATGAACACACGGGACAATTTAAAGTATGCTCTAGAAAGTTTTATGGGGGTAGCTAAACTTTTTTTCTAAAGTCCTCGGCAACTGGATGTAATACATCCGCACAAAATTTAAGAGGGGAAAACACTCTGTACTAATTTGTTAAAATTTTTTATTGGGCTGTTTGATTTTCTGTTAATTATTTGAGAATGTATAAGTTCATAAAATACATTGTAAATGTTCACAAACAATAAATTAGATCTAGCCAACATCAATTCTGTGTCAATATTATAATTTTCTACTGTCTTGCCTTCCCTGTTGATGAAGTATACTGTTGGACTGTTGGTAATCATTTGTTCACTAAATTGAACCAGTTGCTGGGGACAGCATATGAAATATGTTGCCGGGGAAAGGGTTAAGACCAACAAAATAATAGCAGTTGCAAAAATTGACAAAAATATAAATTTTAATCATGTCACTTTCACCATTTAGTATAAGTAGTGTAGAATTAGTCTAAAATTAAATGGCTAAAATGTCCAAACATTTCATTGGGGGTTAAGAAGTCATCATCAAACAGCTTGCTCTACAATGAGCCATTCATTAATACATCATAATTTCATATCTATATATATAAAAAGTCAGTGTTTGTCTGTAATCCGATACCCATTAGTCAATTTGAAAACACGACAATGGTTAAAGTGCCGGAAAGAGATGTCCAAATTGGCATGATTTAATTAATGGCTTGCCAGATAATAGTATATTAAGCCAAACTAAATTTAATGCATTTAATTTACAAAGTTATTAAAAGAAAACTTAAAAAAACAAAATTCATTTATTGTCCGATATTATTCAGGAATATTATTAGACACTATATAGGCCTAAATAGGTCAGTGACACAAAACTGACGTGTTAACTGCCAAGCGGGCAATCTGGGTTTGATTCCCAACTAATATTTATTTATTTTTTCTACTTTAAAAAAAAATTTCCATTAATGTTACTTTTTTTTAAGATTGTAAGGATTTCAGGACTTAAAACTTTCCTAAAAGGTTTTCAGTAAATAAAATCTAATAATTATATTTTTAAAATTATTACTTCTAGCCTATATGTTATCTTTTTGTTCATTGTAGTTTATGAAATGTTTATCTGTAGCTTATACAGGCCTATTTAATTGTTCTCCGGGCAACGCCGGGGACTTTAGCTTGTAATAATATATAAACTAAAAAAATATATTTATAGATTTTGAGGTTATTACCCCCAATCAGTGAAAGGCAGGGAACTGTTTAGTGCACTTTATATTTTATAAATATTAAATCAAGTTCCTCACAAAGTATATAAATTAACCAAATTAATCACACAAAAAAAAAAGGATACTAGAATACTAGTATAAACTTTGAAGCATAATTTTACTTTTTTAAAGAGCATGCAAATAGTCTGGTGTGCCCAAAAGAAAGATTGGGGGGGGGGGGCATTATATATATTAAATATTATCAGTTTAAAAGGCTTGCGATATGCCTCATTCAATTAGCTTTCAACTATGTTTTTTTATCTATTTAGAGTATCAGACTAATATTATGGCCTAAGTCATAAAGTCTGCGAAATATAAAAATATCTCCCTTATTTTCTGTCCGGCGGTCACATAGTCATTGAATATAACTTGTACAAGGCTGCCGGAATAATATCTTCCCGCACTATTTGTCCGGTCGCCAGATGTATAGACACTGACATTTTTTTTTCTAAATTAAATTAATAAAACATTTTACAGGGTTCTTACAATAATCAAGAAATCTATAGCTACTAGTACTAAGTACTACTAGCCTAAATTACTAAATATAAATCTTTTTTAAAAACGAACACACAAAACTCAAAAACTAAATTAGACTCTATACTGATATATAAGTGTGAGATATCTTTTTTTACTTCTTAATAGTTAATATTTAATATGTCTAATAAATAGTAATAGTAATAGGTTTAAGACTACTTTTAATAGGAAAAATAGGTAGGCTAGTCCACATTGAAAAAAGATTTTGTTGATGATATTTAATAATAGATCTATATTTAAATAGACCCTAGCCTAGGAGTAGTGACCCTGCCAATAGTTAGAATAATTAAAGAAACAAAAACATGAACTCCTTTTCACCTTTTGACACTAACAACAACATTATATAGTTTATAGTTGTTATAGTTATGATATTAAAGTGAAAATAAAAGGGAAAATAAAATTGTTGGGCCTTCTATTTCTATTCTCTATTCTATTACATTATTAGCCGCATGCCTCATGTAAGGCTTGACTTTAGTCGTAACTAGGCTGGGTTAACGGTTAAAGTAAATAAATCAAATAACGTTTTTACACATATATTAATAATGATAATGTAGACCAATGACCTATTACAGTTAGAACAACGTCCCCAGATTCTCATTTATCAATTTTGTTTCAAAACACAACACTCAACTCAACTCAACGCGTGAAAAATTAAAAATATCTCTATGCCGACTATGCCTAAATTAGTCTAAATTTACAATTACAATCCTCCTGTAAACCATATAATTTAAATCTTAAATGTTTTGAGAATTAAAATATTTCCTGGTCGAGATCTATAATGTAAACTTAGCTACCAAAATAACATATATATAGGCCTAATTAATAATACAATCCACGCACTTACATTGATAAGGGAATCCGGCCTTTAAGGTACTCCAGTAACCCAGTTGCAACGAAAAAACCTTGTCGGTATCGTTTTTTTGATTTTGATAAATTATTGTAAACCAACATCCTAGAAATGCGTTTTTGTGTTTAAAAATCATATTTGATGATCGTAATATTCTTTAAAATATGTTTAAAAGAGGGGGGTCGAGGGAAAAAACAACAAAAGGATTGAAAATTTAGTACTTTCGGTCCTTGGTTACGTAAGAAATAAACAATACCAATGCTACACATTTGGTATCGTTGGAAAGCTTAGTTTTTCACGCTTCCGATTATCGTGTCAGCAAATAAATCTAAAAATAAGGACTAGGATTACCAAGCGTTATTTTTAGATGTCTGCCTTGACTTGAACATTTACTGATTGGTTGAACTTATAAACCCGATAAAACTCATTGGCTATCTATTTATAGATACACAACAACATTGACCTATTTAGCTTGTTGGGTCAATTTCTTTTCAACGGCAGACAACAATGCATCATTCCGACGCCATTTAACTTATTTCCTGTCGCCGAAGCTAAACTGTACAATAGACCGATTTTTTACACTTCATTCACATTTTGGATAACGAAATTTTATCAGACAAGTAAGTAAATGCAATATTTTTAATATTTTAAAATCTTTTTAAAAGTTTAAGTTTTATATAGCCTAAATGCTTAATTTTAGTCCATTTACCGATCGAAAAATGTAGGCATATTTCCCATGCTCATGCTGTAGGCCTACATTCCTACATGCTGCATGCTAAGCAAGTCTTACTACTAATACTATTAGTATATTAGTAGTTTAGCCTAGCCATGCTTCGTAAAGGAAAATAATATGCATATCCCTAAACTTACTAGTTGCTTTGGTATAAGCATTACATATCTTAGCCTAATATAAACACATCTACTAAACATTTGGTTTGTTTTATTAATTAAAATTAAGATTTACGTTTATCATATTTACTAGAACTAGAATAGACCTATTAATTATTAGATTTAGGGTAGTCAAGGCCTAGGCCCTACCTAGGCTTAGCTTATTTATATAATAAAATAAAATCGGCTTGTTTTCATTGTCTTAGTTTATGTTAAATTACTGGCTAATTGGAAGGAACGTCTGTTACTTATAAGAATACGATTCATAATTTATATTTAGGCCTACTGACCTCAATGTTGGTTATTATATTGTTTGTAGGCCTTAGCATAGTAGGCTTGATTTAGTGAGCATTTTAGTTGTTTACTTCAACAAATTAGGCATATAACAAATTTATTAGACTATATATGGCCACTAATATTGTTGTTGTTGTTTTTTCTAATAGTATCCATTATGCCACGCCAAAAGTTGATCGACACTCTCAGCCGTAAAAAGAAACTGCACCTCATCACAGCCAGGGCAGCCCGAAGGTCTTCCAGTGATCCGACGCCTATGCCTAACATATTCCAACAGTGTCACCAACTACACCTGAACTTCCCACTGAATTGCCTTCATCAGCCTCCAAGTCGAAGTTGGAACATTTCAGCATGAAGACTTGTACTAATTTCACCACACAGACGGTATTATTAGATAACTTCGTCGGTGCCTTCAAGGAAAAACCCAGAGTGCATCCACTCACTCATTTGGTCCCGATGCCCCAAAAATATTTTTGTTCAGAGGAGGCGGTTAGAAATTTCTGTAGCGGTTGGGGAATTTAATATGGGCTCCAGGGCATCCCATGATTTTCTTTTGAATTTAGGTTTATTTATAGGGAAACAAACAGAATGATTGGGTAGAAAAAGAGATAGCCGTAGAATAAGTAAAGCTGAAAATGATATAAAATTAAATGTTAAAAAAAGGAGGTTATTAATTTAAAAAGCAGAGATAAGGGAATCTGGTAGGAATTTGGTTAAAGAAGATGGTCCACAGTATATTGCGGGGGGGTTCAACTGATATCTGAATTTTTTTTTCTTTTTCCTTTTTTAGATTCGGGTTAGAGGGGGGGGGGTAACTTCTGATCTACACCAGTTAATGTGAGCCTACATTTTTGTCTTCACATTCTTTATTATTATTGTCTAATTGTTTTACATTCTTCTTTTGCATCATTCTGGCAAATTAATTATTATATTATTATTCAAGGGTATAGGGCTTTTTTTTTGTCTGTGTGGTGATGTGGACAAATATTTTTATACTTATTGTTTAAATTCCAGAATTAATTTAGAGCCTGGTGAAGGCAATAAACTTTCTTGTTCTTGTGTAGTTGGTGATGTTGCAAGTTATGTCACTTTTACAGTCTATGAATTATTTTTTTCTCAGTTTTTCTTTACATGTTTTGTTCACTTTTCATTTTATCGCGGTATAAGAATAGTGATTTAAATTACTGTGTAATAATAATTTCCTTGCAAATTCTGCTCATTTCTATATATTTTTTAAATGAAAATTTAATCCTTATTAAATAATCAAACAAAATTAGAAATTTTTCAGCAATGTAATTTTTTTTTTTTTTTCTTTCACTATTTGCTTTACAAATCTGCGTAAGCGTATTGTGAGAATAAATTCATAAATATAGTTTCCTTTACTATTTTTCACCAAAAGGAGTTTTTATTTATTGCTAGGTGGCACCCGCACTACATTTGATTATAAAATGCTGATATATATACATAACTTTTTTTTTAGAAGCATTTTAATACTTTTTCTTCGTTTTTCTCCGCTAAGTGTTTTTATTATTTGTCGAGCACAAAGGTACTCATTTCTAAAAAAGTATTACAGCCACAGTCCTAAAAATTTGCATGGTTATTTCTTGTAGTATTTTAAACATTTGGGCATAAGCTTAATTGTATGTGATTCATTGTTACAATTTTGTAGCTATTTCGCTATCATACCCCCCAAAAAAATTGGTAATATAGCGTGACCCATATTATATTCAACCTATAAAGATTCCCATAAACTTTTTGTAAAAAAAGACCTTCTAGAACAATTACAAACATCTTTCTTTATGTGTATGCCAAGTTTCATTGCTATATCTTAATAAAGTTTTGTGTAACATGTACTTTTTAAAAAGGCCAAAAACACTGTATAAAATAAAGATTCTCGCAATAAAAGCAAAAAAATTTTTTTTACAAAACTATAAAACCCATTTTTTGTCATGTTTCATATATGTTGTTTGTGAAATGAAAAAAAAATTGATCAAAATTGATAAATACAGAAAAAAGTTATGAGGGTACCTTTACCACCTTAAATTATTTGTCAGTACTAATCACAGTAGTGGTTTAATGGTAGTTTAGAAAACTTTGGACTTAAAGAGCGCGGACGATGCAAATGTACGCAAAACCCGTAGGGATGACTTGATTTTATTAAAAAAAAAAGGGGGGGGGGATACTTTAACTAATAAATTAAATTCGTAAAATGACATGCTAGTTAAAACCCTATGTCTTATGTAAATGTATGTTTAAAAGTAAATGTAAGTGTAGACTATAGTTAAAATGTGGCACAATATGTTTTCTGATATACGTATATATAATATATATATATATATATAAGGTCTTCCTTATTAACTTATAGGCCTACGTCCTACGTTAAAAAAGTTTAGGTAACTTTGATCTACTGCGCACTTTGAAGGTTTCCGTTCCCGAAGCACTGTAGCTTACATAAAATTAAAGGAAAAACATTTATAGGCCTAAAGACTAAAGATGTTTTAAAGTTGCTTTAGGTCTATATGCCTAAAGATGTTGTTTTTAAAGTTGCTTTAGGTCTATAGGCCTAAAGATGTTGTTTTTAAAGTTGCTTTAGGTCTATATGCCTAAAGATGTTGTTTTTAAAGTTGCTTTAGGTCTATATGCCTAAAGATGTTGTTTTTAAAGTTGCTTTAGGTCTATATGCCTAAAGATGCTGTTTTTAAAGTTGCTTTAGGTCTATATGCCTAAAGATGTTGTTTTTAAAGTTGCTTTAGGTCTATATGCCTAAAGATGTTGTTTTTAAAGTTGCTTTAGGTCTATATGCCTAAAGATGTTGTTTTTAAAGTTGCTTTAGGTCTATATGCCTAAAGATATTGTTTTTAAAGTTG
The DNA here is from genome assembly GCA_949126835.1 of Anisus vortex. Classification (NCBI taxonomy): domain Eukaryota; kingdom Metazoa; phylum Mollusca; class Gastropoda; family Planorbidae; genus Anisus; species Anisus vortex. Next base: position 24,970,067 of record OX421498.1, read on the forward strand.
CTTTAGGTCTATATGCCTAAAGATGTTGTTTTTAAAGTTGCTTTAGGTCTAATACCGAGCGGTAGCGCGTTCGACTCCTGGTGCAGATTATGATTTTTTTCCCGGGGCTTGAGGGTGCCCCTGAGTCTACCCAACTCTGATGGGTACCTGACCTTAGTTGGGGTAAAATAAAGGTGACTGGGTATTGTGCTGGTCACACATCCCCTCGTATGCCGTGGCCAAAGAAACTGGTGAACGCTGCTTCACCAGCCCCATGATCAGTTTGGTCCGATGAGTAAGGCTACTTTACTTACTTGATATGAAACAAACAAAAATATTTCTTAAGCTGTTTTTAAAAGGGCTACGAAAGAAACAAAAAACACAGTTTTCCAGGACTTGGAGAACTGCCAATAGGCCAATATAAAGCTATATTCCTTTATATTTCCTGGGTCATAAATCTTAGGAATGTTAAAACCGTTTTTTTCTTCTAAAAACCGGTTTTCGGTTCTATAAAACCGGTTTAAAACCGGATTTCGGCCCCCCCCCCCCCTCCGCTATTTCACAAGTCGCAGGCCGGAAAAGCCAAATGTGCATAGTTTTGTAGGTATATTTGAAAAATACTTCAAACTTAAATTAATTAGATCTAGTGTTTGCAAGGCATTCAAGAGGTTGATTTGTGTGAATACAATATGATTTTGTACTCATTACTCATTACCATAAAATTCTTTAGAACTAAACGAAATCTGGACTAATTGAATAAAACCGATAATATCTTTCAATTTTTCAATAGTGATAATCAAATTTTACCGATTATCGTTGACCATAATATTAAGAAGCATTTAAAGAAGCATAAGATATAGGCCTATATGGTAACTTGTAAAAAAATTATTGAAAGGTTTCGCTAGCACAAATCAAAAGAATAATGTGTATTTAATAGTGCCGTTAATAATAAAGCACAGATACGGTGTCTAGCCGAATTGTTCAGGGTCACAGGGAAGGGCTAGTTTGCGTCTCTCCATTGCGTACAACAAAGAGCAGCGCACATCTAACAGATGAGCCGACAAGTAAAAAGATTCATATTAATTGTAACTGTAACTTAACAATTGGTTTGATGTTGTTTTTATTGCAAGCCATAGTTGGTATTTGGAAACACACAAAAAAACACAATAAATAAGACTAAATAGTGTTAGCAAGGCATTTCATGAATGGTTTTGTGCGAATCCAACATTATTTATTCAAAATATTTCCATTTGAACCAAAAAAAAGGGTCTTTTACTCGAAGTAATGATTACCTTCCAACTTCCAAACAACAAACTCAAAAACTGAAAATTAAAACAGGTTTTTGGTTTCAAAACCGGAATCCGGTATTCCGGTTTTCGTTTAACATCCCTAGTCATAATACAATTGACTAGGCCATGACTGACGTATGCTTGTATATATTAAGACAATCAAATTTTATTACAAGCATAAAAATGTTTCTCTGTATTTTATTTTATTTCCATAAAGATCTATACGCTAGTAGTAGCTCAGTGTACCAAAGAGAGAACATCCCAAACACTGCAGAAGGCGAACAGAGTCCCAAAGAGAGAACATCCCAAACATTGCAGTAGGAGAACAGTGTCACTCAGAGAGAACATCCCAAACACTGCAGTAGGAGAACAGTGTCACAAAAAGAGAACAACCCAAACACTGCAGTAGGAGAACAGAGTCCTAAAAAGAGAACATCCCAAACACTAAAGGAGGAGAACATTGTCCCAAAGAGAGAACATCCCAAACACTGCTGGATGAGAACATTGTCCCAAAGAGAGAACATCCCAAACACTAAAGGAGAAAAACATTGTCCCAAAGAGAGAACATCCCAAACACTGCTGGATGAGAACATTGTCCCAAACAGAGAACAACACAAACACTGTAGTAGGAGAACAGAGTCTCAAAGAGAGAACATCCCAAACAAATCAGGAGGAGAACAGTGTCCCAAAGAGAGAACAACCCAAACACTAAAGTAGGAGAACAGAATCCCAAAGAGAGAATATCCCAAACATTGCAGTAGGAGAACAGTGTCCCAAAGAGAGAACAACCCAAACACTGCAGCAGAAGAAAAGAGTCACAAAGAGAGAACATCCCAAACACAGCAGTAGGCGAACAGAGTAGCCAAAAAAGAAAAACCCAAACACTAAAGGAGAAGAACAGTGTCTCAAAGAGAGAACATCCCAAACACTGCAGGAGTAGCACATTGTCCCAAAGAGAGAACACTCCAAAAACTGCAGTAGGAGAACAGGGTCCCAAAGAGAGAACATCACAAACACTGCTGGATGAGAACAATGTCCCAAACAGAGAACAACCCAAATACTGCAGTAGGAGAACAGAGTCCCAAAAAGAAAACATCCCAAACACTGCAGTAAGAGAACAGTGTCCCAAAGTGAGAACAACACAAATACTGCAAGAGGAGAACAGTGTCCCAAAGAGAGAACATCCCAAACACTGCAGTAGGAGAACAATGTCCCAAAGTGAGAACAACACAAACACTGCAAGAGGAGAACAGTGTCCCAAAGAGAGAACAACCCTAACACAGCAGAGAACAGTGTCCCAAAGAGAGAACATCCCAAACACTGCAGTAGGAGAACAGTGTCCCTAAGAGAGAACAACCCAAACACTGAAGTAGGAGAACGGAGTCCCAAAGAGAGAACAACCCTAACACAGCAGTAAGAGAACAGTGTCCCAAAGAGAGAACAACCCAAACACTGAAGTAGGAGAACAGTGTCCCAAAGAGAGAACAACCCTAACACAGCAGTAAGAGAACAGTGTCCCAAAGTGAGAACAACACAAACACTGCAAGAAGAGAACAGTGTCCCAAAGAGAGAACATCCCAAACACTGCAGTAGGAGAACAGTGTCCCAAAGTGAGAACAACACAAACACTGCAAGAGGAGAACAGTGTCCCAAAGAGAGAACAACCCTAACACAGCAGTAAGAGAACAGTGTCCCAAAGAGAGAACATCCCAAACACTGCAGTAGGAGAACAGTGTCCCTAAGAGAGAACAACCCAAACACTGAAGTAGGAGAACGGAGTCCCAAAGAGAGAACAACCCAAACACTGCAGTAGGAGAACAGAGTCCTAAAAAGAGAACATCCCAAACACTAAAGGAGGAGAACAGTGTCACAAAGAGAGAACATCCCAAACACTGCTGGAGGAGAACAGAGTCGCAAAAGAGAACATCCCAAACACTGCTGGATGAGAACAGTGTTCCAAACAGAGAACATCCCAAACACTACAGAAGGAGAACGGAGTCCCAAAGAGAGAACAACCCTAACACAGCAGTAAGAGAACAGTGTCCCAAAGAGAGAACATCCCAAACACTGCAGTAGGATAACAGTGTCCCTAATAGAGAACAACCCAAACACTGAAGTAGGAGAACAGTGTCCCAAAGAGAGAACAACCCTAACACAGCAGTAAGAGAACAGTGTCCCAAAGTGAGAACAACACAAACACTGCAAGAAGAGAACAGTGTCCCAAAGAGAGAACATCCCAAACACTGCAGTAGCAGAACAGTGTCCCAAAGTGAGAACAACACAAACACTGCAAGAGGAGAACAGTGTCCCAAAGAGAGAACAACCCTAACACAGCAGTAAGAGAACAGTGTCCCAAAGAGAGAACATCCCAAACACTGCAGTAGGAGAACAGTGTCCCTAAGAGAGAACAACCCAAACACTGAAGTAGGAGAACGGAGTCCCAAAGAGAGAACAACCCAAACACTGCAGTAGGAGAACAGAGTCCTAAAAAGAGAACATCCCAAACACTAAAGGAGGAGAACAGTGTCACAAAGAGAGAACATCCCAAACACTGCTGGATGAGAACAATGTCCCAAACAGAGAACAACCCAAATACTGCAGTAGGAGAACAGAGTCCCAAAAAGAAAACATCCCAAACACTGCAGTAAGAGAACAGTGTCCCAAAGTGAGAACAACACAAATACTGCAAGAGGAGAACAGTGTCCCAAAGAGAGAACATCCCAAACACTGCAGTAGGAGAACAATGTCCCAAAGTGAGAACAACACAAACACTGCAAGAGGAGAACAGTGTCCCAAAGAGAGAACAACCCTAACACAGCAGAGAACAGTGTCCCAAAGAGAGAACATCCCAAACACTGCAGTAGGAGAACAATGTCCCAAAGTGAGAACAACACAAACACTGCAAGAGGAGAACAGTGTCCCAAAGAGAGAACAACCCTAACACAGCAGAGAACAGTGTCCCAAAGAGAGAACATCCCAAACACTGCAGTAGGAGAACAGTGTCCCTAAGAGAGAACAACCCAAACACTGAAGTAGGAGAACGGAGTCCCAAAGAGAGAACAACCCTAACACAGCAGTAAGAGAACAGTGTCCCAAAGAGAGAACATCCCAAACACTGCAGTAGGAGAACAGTGTCCCTAAGAGAGAACAACCCAAACACTGAAGTAGGAGAACAGTGTCCCAAAGAGAGAACAACCCTAACACAGCAGTAAGAGAACAGTGTCCCAAAGTGAGAACAACACAAACACTGCAAGAAGAGAACAGTGTCCCAAAGAGAGAACATCCCAAACACTGCAGTAGGAGAACAGTGTCCCAAAGTGAGAACAACACAAACACTGCAAGAGGAGAACAATGTCCCAAAGAGAGAACAACCCTAACACAGCAGTAAGAGAACAGTGTCCCAAAGAGAGAACATCCCAAACACTGCAGTAGGAGAACAGTGTCCCTAAGAGAGAACAACCCAAACACTGAAGTAGGAGAACGGAGTCCCAAAGAGAGAACAACCCAAACACTGCAGTAGGAGAACAGAGTCCTAAAAAGAGAACATCCCAAACACTAAAGGAGGAGAACAGTGTCACAAAGAGAGAACATCCCAAACACTGCTGGATGAGAACAATGTCCCAAACAGAGAACAACCCAAATACTGCAGTAGGAGAACAGAGTCCCAAAAAGAAAACATCCCAAACACTGCAGTAAGAGAACAGTGTCCCAAAGTGAGAACAACACAAATACTGCAAGAGGAGAACAGTGTCCCAAAGAGAGAACATCCCAAACACTGCAGTAGGAGAACAATGTCCCAAAGTGAGAACAACACAAACACTGCAAGAGGAGAACAGTGTCCCAAAGAGAGAACAACCCTAACACAGCAGAGAACAGTGTCCCAAAGAGAGAACATCCCAAACACTGCAGTAGGAGAACAATGTCCCAAAGTGAGAACAACACAAACACTGCAAGAGGAGAACAGTGTCCCAAAGAGAGAACAACCCTAACACAGCAGAGAACAGTGTCCCAAAGAGAGAACATCCCAAACACTGCAGTAGGAGAACAGTGTCCCTAAGAGAGAACAACCCAAACACTGAAGTAGGAGAACGGAGTCCCAAAGAGAGAACAACCCTAACACAGCAGTAAGAGAACAGTGTCCCAAAGAGAGAACATCCCAAACACTGCAGTAGGAGAACAGTGTCCCTAAGAGAGAACAACCCAAACACTGAAGTAGGAGAACAGTGTCCCAAAGAGAGAACAACCCTAACACAGCAGTAAGAGAACAGTGTCCCAAAGTGAGAACAACACAAACACTGCAAGAAGAGAACAGTGTCCCAAAGAGAGAACATCCCAAACACTGCAGTAGGAGAACAGTGTCCCAAAGTGAGAACAACACAAACACTGCAAGAGGAGAACAGTGTCCCAAAGAGAGAACAACCCTAACACAGCAGTAAGAGAACAGTGTCCCAAAGAGAGAACATCCCAAACACTGCAGTAGGAGAACAGTGTCCCTAAGAGAGAACAACCCAAACACTGAAGTAGGAGAACGGAGTCCCAAAGAGAGAACAACCCAAACACTGCAGTAGGAGAACAGAGTCCTAAAAAGAGAACATCCCAAACACTAAAGGAGGAGAACAGTGTCACAAAGAGAGAACATCCCAAACACTGCTGGAGGAGAACAGAGTCGCAAAAGAGAACATCCCAAACACTGCTGGATGAGAACAGTGTTCCAAACAGAGAACATCCCAAACACTACAGAAGGAGAACGGAGTCCCAAAGAGAGAACATCCCAAACACTGCAGTAAGAGAACAGTGTCCCAAAGAGAGAACAATCCAAACACTAAAGGAGGAGATCATTGTCCCAAAGAGAGAACATCTCAAACACTGCAGGAATAGCACAGCGTCCCAAAGAGAGAACATCACAAACACTGCTGGATGAGGACAGTGTCCCAAACAGAAAACAACCCAAATACTGCAGTAGGAGAACAGAGTCCCAAAAAGAGAACATCCCAAACACTGCAGTAAGAGAACAGTGTCCCAAAGAGAGAACAACCCAAACACTGCAAGAGGAGAACAGTGTCGCAAACAGAGAACAATCCTAACACTACAGTAAAAGAACAGGGTCCCAAAGAGAGAACAACCCAAACACTAAAGGTGGCGACCAGTGTCCCAAAGAGAGAACAACCCAAACATTGCAGTAGGAGAACAAAGTCACAAAAAGAGAACATCCCAAACACTGCAGTAAGAGAACAGTGTCCCAAAGAGAGAACATCCCAAACACTGCAGTAGGAGAACTGAGTCCCAAAGAAAGAACATCCCAAACATTGCAGGAGGAGAACATTGTCCCAAACAAAGAACAACACAAACACTGCTGGATGATAACAGTGTCCCAAACAGAGAACAACACAAACACTGCAGTAGGAGAAAAGAGTCCCAAAGAGAGAACATACCAAACACTGCAGTAGGAGAACAGGGTCCCAAAGAGAGAACATCCCAAACACTGCAGTAGGAGAACAGTGTCCCAAAGAGAGAACAACCCAAACACTGCAGTAGGAGAACAGTGTCCCAAAGAGAGAACAACCCAAACACTGCAGTAGGAGAACAGTGTCCCAAAGAGAGAATATCCCAAACATTGCAGTAGGAGAACAGTGTCCCAAAGAGAGAACAACCCAAACACTGCAGTAGGAGAACAGTGTCCCAAAGAGAGAATATCCCAAACATTGCAGTAGGAGAACAGAGTCCCAAAGAGAGAACATCCCAAACACTGCAGGAGTAGCACAGCGTCCCAAAGAGAGAACATCCCAAACATCGCAGGAGTATCACAGTGTCCCAAACAGAGAACATCCCAAACACTGCAGTAGGAGAACAGGGTCTTAAAGAGAGAACATCCCAAAGTCTGCAGTAGGAGAACAGTGTCCCAAAGAGAGAACAACCCAAACACTGAATTAAGGAGAACAGGGTCCCAAAGAGAGAACAACCCAAACATTGCAGTAGGAGAACATTGTCACAAAGAGAGAATATCCCAAAAAATAAAGGAGGAGAAAAGAGTCCCATAGAGAGAACAACCCAAACACTAAAGGAGGAGAACAGAGTCCCAAAGAGAGAACATCCCAAACATTGCAGGAATAGAAAAATGTCCCATAATGAGAACATCCAAAACACTGCAGGAATAGAAAAATGTCCCATGGAGAGGGAACATTCTAAACATTGCAGGAATAGAAAAATGAGCCTTTGAGAGAACATTCTAAATACTGCAGGAATAGAAAAATTTCCTAGAGAGAGAACATCCTAAACACTGCAGGAATAGAAAAATGTCCCACAGAGAGAACATCCTAAGCACTACAGGAATAGAAAATGTCCCATAGAGAGAACATCCTAAGTAACGGGGGAATAGAAAATGTCCCATGGAGAGAACACGCCAAACACTGCAGGGATAGAAAAATGTCCCATAGAGAGAACATCCCAAACACTGCAGAAATAGAAAATGTCCCATAGAGAGAACATCCTAAACATAGCAGGAATAGAAAAATGTCCCATAGAGGGAACATCCAAAACATTGCAGGAATATAAAAATGTCCCGTTGAGAGAACATTCTAAGCACTGCAGGAATAGAAAAATGTCCCAGAGAGAGGACATCCTAAACACTGCAGGAATTAAAAAATGTCCCATAGAGAGAACATCCTAAACACTGCAGGAATAGAAAATGTCCCATAGAGAGAACATGCTAAACACTGCAGGGATAGAACATTTCCAATAGAGAGAACATTCTAAACACTGCAGTAATAGAAAAATGTCCCATAGAGAGAACATCCCAAACACTGCAGGAATAGAAAAATGTCCCATAGAGAGAACATCCCAAACACTGCAGGAATAGAAAGTGTCTCATAGAGAGAACATCCTAAACACTCTCATGATGAGAAATGTCCCATAGAGAGAACATCCTAAACAATGCAGAGGGAGAAAATGGCCCATAAAGATAACATCTTAAACACTACAGGGGGAGAAAATTGAGAGATTTCAACAAAACACCACAATACGCCGCTTTAATAGTCTGTAAAGAGAGAATGTCAGAACAAAGTGCATAGAGTCACCGAGGTTGGCACTACACATTTCTGTACCCATGACCCATGAGTAGTTAATGATCAGAGGGGAATTCAGCAGGATAGAAGTGTAGTAGGCCCTACACGTACTGCGGAGACTGTACCCAATGTTACGCGACACGCCTTATCGGCGAGCCGCTGAGTGGCTTGTCTTGGACAGGATCAACAACAACTAAAAAAAACAACATATTATTTGCCGCCTTCATTCGAATATACGTAATACCATAGACTATAATATACATATAGTCTATGGCCTATGGTAATAAGCTAATTAGGCCTACTACGTAAGCTACGTTTCATCAATATGCTACTTTCTATATTTTTTGCCAAATTAAGTTTGATTTTTCCCAATTGTGGAAAGAGGGTTTTATTATCTGAAAGATTATACAGGTTTGTGAGACAATGATAAGGAATTAGACACTTTTTACTGTAAAAATACAACCACAAGAAACAAGAACAAAAAGCAAACAAACATGTGCATAACAGCAATGTATGGCATGATGGCATGGGTTATTATTTCGGAGATTTTCGGTAACCGCAATATAAGGTGACACTTCGGTCGCTCTTTTCCAATCCGAGTAAAAGTATAGTTTCTTTTTTAAATAATTAAATCAATGCCATTAAAACATTTGCAACATTCCGACCTAAGTAAAAGTTATATACAATGTTAATTGTAACAAGCTGCTTTACTTATAAAGACACTGTTTTCTTAATGTCACATTTTGACATTATAAAAAATTATTTTTAAACTCCGAAGAGTACACAACTTGGAACTTGGAAAGATTGAATTGTTTACCATACTAAATGTAAAGTTTGCGTCATTCAGTTTTAGCTTTAAAATTTAATTTAGAAAAACGTATTTGAAACAATTTTTTAAAATGTCGAGAGTGGAGCTAAACACTATTCAATCAAAACTGAAGACAGCAATTCAAAATCACCAGGTAAGAAAAAGATTTTTATAAATACACCCCATTAGCCTTAGCCCTCGCGATATTGATTTTTTGTCCAACTTCGTAGGCTATACAAAATACAATCAATGATCAGAATATAAATTATAACATGTCATGCTCATTAAAAGTTATTAATATTTGTGCTCATAACCCAAATACAAATTTTAAAGTTAAAAAACGACAAAATAACTAACATTTAATATAATGAGTAGGATAGTCATATAAAATCGTTTACATGGGGAAGTATTTCAGTTTCAGTTTATGAATTCAGAATTAAAATTATATCAGCGAGTAAGAGTAGCCCTAGATTTTAAGTTCCGAGTGAGTTAGTGAGGTTACAGACATATGAAGTACGAGTTGTTTATAAGCTTTGTAAAGAGGAAAACAAATCGTATTTTGTATCCTCAAACTCAAGTTTACTATAAAATTTGTATTGAGTATTGAATTGAAATTAATTTTAAAGGAAAGACTAAATTAAAGAAATGTTTTATAATACATCCCACCATTCACCATAATTCCATAGGGCCATGATAGGGCCATAGCCATAGGGCCTAAGTAAAAGTAGCCATAAAATATAGCCTAATTATATTTCTATTTCTTGGCCAAGGCTTTTAATTTAGTTCCAAGTTGAGCATTTGTAATTTGTCAAGTCACTTGACAAGTGATAATTTTATCTTTACTTATAATAGACTTAAAATTTTTATTCAACTAAATTCCTATAAAATTAATATTTCTTTTATTGATGTACAATTACAGATGCTGGTAGTAAAAATAAAAGGAGATAGCCAGGTAAAGCCATTCTGCATAAAATAAAATTGTTTAGAATATTTTTTATACAATTTAGATTTCAATAAATATAAACATTCTATGTCATAGGTGACTAGAAGATCTATGATTATAAATGTTAAAAACTTTTTATTTTTTATTTTTATCTTAGTCTTAACAGTAAAGTTTCTATAAAATAATGCTTTTAAAGTTTGTGCTGTAAAAAATAATGTTCACAAAAGTATAATTTTTAAATGTGTTTTAACATTCGAGTAGGCCTACTGTGGGTTTTAGAGTAAATCACCCTTTGCGAACACCACTAGGCTAAAAAAAGCACTTTATTTAGTTTTTGAGATCTAGTTTCTAAATCGTTAGACATTTGATAAAAACAAAAGTACCAAAACATAGTACAAAAACATGGCTACGTGAACAGTGAACATACATTATTGTATTAATACACAGGGTTAGGGTGTAGATTGCATTCTCAGACGACCATGTTTGCTACTTCACAGCAAACACTTTTTTTCATTAAACTTCACAGTGAACACTGATTTCAGAGCAAACACTAAGCCAAAGTCATCAAAGATTTATTTTTTTGTGAATGTAAAGAACACTGGAGATGCCCATGCTATTGTATTGTCACATGCATTTGTCTAGACTTTGACAGATCGTTCAATTTTTTTAATATATTTTTTTTTCTAAACCACTGAGTTTTATGATGTGAAATATAGATCTATTTATGAGTGAGTCAAGAAAACGTCCGCACCAACCGTAAAGAGAAAGACAAGCTAGTGTTCCTATAGTCTACATGCGCCTTTTGATAAAGGCATGATATCTATACTGTACTTTCAAACAAACAGCATTGAAATTGAAGACTTAAAAATCAGCAAAGCATTGAAACTGAAGACTTAAAAAATCAGCAAAGTAATCAAAAATTTGTTTATTAGAAAAAAATGATTGACATACACTTGATTAGATCTATCAGCCATATGAATTGACATACACTTGATTAGATCTATCAGCCATATGAATTGACATACACTTGATTAGATCTATCAGCCATATGAATTGACATACACTTGATTAGATCTATCAGCCATATGAATTGACATACACTTGATTAGATCTATCAGCCATATGAATTGACATACACTTGATTAGATCTATCAGCCATATGAATTGACATACACTTGATTAGATCTATCAGCCATATGAATTGACATACACTTGATTAGATCTATCAGCCATATGAATTGACATACACTTGATTAGATCTATCAGCCATATGAATTGACATACACTTGATTAGATCTATCAGCCATATGAATTGACATACACTTGATTAGATCTATCAGCCATATGAATTGACATACACTTGATTAGATCTATCAGCCATATGAATTGACATACACTTGATTAGATCTATCAGCCATATGAATTGACATACACTTGATTAGATCTATCAGCCATATGAATTGACATACACTTGATTAGATCTATCAGCCATATGAATTGACATACACTTGATTAGATCTATCAGCCATATGAATTGACATACACTTGATTAGATCTATCAGCCATATGAATTGACATACACTTGATTAGATCTATCAGCCATATGAATTGACATACACTTGATTAGATCTATCAGCCATATGAATTGACATACACTTGATTAGATCTATCAGCCATATGAATTGACATACACTTGATTAGATCTATCAGCCATATGAATTGACATACACTTGATTAGATCTATCAGCCATATGAATTGACATACTCTTGATTAGATCTATCAGCCATATGAATTGACATACACTTGATTAGATCTATCAGCCATATGAATTGACATACACTTGATTAGATCTATCAGCCATATGAATTATTAACAAAATACGCAAAGAAATAAGAGATCTAAAAGGCTGACGAAAATACAAAGCTAAATACAGATCCTATACCATCTGTCTGAAGATGTGATGTCACTGGTCAGAGCAGCACAAAGTGCACACAAAAGTGTCTTATTTCAAGGAAGCACAACTCTGTGTGCATTGTGCATGCCAACAGCCATCACACTGCACCCAAACCTCTGTCCCTCTCCCTTTTTTGCACCCTTGACAGATGCCTAACAACAATTAGATCTATATACCTTGCCAAGTTATTAAATAGTCGTCATTCTCCCTCCTCCACAGCAATTTCTAGTTATATTAGTTGTAGTAAATCTGAATCTTGATGCTGCTATCAGAGCTTTCTTGAATTACTTTTCTTGACCCTTCTCTTTTCAGTTCTTTTTCTGCTCTTCTTCTCTCCTGAGTCTTGCTCTAAGTACAGCATTTCTAATAATCTAGTAATATTCCCTTTGAGGTGCATTTTCAACAGTTTTTTAGATACCCACTCCAACAGATTGTTATGGACTCTTTATGATGATGACTATTATTACGACTCGTTAAATCGGATTCAATGAATATAGTTGTATCTTTATTAGAAGTCTCTAGATTCTGCTAATCTGTAGCCCAAGCTAGGGGTTCCTTGACTGACAGGTCTATGCAGCAATGTAGTTATATTCGTGATAATTATCTTCAACACCTTTCTCAACAATGATAGATCAAACAACTCCAGTTGTTGAATAAACAATTTTATTTAAATTGTAGACTCAATATAAACGATCCATAAACTTCATCAACTGATGGTAACATAAGTATTTCAACAAAATGATATTATATGTACAAGTATTAATATAGCGACTTCACTCTACAAACGTTTAAACTGAACTAACTTTAAAGAGGTCGGGACTTTACAAAGAAAACTATCATCGAAGATTCTACAGGGTCTTAATACGCATTTTAACCTCTTTCTCTATAACATCCAGAATTATCCTCCAATTTCCACAGGGTTGGACGAATTATTTTATTTAAACTGCCCTCAGGGCACAAAGGTCAAACCTTGGTCGCCTTGGACTCTGATACGCACTTGTTAAGAGGTCAATGCCTTACTACGTCATTCATTTATGACCGATATTCGTAACACGACCACCCTTAAAAAGTTTTATAATTATTTCTTTTACATTTTAACAATACAAAAAAATGTTAATTTTAAGGAATAATTATAAAAGAAAATATTCCGGGGAAAACAATACAGTTCAATTGGCTATCCCAATATTTCAATCGAACTGATAACAATAACCTATAATATATGCAATATAAGTTAATCTTATCAAATGGCTGAACTACAGTCATTCAATCATTCAATTGTAATTCAAAACAATGGACAATTAAATTATGTCTATCCAAATCTCGTTCACAAGAAAAATACTTAATCATTCTTAATAGATATAATATAATACAATTTAATAATTTCTATTACATGAACATTCCACTGTAATAAAAACTCTCTCGTCCATTTAATTATAAACTAATATCTTTTACAATTTTGTAATTATACAACAAAAGAAAAATCACTTAATGTCTATTCAGACACGACTTATTTTTCATAAGGAGAAAAAACGCTTTGATAGAACACATACTAGACCTGACCTAATTACACGTTACAAAAATTATTGCTCGTGTAGACAGTATTTTTTTTTAAGCCTGTAGGCTGACTAACACATTAGACCAAACTGTCTGTGTCGGGACACAGAAATTGAGGTCAATTCCGCACTCTCTCTCTCTCTCTCTTTTTTTTTTTCTCTCTCATTCCCAATTGATTCTAAACAATGTTGACATCGCTATGTAAATTTTTACCTCATCACAGCCTAGGTCAAAGAAAATAAATCTCTACGCGATTAAATAGTTATCTTTTTTAATGATCATTATTTCACAACTATTATCTCAAAATTAAATTCATTTATGTTATATTAAGAAATTTAAACATAGAATGTTACAGAATTTAGATAGTTTATAGCCAATTTCATTAAAAATATTTCAATTTCTCTTTTTACCATGACCTTTCATCAGTTTCCGTTCAAAATAGTTCACAGAGGTTACACAGTAGTTTTAAATTGAAAACATTCTATTTTTCATTTCGACATGGATTTACTTGAAACAAATTTGGTTAATTTACTTAATTAACTATCAATCAAAGCAAATTATATTATCTTCATACAATCTTAGTACTAAACAGTAAGTACTTATTTTCTTTAGATTACATTAAAGACATTTCAAATACAATATTATTTACGTACAAAAGATTAAAGACTTTAAAAGAGCATAGACTATTCATTTTTTTTTTTTTCAGACAGAAATCAATTTAGCAATTTATGTACAAAACAAACTGCTGGTCTGAATGGTTCCAACTCCCAGCTTTTCAGTTATGGTAAGGTTGGAATCCATTGCTCTTTTCCATTCCATAAAGGTTTTATTCATTATTCATAGATTCTAGGTTCTCCTGTTCCTCACAGTGTTCAGGTCTACCCAGTCTTTTGCTTGTCAGTACAATTCATTCAATCTATTTTAACTAATACAAACAAAAATAGATTAGTTTTACAATCTTGACATGAAATCCTTAATTAATAATACATTTGTTGAACATTGGTATGTCAACATTATAAATTCTCAACCATGAAATTCTCAACCATTCTGGTTTACAATGTCAAGTCAGTGGCACATCCTAAATTTATACAAAACAAGGATAAGTTTTATTTTACATTAGTTTTACTTCTGGTCTGCTTTTCATGTCACAGTATCCTAAAAGTGAAAAATCATATATAATACATTTCTTGGAATTCTTGTTAGTCTTAGTTCTGTCTTGCTGCAACTATTTTTACCCTACATTATCATACATTCAATGATAATATAATAAATGAATAAATTCACATAGAAGAAATTTGCATCCTGACTCAGTGCAATATTTCAACAACAGTACATGATAAAATAAATTTCCATAGTACAATCATAAAACATTTCTCAATACTTTAGTGATAGAAAAATTCTCTTTTCTTAAAACCATTTACATCTTTATCAATCAGATTATCCTCTCTGCCAAATGTTTCAATTATCATTTCCAGAGATTCTCAAACATATCTTATAATCAGTCCACATTTATAATGTCCTCTGATTTAGAAACAAATTCTGCGGATAAAACTGATCTTTTTCTCTTATAGCAATTATTTTAAATGCTCAACCTAACAAGTTTGTTTAGAAATATCACTATATAATGATATCTGCTCTAACAATACTTTTACTCATTCCTTTTTCATCACAAGTAAGGGATTTAGTTTTAAAATAGTAAGTTTGGTAACTAACTATCAAAGAATTTGTCATTCAATTCATCCTGTACTCCAGGCATAAATTTTACAAATAAGAGTAACAATGTTAACAACATCAAGCTTTTTCCAATTGTTTTCAGAAGGTAAGGCTTTATCATTTTCAAATGATATAATATTTTTGCCTTTCTTTCATCACACAACAATGGCATCTGCATGTGAGCAGTGTACAATTTTTTTCTAACAAACACAGTTATGTCAGACAAAAATTTTATGTACTTATCTAGGTACTTGATCAGCCCAAGGAGATCCAATTCGGTCTGCCATGCTTCTTGAAGTAGGTTGAGTGGTCCTCGGACAGTGGGTCCAAAGATTGGTCCATAGGCTCCTCGACTTTCCGGATAGGATTCAGTTGACATCTCCTGCTCCAGGCATAAGTTCTTTAGGACTGGATTGAAGAGTTCCGGGGCGAAGTTGGTCCTTCGATCTGTCGGTATGGATTGTGGTAACCCATAGCTTTTGGTAGTTTCGGTCCAGCTCTCCGCACTCGTTTCTTCAGTGATGCTCCTCAAATCTTCATCTGTACCGGCAACTGCAGATTTGCATTGTTGTTTGTTTATGCTGTGGTCTATCTGTTCATAGACATCAGTAGTAGTAGTTTCTTTCTCGTCGACAGCTTTCTCATGCAACTGGAGCAACTCTGGGTCTACTTTCTGCTCAGCAATCAATTCATTTTGTGATGACTTCTTTGATTGTTCATTTCCTTTCGGACAATCATCAATCTTGGAGAAAATAGTAGTATCAAGTTCCACTTCTTCTTCCTCTTTCTTTTCTCGTGGGAGAATTTCTTCTTTCTTTTTCTTTTCTTGTGAGAGAATTTCTTCTTTCTTTTTCTGTGGTGTCATACCATTTATGACATCACCTACAGGATAAAGTTCTTTTTCTTTTCCTGTCTCCACCATAGGACTAGGGTCTGGATTTTCCTTCACAATCAGTTCAGGTCTCACCCTCCCTTTCGCCAAATCATTTGCTAGGATAACGGATATGCCCTCAACAGGAAGTTTTGATATTACTCCAACTGTCACATATCCTGTCACCAAGTCAGATGCGAGGTATATCCTATGTAGAGGTATTTCTTCTTTCCATTCAAAACCTCTCAATAGGACAGTCTGTCCTGTCAATGTATTATCATTCAATGGTAATACATCTTTAAGCAGCAGGGTTAATGATGCTCCTGTGTCTCGTAATATGTTTACGGACTTCAGTGGTCCTTCCTTTTGTAAGGCCACACAACCTTCACTAATGAACGGTTGAAAACTGCTCAGGGTCTCTGTGTCAATTTTATTCTTCCCTTGACCATGACTTTCGGGTGTTGTTTCATCTTTCGATGACTTCAGACTCTTGTTCGAGTCAAAAATACTTTGGTCTACTTTCTCGTCTCTGTGGACCTGGACAATTAATCCAATAGTAGCCATTCTGTATTTATAATCAGGATATTTATCCTCATTTGCTTCAGTTGTAGATTTCTCTACCTTCTGACTTTTGCTCTCAGGCAAATCCACCCTCAGTGTTTCTGGTTTAGAAGAATCTTTCTTCGAATTCAGTTCGTTTGTATTTTCGCTTTCTTGTACATTCTGTATTTGTGCATGTCTGACGCACATTACCACTTTATTAGGTCCTTTTTCTTTCCTTATACTCCAACAGTCTTCAATGCTATGTCCTGTTCTTTTACAAAAAGTACATTGGACGTTTTTGTTGACAGGTTTCTTATTAACATCATTTTGTTTCACAAAATGCTCTTTTTCACGATGTTGTTGTTGTGTGTTTTCTGCTTGCCGTTGTGCCCTATTAAAATTCTTCTCACCAGCTGTCCTATGACACAGTGTATACTGTTCCGCTAAATCAGCAGCCTTATGTGGGTCAGTGATGTCACGCTCGGATAAATACATTCTTATATCCGGCCTCACTTTGTTAATAAAATCCTCTAACAGAATGATATCTTTCATTTCTTTTAATGTGGAGATATTTCTGGATTTTATCCACTGATCCATTAACTTTTCTTCTGCTCGAAGGAAGTCTAAGTGTGTTTGGTAAGGGGACATTGTGTACTGACGGAACCTTTTCCGATAACTTTCCGGTATCTGGTTATAGGCTTTAAGTACAGTGTCTTTAATGACTTCATAATCATTTAATTGTTCCTCTTTTAACAATAGAACACAATCTCTTGCCCTTCCCTGAGTAAAAGCTGTTCTGACTAATATTCCCCATTTATCTTCTGGGAACTTAAAATCTCTGCAAGAAATTTCAAAGGTCTGGAAGAAATTAGCTATTTCACTTTCTTTATCAATGTAGGTAGGGACTAGCTTTTTCCATCTGTCCATCTCTACATCATTATGAGATTCTTTTTTAGTAGCGCCTATCTTCGCCAGTTCTATTCTTTCATGACTTTCTCTTTGACTTTTCTTATCTCTTTCCTGACTTTCTATTTATCTTTGACTTTTCTTATCTCTTTCCTGACTTTCTATTTCTAGACGTCTTTCTTCTATCTCAAGACGTTTCATTTCTAGCTGAAACCGTAACTGTTCAGACATCTGACCTTCAACTTGATATCCCTCCGCGCTTGATTCTACTTTCAACTTTCCACTCGCAATCAACACATCTTTTATCTGCTGTGTCAACACAGTCCTCGATGGTGTAGTTTCAGTAACTTCTATCTTCAAGATCTCAGCGATCTCTTTTAACTTCTTTATCGATAAAGTTTTCAAAACTTCTTCTTCTGGATTTTCAATAAATTCCATTCTTTATTTAAGAGATTTTTAAAGTAGTAAATTTTTCCAACTTACGTTTTTCCAATCGGAAGAATGAATTCAGCGTTATTAGACTTGCTCAGTAGGTCACTGCTTTACACACAACACAACACAACTTGAATATATGCTTCACTATACAACTATATCGGACGAAGCCCTCAAATTGTTATGGACTCTTTATGATGATGACTATTATTACGACTCGTTAAATCGGATTCAATGAATATAGTTGTATCTTTATTAGAAGTCTCTAGATTCTGCTAATCTGTAGCCCAAGCTAGGGGTTCCTTGACTGACAGGTCTATGCAGCAATGTAGTTATATTCGTGATAATTATCTTCAACACCTTTCTCAACAATGATAGATCAAACAACTCCAGTTGTTGAATAAACAATTTTATTTAAATTGTAGACTCAATATAAACGATCCATAAACTTCATCAACTGATGGTAACATAAGTATTTCAACAAAATGATATTATATGTACAAGTATTAATATAGCGACTTCACTCTACAAACGTTTAAACTGAACTAACTTTAAAGAGGTCGGGACTTTACAAAGAAAACTATCATCGAAGATTCTACAGGGTCTTAATACGCATTTTAACCTCTTTCTCTATAACATCCAGAATTATCCTCCAATTTCCACGGGGTTGGACGAATTATTTTATTTAAACTGCCCTCAGGGCACAAAGGTCAAACCTTGGTCGCCTTGGACTCTGATACGCACTTGTTAAGAGGTCAATGCCTTACTACGTCATTCATTTATGACCGATATTCGTAACAAGATAAAAAAGTGTTCACTATGAGGATCAATCCTACAATTTGCATACTTCATTTAAAACGAACATTACTATAAATAAGCATTGTAAATCATAGCAGCATTATTCCTTAACTTTATGCAAGTGGTGAACCTATAGCAAACACATTTAAATGTAAAAAGGAAAGGAAAAGTAGTCTCAACCCGGATACCACCTTCGTTCATCCGGTGTGAGTTTCTTAGCATAGCCGCCACCATGGCTCCAAATGTCGGCACTTTTTTATCACAAAAATTACTTTTCCCAGAACTGAAATGGAATAGCTACTTTCTTTAAATTGACGCTAGTTTTCGTAGTAGACATGAAAATAGAGAAACTGCGAATGTTTTTTGGGAGGTGTTGCAATGAGGTGGTGTTCACACTTAGGTCATTTACTCTAGGCATGAAAACTAAAACTAAAAAGCTATTGAATATTTTCTTTTTATTTGTATTAGTCTACACAAATTCATAATTTGATAGCAGTTATGTGTATACCTAGCCTATAATAAAAATCTTATTATAGAATAAATTAGTCTTGGCCTATTCTATACAAATTCCTAATTTGATAGCAGTTATGTGTATACCTAGCCTATAATAAAATCTTATTCTAGAATTTAATAAATTAGTTTTGGCCTATTCTACACAAATTCCTAATTTGATAGCAGTTATGTATATACCTAGCCTATAATAAAATCTTATTCTAAAATAAATTAGTCTTGGCCTATTCTACACAAAAAAAGGGTTCCTTTCATACCTTGTTTGTTCATAGGGCTAATGAAGCAGCAATCACCAGCTTCTTTGGCCAAGGCATACAAGAAAAGTGTGGTCAGCACAATGTCCAGCCACCTTTATTTTTTTCCAACTATTGTCAGGTACCCATCAAAGTTGGGCAGACTCCAAAATCTCCTCCAGCCCCGAGAAATAATTATGTCTTTAACTTGGAGTTTGAACCCATGACTTTCAGTTTGGAAATCCAAATAGGCTACTGCTAGGCCAATGCTTTGGTAGACAATATATTTAAATGAGTTATAATTCACATTGAAATGTACACATTGAACATTTAACAAATATATTTCTTTCACAGAATTTAACATTAAAAAAAGGTCTTGTGGAGTTGCAGGAAGAAATCAAAAGACTTAGTGATGAGCAAGTAAGTCACTACAGTAAAAAAAAATTAAAGAGTTAGGCCTATTGCAAAAATGAGTTACTTGGCAAAGGCTGAATGTTACAGTTAGTCAGAATCAATACTAATACAAATACATTTTTATATGTACTTTATATTGAATATTTATTTCCTGAACTTAATTTTTTATAGCTTTGAAGCCATTGTCAAGTACCTAGGCCTATATATAACAACACAAAAAAACAACAAAAAAAGTTTCATATGTTTTCAATTTATGGCTGTTTCAGACAAATAAATATATTAAAACATAGATCCTTATGATATAAACATTTTAACATAAAATAATAAAATAATTTATTGGAATGGTACTTTGATTTATTTTATAATTATAATAATTACTTTTGCAGTAAACAAATTGATTTATTTTAATGAAATATACATATTATATAATTTGAAAACAATTTATCGAGAACAAGTGCACTTGGTTTTATTATATTATTATCTAAAATACAATTATCATTGATTGTTTTTTTTTTCGTTTTTGTTTAGAAAAAAATTGTTGTGAAATTAAGAGAAAGTCTAGTGAAATCCCAGAACCATAGTACAGTGACTTCATTAGTGTCCACTGAGGCAACAGTAACAGCCATCGGACAGCCCCATGGACAGTTGGTGAGCTTTCCTACCCAAGGAGGCAGTACTATTTTGCCTGTCAGCATGTTAACTGTGCCGATTGCTCACATACAGGTCTGTCTGACAGGGACACAATACTTTACAATAGAAATTTAAAAAAACAAACAACATTATACATACATTTTCAATAGACAAAAATAGAAATATATATATTCAGTGCTAATGATATATAAAGTATTGTTGTTGTCAAAGATTTAAATGTAAGAATGTTGGCTCTAGCTCTAACTGTAAGCTATACATAAAAAATGTTAATGAAAACACTTTGTATATGAAGTTTGCTTGTAACTTTTATTGTAGCAACCAGCAGTTAATATGTACATCCACTCAGCAAGTTCTGTACCTTTGTCTCAAGCCACCAGTATATCACTGATGCCTGCCAATATCTTCACCACCGGATGTAACATCATGAACAGTGGAATCAGCATTGGTAACAACCTGCTCCACAACAACATTGGGGTGAATAACTTTGACAATGGTATCAACAGTGCTCACTTTACAGCTACCCCTTCAGTATCTACCAGCACAGGTCTTGTCCTCAGCAACGTGAACCTGAATATTGACCCCATCCCTGGACTGAATGGTTGTCCATTAGTATCTAACAGTAGCATAGTAGCCGCCAACATGGACAATGGATCTAGTCTTGTCATTAATAATAACAACAGTCTTTTAAGTAGTAATAACACCAGCTCCGATGCTAAAGCTACAATTAGTCAATTGAGTCAATTACCAGTGTCTTTGAACAATACCTCTTGTAGTGTTTCTTCCAGTATCCCTAGTTCCAGCCATGCAGTTTCACCAGGGACCACTTTACCAAGTGCCATTCAGTCTTTGTCTTCATCTGGGACAGGCATACTAGGTTCCGTCATTACCCAGCAGCCTCTAGTCCAGCCTCACCTTCTACAACAACAGCAGCAACAAATTCTTCAAATGATACAACAGCAGCAACAACCACAACAACGCTTGGCTTCTCACTTGCCTATAAAAGTACCCCAGTACACAGCATCACACATACGACCTGGAAGCAATCCTACCCCTCTACAAGTAAGGATTTTAACAATTTCTATTTCTACAAATATGGCCTCTAGCTTTACTTAAAACAAATATATATTGTTTCTTTGTTTCATTGATTCAAATGGCAATAGCCTGCAGCTCAAACAATCTATTTTTTTTCAGAATGGTAACAGTGCTCCTGCACCTGGGATAGTGACAACTACACATTGTATGAAAGTTGCTACCTCAATTAGTGTCCCTGCCTTTTCCAAGTCCACAGCCATCAATGATATCAAGTCTGTTAGTACCAGTGCATCAGCCAAAGTTGCATCAGATTCTCACAAAGCTCATACAAAGTTATGTCAAGTAGCTTCCAGAAAAGTTCCTCCCCACCAGACATTCATTAAACAAGCAACATCCAGTGAGGAAGATGAGGTTTGTGTACAACTAATGTCACTACTAATTCATAAAACTTTAAACTTAACAGGTACATTGAGGCTGTTTTAAGTAATGGGAACTATATGAAAGTAATGAATTTAACACTGGCCAGCTTTTTAAAATAGCCTCTTTTTTTTTAAAACATTTATTTTAATGGCTTTTAGTTTTACCCCCACTAATAATCAAGCATCATCATCAAACCCTTGACCATTTTGGTTGTTGGGGGGGAGCGAATGGACACCTCAGCAGTCATCTTTCTCCATTTCTCTGATGGCCTCTCTGACGTCCATCTTCTACAGAGCCTTGTAGGATTGTTTTTGGCAGGTTTTTATGCTGCAACACATGACCGAACTATGTCAGCTTACGCCCGCCGTTTTATTGTTGCTATAGTGGTTTCTTGAGGACCCGCAATTGAGAATATCCTGTCCCAGACATACTCATATGATTTACTAACCTTTATCTGAGCTTCTAAAAGCGTTCAACTGAACTCTCTTTAACGCAGTTATAATACAGTTATACAGCAGTGAACTATATCAACTTCAATAGAACAAATATTTAAAAATCTTATTTATAAACACTGATACAATTACTGTGATTTCTCAGAACTCTAAAACTTGTTGTCAGTTTTGTTAATTTTGTATCCCCTATCTTGTTTAAGCTTTGGCTACACCTAATAGCCCCTATCTTGTTTAAGCTTTGGCTACACCTAATAGCCCCTATCTTGTTTAAGCTTTGGCTACACCTAATAGCCCCTATCTTGTTTAAGCTTTGGCTACACCTAATAGCCCCTATCTTGTTTAAGCTTTGGCTACACCTAATAGCCCTATCTTGTTTAAGCTTTGGCTACACCTAATAGCCCCTATCTTGTTTAAGCTTTGGCTACACCTAATAGCCCCTATCTTGTTTAAGCTTTGGCTACACCTAATAGCCCCTATCTTGTTTAAGCTTTGGCTACACCTAATAGCCCCTATCTTGTTTAAGCTTTGGCTACACCTAATAGCCCCTATCTTGTTTAAGCTTTGGCTACACCTAATAGCCCCTATCTTGTTTAAGCTTTGGCTACACCTAATAGCCCCTATCTTGTTTAAGCTTTGGCTACACCTAATAGCCCCTATCTTGTTTAAGCTTTGGCTACACCTAATAGCCCCTATCTTGTTTAAGCTTTGGCTACACCTAATAGCCCCTATCTTGTTTAAGCTTTGGCTACACCTAATAGCCCCTATCTTGTTTAAGCTTTGGCTACACCTAATAGCCCCTATCTTGTTTAAGCTTTGGCTACACCTAATAGCCCCTATCTTGTTTAAGCTTTGGCTACACCTAATAGCCCCTATCTTGTTTAAGCTTTGGCTACACCTAATAGCCCCTATCTTGTTTAAGCTTTGGCTACACCTAATAGCCCCATGTCTTTTTTTCCACTGCTATGTCATGCAGATTGTTTTTTTTCTGGATACCAATTACGGTAGATGCTAGTGAGGGAGACAACAAAACTGACAAAGGACATCACTTTGCACATAAAGAAAATAGTTTTTCTAGGATTACTCTTGTCATCCATGTATTGACTAAATTATTCAATAAATAAAAAAACTAATCAAATAGATCTATTACCTTATTAATACCGGGTACATAAAATAATTTATTCAATAGTTTTAAAAAATTGTTTAATCATTAACAAAATACATGTAATATATCAAATAACTCATTCAATACAACAAACCACTTATTCAATAGATCAAATAACTCATTCAATACAACAAACCACTTATTCAATAGATCAAATAACTCATTCAATGCAACAAACCACTTATTCAAGAGATCAAATAACTCATTCAATACAACAAACCACTTATTCAATAGATCAAATAACTCATTCAATACAACAAACCACTTATTCAATAGATCTAATAACTCATTCAATACAACAAACCACTTATTCAATAGATCAAATAACTCATTCAATACAACAAACCACTTATTCAATAGATCAAATAACTCATTCAATACAACAAACCACTTATTCAATAGATCAAATGAAAAAAGTAACCATTGAATTATATTTCAGAAAAACCAATTCATGGAGAAACTAGGCCTCTACACAGCCACTGCTTTAAATGGTAAGCTAGTCTTTACAGTTGTTCAAATCTCAAATCATTAGGTTCAATATTAAATGTGTATATTTTTTTTAAAAATTTAATTTTAATGAAGTTTAAATGAATATAATTTGTTTTACAATTACAGAAGTTCTTAGGAGAAGAAATGAAAGAAAAAGGAGAACTACAGCTAATCCACATTATAGTATAGGCTTTGAGATAAGTGTAAGTCTCTTTATAAGTCTCTCTCTAAATAACTAAATATTATGTACATTTACATACTTTATTGCTAGATACTTGAACATAGAGTCTTAATTGCTAAATAATAATAGTGAGTTTTTTGTTTTTTCCTGAAGAGTTTCAAGCCCATTGTTAATGTTTCTTGTACACATTGAACAACTTTTTACACTGAAAATTGTTTACGTTTGAAAACTTTTAATAGCTTAGTATGCATGACATAAAAAATATTTTATAGCTAAATATGTATCATTTTAAAAACTTGTTATAGCGTAGAGATGGAACTGGAAGTATATGGAATTCTGGGGCTTCTAAAAAA
This sequence comes from Anisus vortex, assembly GCA_949126835.1. Taxonomy (NCBI): domain Eukaryota; kingdom Metazoa; phylum Mollusca; class Gastropoda; family Planorbidae; genus Anisus; species Anisus vortex. The sequence continues at coordinate 24,994,816 of OX421498.1, forward strand.
CAATGTGGTAATACATTTTTTTCATTACTACAGATATTCATTTTAGTAATTTCTTAACTTCTTATTATTTCTCACTTACTGTGTAATAATTTCTTGTTTAGATTGTGATTATTTATAACAGAACTTAGAACAATCCATAACAGAATATTTAACAATCCCTAAATATACTTGTAGTAATCCCACCCAGAACTTTTAACAATTCCTGAATTAACTTGTTACATATTCTTACTAAATGTATAATTATTTATATCAAAGGCCTGTAAATAATTTCTTACAAACTTGTACATGGCTTTAAAAAGGCCTAAATAATTAATAAGGAGTTAGATAATGTTGATTAATTATATATGTGTCCATTTTATTGTACTTGTTGTATCCCAGCGGGCACAACACGTCTTATCAACGTGGAAAAAACGTGGAAACCCGACCAGATTTTTGGTGAAATCACGTATTTTTAAGGTTGGATTCGCAAACTTAATTCACGTGAATTTTTCACGGTGAAATCACCGTGAAAAATCACGTGGAAAGGTCGGTGAAACTACGTGGAAACACCGTGAAATCACGGTGAAAACACGTGGCAAAGTCACCAATATTCACGTGAATTCTCCCCCAAAATACTCCTTGTTTTTATTTTTGTTTATATCAAAATACTGCAATGGAATTCGGACAATTAATCATCTGCATGTTCTTTGGCTGTATAAAGCAGATGACTAATTGTCCAAATTCCATTGCAGTATTCTGAAAAAGAAATTATTATTATTATTATTAGAATTAGTGTATGATTTCTAATTATTATAAAACATTAATTAAAGTTCATGGAGTTTCTGTGTAAAATAACTGAATTGATGCAATTATATTTACTTCTTGAAGTATATAGTAAGATTACAATAGACAATGTAAATATATTAGTATTAGCTTAAAAGATTATTGAATTTTGAAAATACATGAAAAATGTATCATTTTGTTATTCTTAAAAATGGTTATGTTATTGCTTAAATGATAACAGTATATTCAAAGTTAATTTGTGACAAAGCTTTTGTTAATGTCTACAATAATTAAATCAGGCATTACAATCAAAATTTGACAAAACAAAACAATTAAAGTAATGACTACAATAGATATTTCAACAATCACAAATTCAAATAATGTAAAGTAATTTTATTTTTCTTCTATGTAATTTTATTTTTCTTCTATAAACACTGAAAACATTTTGCAATAGCTTGATTAGCTGTTTACATTTTCTGTTTGGAGCACTTTAATCATCGTTGAATGGTCTCTAGGACTTCAGAAACTGTTGCGTTAGGCCACACATTCAGTACACAATCTTGATAGGAAATAATTGAAATAGTAAAATATATATATTTTGCAACAATTAATGCTAATAATATAAGTAGGTAAACTATTAGAAACTAGAAAAGCATGAAGTTTACATTTGAAAAAACAACAACATATGCCTCATATTTCCAATAGGTTATCCATAGATTATATTTACACCCATAAATAGATTATACTTACACCCATAAATAGATTATATTTACACCCATAAATAGATTATACTTACACCCATAAATAGATTATATTTACACCCATAAATAGATTATACTTACACCCATAAATAGATTATATTTACACCCATAAATAGATTATACTTACACCCATAAATAGATTATATTTACACCCATAAATAGATTATACTTACACCCATAAATAGATTATATTTACACCCATAAATAGATTATATTTACACCCATAAATAGATTATATTTACACCCATAAATAGATTATATTTACACCCATAAATAGATTATATTTACACCCATAAATAGATTATATTTACACCCATAAATAGATTATATTTACACCCATAAATAGATTATACTTACACCCATAAATAGATTATATTTACACCCATAAATAGATTATATTTACACCCATAAATAGATTATATTTACACCCATAAATAGATTATATTTACACCCATAAATAGATTATATTTACACCCATAAATAGATTATATTTACACCCATAAATAGATTATATTTACACCCATAAATAGATTATATTTACACCCATAAATAGATTATATTTACACCCATAAATAGATTATATTTACACCCATAAATAGATTATACTTACACCCATAAATAGATTATATTTACACCCATAAATAGATTATATTTACACCCATAAATAGATTATACTTACACCCATAAATAGATTATATTTACACCCATAAATAGATTATATTTACACCCATAAATAGATTATATTTACACCCATAAATAGATTATACTTACACCCATAAATAGATTATATTTACACCCATAAATAGATTATATTTACACCCATAAATAGATTATATTTACACCCATAAATAGATTATATTTACACCCATAAATAGATTATATTTACACCCATAAATAGATTATATTTACACCCATAAATAGATTATATTTACACCCATACATAGATTATATTTACACCCATAAATAAATTATATTTACACCCATAAATAGATTATATTTAACCCATAAATAGATTATATTTACACCCATAAATTTACATAAAAGTTTACAAAGATCTAACACACTAATAGTTTTGAACATAAATGTTGACTGAACATTGAAATAATTGTTTATACTAATTATATAAAAAAATTAAAGCTCACTTGGTAAATGTTAAACAACATGAAACATTAAAGAGTATTTGCAATTAAAATAAATATAAATAAAGTAACAGTACCATTTTGATCTCACAATAATGGTAAAGAAAAAAAGAATTTACCTGTTATAATAGAACAATTCTGACATTTCAGCAAAAACTTATTTTTTGCCCATGAGATCCTTCCAAAATTTGACACAATAGAGCAATTGCCATAAGCCTAATAAAGAAAAGAAATTGTTTATGATCTTTAAAAATGTAATATCACATTACAGATAATAAATAACTTGAATTAATACTTAATAAACAAAAGAAAATTTACAAAATGAAACAAGTTTTACCTGTTCATGAAATCACTGATCATATTGTTCAGATTTACTCCATAGAGTAGTGCGATTCGGATACCTAAAACAATTTAAAGAAATTCATATAAATTGGAAAGTTGATAAAGCAAAATCCATATTTACTTAGTTTACTTATTATTACACTCAATTCATGTTATATGTAACATGCTTTTAAGAAATTAGCCAGAGTGATTTTCATCTCAATAATGAGCCAACAGGCCACTTTTCCATGGAATCATTTCACTTTTGTCTAAAAAAAAATCAGCTGTCTATAATCTGCTACAAAGATATGAAAGCTTTTGATTAGTGATTATAAGAATTCAAAATATTTTTTTTTATCAAATTATATGTAATATGTTCTCAATTCCTATGATTTAATATGTATTCATTTTATCATACATTCGATATATACAAAAATATATTACCATATTAATGTGCTTTGTCATTGGCGTGTAAAGCCTCAGTCAGCATCTTAACGTCTAAAAGAAAGTTAGAAGCTTTAACTCTGAAAAATAAAATAAAAAAAACAAACAATGACATTAAATAGATTTCAATTTGGCAAACCGTTAAAACTTTCTTTTCCACAATAAAATAGACTTTGTACCAATTCTATAGAAGCAACCAATAAGCACACATCGTACTATTAGCTTTTTACTAAGTGAAAAATTGCTTTACCAATAACATACATTTTTCATCTCTTACTTTCTGTTGTGTTTTGGTTGGTCAATCATGTACATTGCCTTAGAGAAAAATTACCTTTTTCTGTTAATACCTTCTTTCAGAATTTGTGGATAGTAAATAAGATAATTCAAATAGATTTGTATTAATAATTAATGCCATTGAGCTTTAGTCCTGTGCATAAGATAAATTAGCATTTTAAACTAAATTACCTCCCGGCAAGTCATTGCAAATTATCTTGGTTCTCTATAAGCTTTTAAATATTTTCTTTAAAAGCAACTTTAATTAGGTCTAGCTCTCTATAATACTTTAGGCCGTTAGGACTCTATAAATTATTAGGTATATGGAAGTAAATTGTAGTTTATAATTATGAAAGGCCTACTAATTTGTAATAGGCCTACTACAATAACACTAACTATTTATCAATATCAACAGTGTACTTTTTTTTACATGGGCATGTTAGCATGTAGAAATCTAAAAGTCATCGCTTTTTTTTAAAGGTTTCTAGTAGGACTATATTCTTATATATTTTAAAATATAAAGTATAATAAAGCCATTGAGCCATAGCCTGCCCTTGCTCATACATAGTATAGTATAGTAACATAAACTTTCATAAAGTAACCATAGGCATCATATTAGTCATAGGCCATCATACTCATACTACTTTTTTTCTAAAGAAATCAGCTGCTAGTCCAATTGAATATTGAAGTTTCTAGCTAATGTTTTATGTGTGAAGTATTACTGAGTATATTAATAATTATAATAATTAATGTTGAATGAATTACTTAACAATCTCAGTCAATCTGTAACTACTTTGACTTTTTCAACTGTTCAACTCAAAGTTCAAAGACAAGAGAAGACCCATCCTCAGGCCTCAGCATCCTGCTAGTCCTAGAATTAGAATAGTCTAGATTCTAGATGTATACTGTATAGCCTACTGTGCTATACAATTTCATTGTACAATTATAACAATAGTCTTTAATTAGTATAATATTTTGCAAATAATAGTCTATGATAATAAACCGTTAAATTAATTGTTAATAGGATAGGAATTTGACATTTATTCATCACATTTGAATTGGGCATCAGCATGCAATTATAATTATAATAACCATTCCTACAAAACCAAAAAAAAACAAGTGGGCTAACGCAGGTAAAATAATTTCCTACGATCGTATACTTACGTTATATTTTCATGCATATCATGATTACCAACATAATATATCAAAATCTAAACTATAACACCAATAAAACAGCGTTAAGATGCACAGGTAGACTCTATAGATTTGGAACGTTTTTAAAAGTTCAGGCGGTATAAAAGTGTGACTTCTTTGAATTTGAAATAAATTAAAAATTAGTTTCGGCATATGCGTGAAAAAAAAATTAAAAACATGTTATAATTATTATTAAATTATTAACTTTTTAATTTATTTTATTAAATATATATTATTAATAAAAATAACTATATCTAATGATATAGTTAAATAGCTAACTTTTAATAAAATAATAAAATAAACATAATTAATTTTGTTTCAGCATAAGAAAGGATAATAAAAAAGCAGAAATAAATAATATCTATAAATAGATTCTTGTCTAATTATGGTAGAAACGGACCCGTGATTTAATAAATCTAATTTAACAAGCTTCTAAAATCGCGTTATTTTTACTTAATATGTACAGAATGTATCTTTATTGAGTAATTTATCAATGAAATAATTCAGTTTTTTTTTAAATATTGCGTTATTGTTTGTTAGAACAGATCGTAATTTCACTGGTACCGTTTCACACGTGGAACGCAAAACGATTCGCCGTAATTTTCTGACCAATCACCGTATCGCCCTAATTTAAATCAAATAAGTACGTGATAACACCGAGCTGTGCCCGCTGGGATTATTCTTTTTTTGTTGTAATTGTATTCAAGTTGTTTTTTTTTTGGTGTAGTTATGTTTTGTTTAGTTTTTATTTTTGTTCTTGTTTAGTTTTTATATTTGTTCTTGTTTAGTTGTTATATTTGTTCTTGTTTAGTTGTTATATTTGTTCTTGTTTAGTTGTTATATTTGTTCTTGTTTAATTGTTATATTTGTTCTTGTTTAGTTGTTATATTTGTTCTTGTTTAGTTGTTATATTTGTTCTTGTTTAATTGTTATATTTGTTCTTGTTTAATTGTTATATTTGTTCTTGTTTAGTTGTTATATTTGTTCTTGTTTAGTTGTTATATTTGTTCTTGTTTAGTTGTTATACTTGTTCTTGTTTAGTTGTTATATTTGTTCTTGTTTAGTTGTTATATTTGTTCTTGTTTAGTTGTTATATTTGTTCTTGTTTAGTTGTTATATTTGTTCTTGTTTAGTTGTTATACTTGTTCTTGTTTAGTTGTTATATTTGTTCTTGTTTAGTTGTTATATTTGTTCTTGTTTTCTTTTTCGCTCTAGTTATTATGTTGGTTATTGTTAAATTGCTATTTGTTTAAATATCAACTTATAAATTTTTTCTTTTATGAAACTGTTTTCTTTCTTTAGTTCGTGGCAAGAATGACTCCAAATCTCAACAACAGAGCAAGAAAGTAGTTCCGGTACAGAGTTCTTGTTCTCTCATGTTGTCTAATTTAGAGAGTATTGACAAGTCTTAATGAGGCCTGACTTATTCAAATGGAAGAGATCATGAACTTCTGCTATTTTTAATTATTTTAGGCATTTCCATAAACAAAAAAGCATGCTTTTGCTGGTGTTTGACAGTTGATTTCAACCTCGATGGCCAGTTCTAGTCTTTTAAAAATATACAAAGGCTACAAGATTAGTTATAAGGAATCCGTTTTTAACATCAAAAGTTAGTAGGCGATAATTAATACTCACAGTGTTAGCCGTGTTAAGTTAAATTTAGCTTTGTTAAAACAATAAATTAGTCAAGAGTTGCATCCTTGGTTATTAAAAAAACACATGCGTAGATTCATAAAAACAAAAAATGATAATTTTTGCATCAAGCATGAAGTTTGGTATTATAAATAGGTGATTCTTCGCGTCTGATATTTACAATCCATCGTTTTCTTTTGGCAACATCTTTTGGAAATTAAATAAAATTTAATCCCTACATCTTTTCGTACAACCAGTAATGCAGCACACAGACATGTTTTTTTTATCAAATGAATGAACTGGACTGTTTTACTGGAAATATGTTTTACACTTCAACCATTTATGCATGCATAATCATTAAGACTTGTTAATGGTTGATTAAATGTTGTAGTTTAAAAAAAGAATAACATTTTCAACTTTCTTCTATATATAGAAAACAGTTTTGGACTAGGTTGTTCTCAATAATAGTCTACTGGAATAATCATACATATAATTCTGATTATTAATCATGTTAAAACTTCATTGTATAGTTAGGAAGTGAATCACATTGTAAGAAATAAAATGGCTTAATAAAGTAGTAAGGTGAGCAAAGTTTAAATAAGTTTATTTCATAAGTGGAGGAACTGGGTGATAGTCTGATAGACAGGGATGTGAGTTTTTATTAGGAGAAAATTTTTCACCAGACCAGATACAAACATTTTCAGACTGACACATTTTATCCATTTTTTTAAATTATCAGACAAAGGCAAAAAATAAATAAAAACCCACTAGTGACAAAAAGGCCTAAGCGAAGTTTGAACATTTTATTGCTGACATGATCATTGCTAAAGTTAATGGTCCTGATTAGTATTGAAAACAAAATAAACCTGGCAATCAATTATGTTTCTTTTAAAGTGATAGGCCTATAGAATAAAAATATGAAAATCAAAGATAAGAGCCTAAACATTAAAAATGTATTTGATACTAGATTGTGATTATGTAAGCCATAAGAACACTTAGATTTATGTTATTTGTTAATCTTTTCAGAACTAGAAACTTATACAAACACCAATCAAATTTCGCTTGGATTCCACTGACTATTTTGATACAAACTAATAGGTTTAAAATTATGTACTTAAAGACTATGTAAATATTTGTTGTGTAGAATCAAATTATGGAGAAATTCTTACAATGACTAGTGTTTGTAAGTAATATAGAAAGATAGCCATATAAATATAATAAATTATGCTGTGTGGATTCAAGAATGGAAACAAATGATGCCATTTTATTTAAAATGTCTATTCACATGACTGGCTAGGATAGATTCTAAATGTCTTCTTTATGAGGAGTAAACCTAACCTATATCTGCTTAATCTGGAACCATGTGATAGTGACATAAAGACTTGACGGTTTTGTTTGTTTCTTTCTATCAGAGTGACAATCATGATGATTTCTGTGCAGCTTGTGGTCAAGGAGGTCAGCTGTTGATGTGTGAAACTTGTCGACTAGTTTATCACTTGGACTGTTTGAATCCACCCTTAACTGAAGCACCAAAATATGCTTGGAGTTGCCCCAAGTGTTTGGTAAGCTTATTCTATCTCTTGACTTTTTTCTTTGTTTGTTGGTCCATTGACAATACACTTGGATTGGCAACTCAAGGTCTCTAGTTTGTATGGACTGAATGTAAGCTAAAGTATTGTGCTAAGAAAACTGGAGAAGGCTTCTTGCATAAAACACGTTTTAAAAAATGACTAAATTTCTGGAGTAAATCCTGGAGTTGGCATAATTAATGGTGTAAATACTGGAGTTTGCATAATTACTGGTGTAATTACAGGAGTTGGCATAATTACTGGAGTAAATACTGGAGTTGGCATAATTACTGGTGTAAATACTGGAGTGGGCATAATTACTGGTGTAAATACTGGAGTGGGCATAATTACAGGACTAAATACTGGAGTTGGCATAATTACTGGTGTAAATACTGGAGTTGGCATAATTACTGGTGTAAATACTGGAGTTGGCATAAATACTGGTGTAAATACTGGAGTTGGCATAATTACTGGACTAAATACTGGAATTGGCATAATTACTGGACTAAATACTGGAGTTGGCATAATTACTGGTGTAAATACTGGAGTTGGCATAAATACTGGTGTAAATACTGGAGTTGGCATAATTACTGGTGTAAATACTGGAGTTGGCATAATTATGGGACTAAATACTGGAGTTGGCATAATTACTGGACTAAATACTGGAGTTGGCATAATTACTAAAACTTAGTACTGGAGTTGGCATAATTACTGGTGTAAATACTGGAGTGGGCAAAATTACTGGTGTAAATACTGGAGTTGGCATAATTACTGGTGTAAATACTGGAGTGGGCATAATTAATGGTGTAAATACTGGAGTTGGCATAATTACTGGTGTAAATAATATAGTGGGCATAATTACTGGTGTAAATACTGGAGTTGGCATAATTACTGGTGTAAATACTGGAGTTGGCATAATTACTGGTGTAAATACTGGAGTTGGCATAATTACTGGTGTAAATACTGGAGTTGGCATAGTTACTGGACTAATTACTGGAGTTGGCATAATTACTGGTGTAATTACTGGAGTTGGCATAATTACTGGACTAATTACTGGAGTTGGCATAATTACTGGTGTAATTACTGGAGTTGGCATAATTACTGGACTAAATACTGGAGTTGTCATAATTACTGGAGTTGGTATAATTACTGGAGTTGGTATAATTACTGGAGTTGGTATAATTACTGGAGTTGGTATAATTACTGGAGTTGGTATCAGGGTTCTCACACAGTCTGGAAAGTCTGGAAAAGTCTGGAATTTCAAAAAAACAAATCAAGGCCTGGACAACCTTGAATATTGGCATTTTAGCCTGGAAAAATAGCCTGTCAGCCTGGAAATTTATCTAAATCTATATTTATATCTAAATTTATTATAAAAATGAAGGTCAGACAAAAAACACCAATCCCATTTTTATACGCCATAAATGCCCACTGACCGAGCCTTAGATTAATACCTCATTCACGCAATATTTAGGTCACTTAGGGGGAGGAAGCGTGTGGCCATTTTCCAAACAATGTGTCCCAGCAGCCTGGAATTTGGCTCTTATAGCCTTGAAATAGTCTGGAAACAGCCTTGAATTTTATTTTATTTTTAAAGTGAGAACCCTGTGGTATAATTACTGGAGTTGGTATAATTACTGGAGTTGGTATAATTACTGGAGTTGGTATAATTACTGGAGTTGGTATAATTACTGGAGTTGGTATAATTACTGGAGTTGGTATAATTACTAAACTTCTTGACCATTAGCTTACCTATAACTATAACAATATTTATTTCTGTTCTCTTAGGTTTCTGGTAAAGGTTTAACAAACTTAAACAAAGAAATTCAAAAGTACATCAATTTAAAAGCAGGTAATTTTTTTACATTGTTTAATCATTCATTTCTAGAAGAATAACAAGTAGCTACAATGTATGATTGTTATCTTACTTTCTCAAGGGCCATAACCCTAATTTACCAATACCTCAAATACTTCAGTCACCAATATATTTGATATTTTACCTAGATCTATAGGTTTAGAATTTCATAAGATAAGATTACTTTATTGATCCAAATAAATGGAAATTTGACTTGATTACATACATTCTGTATTGAGCCATTGTATTTCCTGGCTGACTGATGATGTCCAACTTGGGGTGTCTCTATTTAAAATTGTGGTTATGGTAATTAAAAAATTAAATTCTGATGGCATAGGCATACTTACTTGATGTAATGTCGTGTTTAAAATGTATAGTTAAGAATCACAATTTTCAAGATAGGTGCCCTCCCTTCTTACCACTTTTACTTACTGTCCCATGTCTAGTAGTGAGTGAATTTCTACAATTGTTCGATATGTCTAGTGAGTGAATTTCTACAATTGTTCGATATGTCTAGTGAGTGAATTTCTACAATTGTTCGATATGTCTAGTGAGTGAATTTCTACAATTGTTCGATATGTCTAGTGAGTGAATTTCTACAATTGTTCGATATGTCTAGTGAGTGAATTTCTACAATTGTTCTATATGTCTAGTGAGTGAATTTCTACAATTGTTCGATATGTCTAGTGAGTGAATTTCTACAATTGTTCGATATGTCTAGTGAGTGAATTTCTACAATTGTTCGATATGTCTAGTGAGTGAATTTCTACAATTGTTCGATATGTCTAGTGAGTGAATTTCTACAATTGTTCGATATGTCTAGTGAGTGAATTTCTACAATTGTTCGATATGTCTAGTGAGTGAATTTCTACAATTGTTCGATATGTCTAGTGAGTGAATTTCTACAATTGTTCTATATGTCTAGTGAGTGAATTTCTACAATTGTTCGATATGTCTAGTGAGTGAATTTCTACAATTGTTCTATATGTCTAGTGAGTGAATTTCTACAATTGTTCTATATGTCTAGTGAGTGAATTTCTACAATTGTTCTATATGTCTAGTGAGTGAATTTCTACAATTGTTCAATATGTCTAGTGAGTGAATTTCTACAATTGTTCTATATGTCTAGTGAGTGAATTTCTACAATTGTTCGATATGTCTAGTGAGTGAATTTCTACAATTGTTCTATATGTCTAGTGAGTGAATTTCTACAATTGTTCTATATGTCTAGTGAGTGAATTTCTACAATTGTTCTATATGTCTAGTGAGTGAATTTCTACAATTGTTCTATATGTCTAGTGAGTGAATTTCTACAATTGTTCTATATGTCTAGTGAGTGAATTTCTACATTTGTTCGATATGTCTAGTGAGTGAATTTCTACAATTGTTCTATATGTCTAGTGAGTGAATTTCTACAATTGTTCGATATGTCTAGTGAGTGAATTTCTACAATTGTTCTATATGTCTAGTGAGTGAATTTCTACAATTGTTCTATATGTCTAGTGAGTGAATTTCTACTATTGTTCTGTATGTTGGAATGAGTATAGAAACTGTACATTAATGAATTTTTCAGCAGCAGCATCTAATAACAAAACATTTATTTTCAGCCAAAGTTGACAGAAAAAAAAAAATTGAGCTGATAAACCAAGAACTTGTGTGTGATAAAAATTATTTAGAGACAAGATTGAAACAGTTAAATGAAAAATTAAAAGTAAGTGATTTCTTTTTTGCTATATAAGGACATTTTGTTGATTTATTTATTACCTATCTGTAAGATATTTTGTTGATTTCTTACAGTGCTATATACAAACATTTTATCTATCAGAAATTAGAGATAACATTGATTAAAATTTGTGAAAATAATGTAAATTGTCCAAGGTAAATTCTAAATATATCACAAGTCACTTGAACTGTAAAGTATAAAGTTTAATACACTCGTGTGTATGACAACTGTAGATAAACAATTGACATTCTTGGTAACACTAGTCCAAATACTAATGTCTTTCTTATCTCTTGCATTTACAAAACTAGAATGAAATACCATGTTTCTCCATATCATTGAACTAATGTATTTTTCAATTTGATCAGAATATATTGATTTCTTACAAGTTTTTTGACTAATATTTTATTTGTATACACATTGCTGATTATTTTAAATGACCATTAAAATAAATTGTACATTTCTATCTAATCATAAGAATTCTGTTTTCCTTGTTTGAATTAGGAGGAATCATTGTCGCAATCTGAGTTGTCCTCACAGGAGACAAAGAAGAAAGAAGAATTGAGCAAGTTATCTAACTTTGTTAGAATCATGAAAGACTCCAGTTCTATAGACAATATGGCAACTCCACAATCAAGCTGTGTATAAGAGGCAATTATTATTCAATTGTTCTATTCATAATGATTTATTCAGTTGTTCAATTTTATAATGAAATATTTTATTGAAGTGATATAAAACAGTACCTGGGCACTTGTTCTTTTAACAAAAAACACTATGTTGATCTAAAAGGAAAGTGTTATACTTTGTAAATAGTATAGAGTAAGTATTAAACCTTTAGAAATGCTGTCTTTCAATACAATATTTCTGTTTGTACTGCAATGGGTTGGTGATACTATAGCCAATGGCTATAAATAGATGTATAAATACTGCTTCCTGTTTATGCATTTTCCATGCAACACAAATTAAAAAGTAACAAATATTTCATAGCTCTAGTTAAACCTTGTGTTGCAGCTCTGGTTAAACCTTGTGTTGCAGCTCTAGTTAAACCTTGTGTTGCAGCTCTAGTTAAACCTTGTACTGCAATGGGTTGGTGATATTATAGCCAATGGCTATAAATAGATGTATAAATACTGCTTCCTGTTTATGCATTTTCCATGCAACACAAATTAAAAAGTAACAAATATTTCATAGCTCTGGTTAAACCTTGTGTTGCAGCTCTGGTTAAACCTTGTGTTGCAGCTCTAGTTAAACCTTGTGTTGCAGCTCTAGTTAAACCTTGTGTTGCAGCTCTGGTTAAACCTTGTGTTGCAGCTCTAGTAAAACCTTGTGTTGCAGCTCTAGTAAAACCTTGTGTTGCAGCTCTAGTTAAACCTTGTGTTGCAGCTCTAGTAAAACCTTGTGTTGCAGCTCTAGTTAAACCTTGTGTTGCAGCTCTGGTTAAACCTTGTGTTGCAGCTCTAGTAAAACCTTGTGTTGCAGCTCTAGTTAAACCTTGTGTTGCAGCTCTGGTTAAACCTTGTGTTGCAGCTCTAGTAAAACCTTGTGTTGCAGCTCTAGTTAAACCTTGTGTTGCAGCTCTAGTTAAACCTTGTGTTGCAGCTCTAGTAAAACCTTGTGTTGCAGCTCTGGTTAAACCTTGTGTTGCAGCTCTAGTTAAACCTAGTGTTGCAGCTCTAGTAAAACCTTGTGTTGCAGCTCTAGTAAAACCTTGTGTTGCAGCTCTAGTTAAACCTAGTGTTGCAGCTCTAGTAAAACCTTGTGTTGCAGCTCTAGTAAAACCTTGTGTTGCAGCTCTGGTTAAACCTTGTGTTGCAGCTCTAGTTAAACCTAGTGTTGCAGCTCTAGTAAAACCTTGTGTTGCAGCTCTAGTAAAACCTTGTGTTGCAGCTCTAGTAAAACCTTGTGTTGCAGCTCTAGTTAAACCTTGTGTTGCAGCCCTAGTAAAACCTTGTGTTGCAGCTCTAGTAAAACCTTGTGTTGCAGCTCTAGTAAAACCTTGTGTTGCAGCTCTGGTAAAACCTTGTGTTGCAGCTCTAGTAAAACCTTGTGTTGCAGCTCTAGTAAAACCTTGTGTTGCAGCTCTAGTAAATTCTTGTGTTGCAGCTCTAGTAAAACCTTGTGTTGCAGCTCTAGTAAAACCTTGTGTTGCAGCTCTAGTTAAACCTTGTGTTGCAGCTCTAGTAAAACCTTGTGTTGCAGCTCTAGTAAAACCTTGTGTTGCAGCTATAGTAAAACCTTGTGTTGCAGCTCTAGTTAAACCTTGTGTTGCAGCTCTAGTAAAACCTTGTGTTGCAGCTCTAGTAATACCTTGTGTTGCAGCTCTAGTAAAACCTTGTGTTGCAGCTCTAGTAAAACCTTGTGTTGCAGCTCTAGTAAAACCTTGTGTCGCAGCTCTAGTTAAACCTTGTGTCGCAGCTCTAGTTAAACCTTGTGTTGCAGCTCTAGTAAAACCTTGTGTTGCGGCTCTAGTTAAACCTTGTGTTGCAGCTCTGGTTAAACCTTGTGTTGCAGCTCTAGTAAAACCTTGTGTTGCAGCTCTAGTAAAACCTTGTGTTGCAGCTCTAGTTAAACCTTGTGTTGCAGCTCTAGTAAAACCTTGTGTTGCAGCTCTGGTTAAACCTAGTGTTGCAGCTCTAGTTAAACCTTGTGTTGCAGCTCTAGTTAAACCTTGTGTTGCAGCTCTGGTTAAACCTTGTGTTGCAGCTCTGGTTAAACCTTGTGTTGCAGCTCTAGTTAAACCTTGTGTTGCAGCTCTAGTTAAACAATGTGTTGCAGCTCTAGTTAAACCTTGTGTTGCAGCTCTAGTTAAACCTTGTGTTGCAGCTCTAGTTAAACCTTGTGTTGCAGCTCTAGTTAAACCTTGTGTTGCAGCTCTAGTAAAACCTTGTTGTGTTGCAAGATACTTGGCTTTATGAGTGTTTAGCAAGATAAGCAAATATCTGATGCTACCCCACAAACTGGTACGGAAGTTGATAAACCTGACTTTTCAATAAATGAAAAATAATGTGTAAAATGGGTCTTAGGTCATTTTAAAGATTAATATTGATTTGTAATGTTAAATGCCTTAAGTTAAATTATAGTATAGTATAGTTATAGTATAGTTATAGAATATTATAGTTATAGTATAGTTATGGTATAGTTACAGTATAGTTATAGTATAGGTATAGTATAGGTATAGTAGAGGAATAGTATAGTTATAGTATAGGTATAGTTATAGTATAGTTATAGCATAGTTAGAGTATAGTTATAGCATAGTTAGAGTATAGTTGTAGTATAGTTGTTGTATAGTTATAGTACAGTTATAGTATAGTTGTAGTATAGTTGTAGTATAGTTATAGTATAGTTATAGTATAGTTATAGTGTAGCTATAGGTATAGTTATAGTACAGTTATAGTAGAGTTATAGTACAGTTATAGTATAGTTGTAGTATAGTTGTTGTATAGTTATAGTACAGTTATAGTACAGTTATAGTATAGTTGTAGTATAGTTGTAGTATAGTTATAGTACAGTTATAGTATAGTTGTAGTATAGTTGTTGTATAGTTATAGTACAGTTATAGTATAGTTGTAGTATAGTTGTAGTATAATTATAGTACAGTTATAGTACAGTTATAGTATAGTTGTAGTATAGTTGTTGTATAGTTGTAGTATAGTTATAGTACAGTTATAGTACAGTTATAGTATAGTTGTAGTATAGTTGTTGTATAGTTATAGTACAGTTATAGTACAGTTGTAGTATAGTTATAGTATAGTTATAGTAACTTATAGTATAGTTATGGTATAGTTATAGTATAGTTATAGTATATTTGTGAAATGTTCAAATTAAAATTCTTTTTGTAAGTTTAAAGAAATGAGTTTTTATGCAGGTTTTTATAACATCAAACAAAATGTCTTCTAAAGATAAACTGTTTATAAGTCAACTAAATATTATTTAAAATCTTTACAATTTTAACAGTTTATGTATTGACTCATTATGAAAGTGTTTGCTTAATTTCTTGGCGATCGGTTAATATTTGTTCATCCTTGTAATATTTAATTATCTGTTACAATGTTAAACTGTTAAATATCGGTAGTGTTTTCTTTTTCATTTTTCTCCAAAAAACTTTCTTTACCTTTACTTATGTAATTTTAAATATCTTTTGAACAAATTAATCGATTTTATATTTTTTTTCTCCACTATTTAATAAATGAATTAGTTTTTATTACACACCTTTAACTAAATATCTTATTTTTGCCGACTTCAGTACCATTCTGTAGGGTTGCATCACATATAGTACGTAATTTAGACTTGAAGAATGAGCAGAAAGTCAAAATCTGTATGAGTGTACTGATGAACCTCCAAATTTGTCTGTGTTTAATATTTATCTTTTTTTTTAATATTGGTCCTGTTTTCCAAATAGGTCCAGAACATCTTATATTACTTCCACCTGACTTGTGAGTCAGTCAGTCTTGGAGGTGATTGAAATTGTGGACAACTACTCTTGTTTACTACTCAGAACCATTCAATTTTCAAAAATCTTGTCTACTCTCTCTTGATTGATCATATTTTTTAAAAATTTAATGTGTCAGTGCTAGATGAGCAAGCATACTTTGATATAGTTAGAGAACTTATCTAGAGAACTTAAAGCAGTGTAAGCATTGTTTGTTTTTTTAAAGCATTACTTTATAGTACATTGAGTGAATGTATCAGTTTTTGTCTAAAATATTAATAGTTTCATACTTTAAAGTTTGAAAAAAAAAAAGAAATGTCTTGTAAGTCTGTGACTTTGTCTTATCTTCCTTCATCTTGTAAGTCTGTGACTTTGTCTTATCTTCCTTTATCTTGTAAGTCTGTGACTTTGTCTTATCTTCCTTCATCTTGTAAGTCTGTGAGTCTTATCTTCCTTCATCTTGTAAGTCTGTGACTTTGTCTTATCTTCCTTCATCTTGTAAGTCTGTGACTTTGTCTTATCTTCCTTCATCTTGTAAGTCTATGACTTTGTCTTATCTTCCTTCATCTTGTAAGTCTGTGACTTTGTCTTATCTTCCTTCATCTTGTAAGTCTGTGAGTCTTATCTTCCTTCATCTTGTAAGTCTGTGAGTCTTATCTTCCTTCATCTTGTAAGTCTGTGAGTCTTATCTTCCTTCATCTTGTAAGTCTGTGACTTTGTCTTATCTTCCTTCATCATCTTGTAAGTCTGTGACTTTGTCTTATCTTCCTTCATCATCTTGTAAGTCTGTGACTTTGTCTTATCTTCCTTCATCTTGTAAGTCTGTGACTTTGTCTTATCTTCCTTCATCATCTTGTAAGTCTGTGACTTTGTCTTATCTTCCTTCATCTTGTAAGTCTGTGAGTCTTATCTTCCTTCATCTTGTAAGTCTGTGAGTCTTATCTTCCTTCATCTTGTAAGTCTGTGACTTTGTCTTATCTTCCTTCATCTTGTAAGTCTGTGAGTCTTATCTTCCTTCATCTTGTAAGTCTGTGAGTCTTATCTTCCTTCATCTTGTAAGTCTGTGAGTCTTATCTTCCTTCATCTTGTAAGTCTGTGACTTTGTCTTATCTTCCTTCATCATCTTGTAAGTCTGTGACTTTGTCTTATCTTCCTTCATCATCTTGTAAGTCTGTGACTTTGTCTTATCTTCCTTCATCTTGTAAGTCTGTGACTTTGTCTTATCTTCCTTCATCATCTTGTAAGTCTGTGACTTTGTCTTATCTTCCTTCATCTTGTAAGTCTGTGAGTCTTATCTTCCTTCATCTTGTAAGTCTGTGAGTCTTATCTTCCTTCATCTTGTAAGTCTGTGACTTTGTCTTATCTTCCTTCATCTTGTAAGTCTGTGAGTCTTATCTTCCTTCATCTTGTAAGTCTGTGACTTTGTCTTATCTTCCTTCATCTTGTAAGTCTGTGAGTCTTATCTTCCTTCATCTTGTAAGTCTGTGACTTTGTCTTCCTTCAGGGGACCAAGGTAGGGCTTGAACCTAACTTTGTTGTCTTCCAATGGCACAATCAGTTTCCGTGTTCACAGCCTACTAGGGGTGTGTGTGACCAGCACAATGCCCAGCTGCCTTTACTTTTCCTCAATGTCAGGTACCCATCAGAGCTGGGTAGACTCAGGGACACCTTCCAGACCCTTCCCTGACCAAATGAAGGTTTTACTTTATTTATGGCTTTAGATCTAGCTACATGTTGATGTTGAAAAAGATTTATCTGTTGTATAACAGCTGTTTCTGTTTCCAAGACAACTTACTGTTATAATACTGTTTCTGTGTAGAACATTATAAAGTTACTTGTGCAGTTGAAGTTTACATGTAAATAATTTGTGTTTAAAAATATGCCAAGTAAATACGTTATTTGAACTTCTTACACTAGTTGCTGCTTGTTAGAAATTAGTTTTGACAATATTGTAACAAATGTAAAGTTATGTTCCAAGCTGTTCAACAAAATGAACTTGTATTCAGTGAAGACTTTCCTCCTATATATTTAATAAACATGCACAGTGAAAGCTACATTATAAACAGTTTTTTATTCACTGAATAATTTTAATATCATCTAACCTATATATTTGATATTTAGTAAACATAATAATAAACATGCACAATAAACGCTACATTAAAAACAGTTATATTCATTGAATTTGAATAGTTTCAATATGACTTTATATAAATAGAGAAAATGCTATTTAGTTAAACAGGTCAATTATTTGAATTATGACTAGCACTTTATTACATCTAGCGTCATGTTATTTCCAAACAACTGAATTAAACTTAATTTATGAAAAACTTATTTTATTTTGTTGTTTAATGACTGTTTAATAATGTGGATCAGTGGTTGGTAATAGAAAACTTAAAAACAACCAAATAGTCTGTATTAATATAATATTTACATTAGTCTGTATCAATAGAATATTTACATTTATTTTAAGTTACAGTTATTTAAGTTTAAGTAACATTTATTTTATTAATGAACAGTTTTTTAAATATCAGTGGGTCTATTCAATTTTAATAATTTTACTTCTTTCATAGTTTCAATGTGTAGACCTCAAACAAAAAAAAAACAAATATTAAAGAGTCATAAAATAAGACAATATTTATCATATATTAAATAATGTACCCTGTATAAATATACAGATGAATACAAAGAAACTGATAAATTTGTATTGATATTTAAAACCAACTTTCTGATATCATTTCCAAGTTGCTTGTGGCCCTTTGCGATTATTTCCCTTGCTAGCATAGTTTAAAGAGCTCGTTTTGGCTTTCATTTCTTGATTACTTTGTTCATTATTACTCAGTTCCTCATCATATCTAGATAAAACCAGTTTAAAATATTTGGTATAGTCATGAACTAATTAGAAATACAGTCAAGCTCGATCAATTCAATGTAATATATAAACATGATAGCAGCAATTTTAATAATCAGCTCAAGTTGATTTTTACTGTGATATTAAAATTCTTAGGTTTGATTTAAAGTTAACCAGATGAATGTAAAATGTCTCATATTTGACTAAAAGTTAACCAGATGAATGTAAAATGTCTCATATTTGACTAAAAGTTAACCAGATGAATGTAAAATGTCTCATATTTGACTAAAAGTTAACCAGATGAATGTAAAATGTCTCATATTTGACTAAAAGTTAACCAGATGAATGTAAAATGTCTCATATTTGACTAAAAGTTAACCAGATGAATGTAAAATGTCTCATATTTGACTAAAAGTTAACCAGATGAATGTAAAATGTCTCATATTTGACTAAAAGTTAACCAAATAAATGTAAAATAGTAAGTAATAATAAACCTAGATCTAATATTTTAACATTTACATTTTTATCTGTAAATATTTCAAACAAACTTGAATGCCTAAAAAAACAGAAGCTGCTTACAATAATTCAAAGTGCCCATAATTCTCTTTGTCAGGTATTTTGCTCCATCGTACACTAGAAAAGAATACAATTCAATTTTAAAATAAATACTGACTCAAGTGTTAGTTGTAAAAAGTATTATGAATGTTGGAGTTTAAGGGTAGGGGAGCCAGTAGAGAGCTATTTTTTTTATTTGTGCAAGTATCATGACCATTTTTGGTATATTGATAGTATAAACAGGTCCGAGTAAGCATACCTTAAAAAAAAAATTTCTGATGGTTGTAATGGGAATGGCGGCAATTTTGGATTTTTTAATTAACGATTTACCACGCAATAAAAAATGTATCAACTTGATTATTTATCAAGATAATGTATTGCAATTTGACGGAAATATTTATAAGCTTTATCTTTATAAAATTTGTGGATGAAATTTGGTTAAATTGATAAATTTAAAATTTATATGAATTTTTTAATAGGATATATGAAGAAAAAAAAATTTAATTGCAATTTTTTAAAATTAAAATTTAATTTAAGGAAAACTATGACTCATATCAAAAATTCATCCTTTAACTATGATTATTAACATGTAATAAATGTATGTAAAAAATTTCATAAAGATTGGTTCCTAAATAAGGAAGTTAATACAAAAAGAAGAAGAAAAAGTAGTATTTTGAGAATAACCGGAAAAACTGACAATTTGAGGGGGGAACAAAATTGGGGTGTAAAATTGAAAAATGCAATTTTCTCATCTATTTCTTAATGGTTTGTTGTAAGATTTTTCCCCCACAAAGACAAGATGTTAACCTTTAATTTGATGTATATTAATATATAATAAAAACTAGGGATTGGCCGGATATGATTTTTCACTATTTGCCGGATCCGGATAGTAGCCCCCCTAATATTCGCCGGATCCGGATATTTCCGGATGTCATTTCCACGAGTATGGGGGTGTACTTCAACAGTTTTTGATTAGAATTCAAAAGTATTTATTAAAGTATTTATTATTGAAGAGATAAAGAGTATCTGCAGTCTACAATGAAAGTCACAGATACTGTGTCAACTTCACCGATGGACATGTTACAACTTACAATGATCGAACTTTAACGAAGTTCAACGAACTGTAGTGTAGTGTGTACCAAGTGAACTGTGTACCGAATGTGTAGTTTATTATACAGGAAGTTATGATCTATTAAAACAATAATAAACATTGTTCTTTGGTTTCAGATGATTTCTTATCATATGCAATAAGTATATTTGTTATTAAATAATTGTTGTCGTTGTTAAATTAATTGTTGTAGTATGTTATACGTCACTTCAGAATCTCGCTTATTCATTATCTTTACCTACTTGGCATACACAAAATAACTACGTCACTGGTAAAGATACTGAATAAGCAAGATTCCGAAGTGACGTATGCTTTGCATGGATTTTAATAACTTCATGATGTATTTTTAATGATTTAATTTTATCGATTTATTTGTTTATTATGTTTATTACCTAGTTATATGTATTGTTTATATATTTTATATTTCTTTATCTACTTTATACTACAGTATTACTTTATTTGTATTTGAACTTTGAAGTAATTCTTTACTACCGTGATATTCGGATCCGGCAAAAATCCAGCGGTGGTATTCGGCTAATCCGGATAGTGCCGGAAATCTCGATATCCGGCCCGGATATCCGGCATGCCAATCCCTAATAAAAACTCATTTTTTTATATTACTGTAGTGTAAATATGTTAAAAAAAACAAAAAAAACTTCTGATGTATACCTATTACAAATGCAATTTTTACATTTAAATAATGTTACTAAAATTTCCAAACTATATGTTTTAGATCCAGGAATAGTTAAAGTATACAGCTTAGGCAAAAACTTAAATATTGAATTTTCTGGCATTTAGATCAATTTCACTGCCGTCCCTACCCTTAAGGCAAACAGTTGTATTGACTTACTCTGGCAACTCTCCAGGAGGGATGACAATATTGATGACATCTGATATAAGTCTGTACTTCATGATGCGGTCACTTGATGTGGTGGCTGATAAGGATGGTGATGCATTTACCTGGGGAAAAAAAGTACTGGTACAAAGATTTCCATAAAAAGTAATTTCATGCAAAGATTTTAAAAGTTAAAGATGAGAAAAAAGTTCCATGAAAATGTATGTCTGAATAACACTGGCAGACGTAGACTCCTTCTTTACAAAGATTATTGCATCTCACACTTAACTGTTGTTTGAGTCTAATCTTGTATTTTGATTAAGGCTTTAAATGCTTTTCAGTTGTTGGGTTTGTTCAAGGATGCCCATTCCATGCACAAATGCTGTTCAATAAGAAAGTAAACTTACATGCTTTCTTCTTGCATATGGGATAAGAAAAGCATTTGTATCCTTATATCTATCTTAGTATTGTAATAGATACTTCTGTTGTACACTTCTTTCCACAAAAAAACTCCATGAAAAAAAAAGTTTAAAGCAAATGCATTTTGCATAACATTTTAATTCTAACATAATTTAACGCAATGCTCAGAAAGTCTTGGGTAAAACATTTTTCCATATGCATGAAGAATGTCATATAAATTCTCTGGGTTGCTTGAACAAATCAGAAGCACCCAAATATCATTAACCATCTTTTATCAAGGTGCAAGACTAGATGGAAACCACAGTAAGATTTAAATTATACATATGTGATGCAACACCACAATATGGTACTGAATTAGGCGAAATAAGATATTTATGATAAGATATCTTCAAGTTTTTAATAAAAACCAAATTCCTTTATCTCTAAATTGGTGAGAAAATATCTGAAATTCATGTAATTTCAGTTATTTTAAAATGACACAAGTACAGGTAAGGAAAGTCATTTTGGAGAAAAATGAAACAGAAAACGTGACAGACAGATTTTTTAACAATTTACCATTGCAACAGATAAATAAATATTACCAGGAGGAATAAATATTCATTAACCAATGCCCATAAAATTTAGGAAACTTGCTTATAATGAGTCAATACACAAGCTGTTAATGTTTTAAATATTTTAAATAATATTTTGTTGACTTTTTAACAATTTTATCTTAAGAGGACTTTTGCATGATTTTATACAAAAGCTGCATAAAAACACACTTGTAAGTAATTTCTAAAAAAGAAAATTTTGTTTGAAAATTATACAGCTATAAGTTCAATGTTACTAATCAATAATAATGACCTAAGGCCCTTTTTTCACATTAATTTGCATCAAATCAGTTTTACAGACTTCCTTACTAGTTTGTGGGGTAATATCAAATATTATTAATTATATAATAAATAACAAACTTGTTGCCAAATTTATAATTACCTCGATAAGCCATGGTTTTAGATTGTCATCTATGATAATGTCATACCTGCAAAACCAATCGTTTGTACAATTAATTGGTTTTAATTACAATTTTTTTAAATTAGGGTTATCAATTATGTCCACATAAAAAATAGTCATAATAAAACTCTCTAAGAGAAATCATTAAAGAAAAAACTGTTTGTTAGAACATGAAGACAAACTACTTGTCATGCGTAAACGCCTCTGTCTGGGGTCTTGTTCACTTAAAATAAATAACTAAAACCACTTGATGAAGTATTAACCCTTACAGTCCCGGGCGCGTATATAGCGGAACTGAAGGCAGCATAGATAGAAGTAGGTCGGTACGGAAAGGGTTAAACAATTACCGTAAATAATTGAATGTCTATGTACAGAGAAAAGACAGAAACACCACGAAATACTCATTTTTTATAAGTTTTGGTGCAGAAAGTATAAGAATGGTAATTCCTCAATACTTAAGAAACAGGAAAGAAACTGATGTCCTGAAATATCTAGACCCTAACAACTTCAAGAAAAGAGGATGTCGAAGGTTGTCAAATAACCTCTAACCCATAATTAGCCATAAGTTAATTTCCATAACAAACAATTTAGACAATTTATTAAATAAAATCAAAAATATACAACATATACATCTATAATATGTTATGTATAAACAGAGGTCTTTAACATGAACAGCTATTCAATATTACCGGTTTTAAATTAAATGACATAGTAATATACAAAAAACAAATATAGAGTAATATATATTTTAAAATTAGCCAACAATGAAAAAAGACTTTTACATACCCATAGCATTCAAAACAATGTCTATCATTTGATATCACACTCTGAAAGAAAAGAAGAAAATCATTTGTGTGAAACTTATTTATTTATACGGCTACAGGTATAATTATTTATTCATACATGTAATTGTAATGTAATATCAATAAATAAAAAAAAATCAACATTGAAGACCAACAAAAGAAATAAAAGTAAAAATGAGAATGCTCTGTGTGTAGCTCTTCACATTAAGAGATATATAAAATATAATAGATAAACACAAATATTTTCATATTTGATGAATATTTATTTGACAAAATTATATATATTGCTTGAATAAATCATTAGCATAATTTATTTATGTCTTAATAAAAAAATATAAGGATTTACTGCAACTGCTTTTAGTGAATGGACAATCTGCCAGTTTATTTCATCAAAAAGCTTGTCTGAAACTTCTTTACTTCTGGTGCTCTCTAAAAACAATCTCAGATTTTGTGTTGTCCATTTGCCACCATGAATGGCATTATAATCATCCTAAACAAATAGAAGAGTTAATTCATACCAAGAATATTTATAATCATCCTAAACAAATAGAAGAGTTAATTCATACCAAGAATATTTATAATCATCCTAAACAAATAGAAGAGTTCATTCATACCAAGAATATTTATAATCATCCTAAACAAATAGAAGAGTTCATTCATACCAAGAATATTTATAATCATCCTAAACAAATAGAAGAGTTCATTCATACCAAGAATATTTATAATCATCCTAAACAAATAGAAGAGTTAATTCATACCAAGAATATTTATAATCATCCTAAACAAATAGAAGAGTTAATACATACCAAGAATATTTATAATCATCCTAAACAAATAGAAGAGTTAATTCATACCAAGAATATTTATAATCATCCTAAACAAATAGAAGAGTTAATTCATACCAAGAATATTTATAATCATCCTAAACAAATAGAAGAGTTAATTCAAACCAAGAATATTTATAATCATCCTAAACAAATAGAAGAGTTAATTCATACCAAGAATATTTATAATCATCCTAAACAAATAGAAGAGTCAATTAATACCAAGAATATTTATAATCATCCTAAACAAATAGAAGAGTTAATTCATACCAAGAATATTTATAATCATCCTAAACAAATAGAAGAGTCAATTAATACCAAGAATATTTATAATAATCCTAAACAAATAAAAGAGTTAATTCATACCAAGAATATTTATTTCTATTTGGTAAATTATATTAAATATTTACATATATACTTTGGACTTTCATAATATTGCCTGGCATATCTTTATAGCAATAATAAAATGACACATTTCTAATGTAATCATCATAAGACATATATCTTTATAGCAATAATAAAATGACACATTTCTAATGTAATCATCATAAGACATAATGCTAATGACAACAATTAGAGAAGCTTTAGTCAATAAGATCTTGTCATTCTGTCTGAAATGTCCTTGTCTTCCTACATCCTTCGTGTCCCTTAGTCTTCTGAACCATTGGAGGGGGGGGGCAAAGATCAACCACTGGTCTTATCAGTTTCCTTAAAACCTGGATGACCCTACCTACTCTCAAGTCAAGAATGAAAAGCTAAATGGGTTTGCACATGCACTACACTTTTACAAGCTACCAAATTCCCCTGGATCATTAACTATGTGGCATCACCTCATATACTTTTGCCCAAATACCAGACTTAGTCAATCAGAGACTGGTGCTGTTGTACATATTCCTTCCTCACCAAAGAGTTTCAGTGGGCTCTGGCCCATGCAATAGTCCTCAGATGCACAACAATGGATGTCCCGAATATGTTAACCTATTAGTGTACTATTAATAGGAGTGTATCACTGGTTTAAACATTTCATCAATTTTGAGGCCCATTGGTACAGAAGTTGACATGTTTACCGAAATCCTTCATTGTTCTCACATCTCTGCTAAACACATGAAATACTTCATTGTTCTCACATCTCTGCTAAACACATGAAATCCTTCATTGTTCTCACATCTCTGCTAAACACATGAAATCCTTCATTGTTCTCACATCTCTGCTAAACACATGAAATCCTTCATTGTTCTCACATCTCTGCTAAACACATGAAATCCTTCATTGTTCTCACATCTCTGCTAAACACATGAAATCCTTCATTGTTCTCACATCTCTGCTAAACACATGAAATACTTCATTGTTCTCACATCTCTGCTAAACACATGAAATCCTTCATTGTTCTCACATCTCTGCTAAACACATGAAATCCTTCATTGTTCTCACATCTCTGCTAAACACATGAAATACTTCATTGTTCTCACATCTCTGCTAAACACATGAAATCCTTCATTGTTCTCACATCTCTGCTAAACACATGAAATCCTTCATTGTTCTCACATCTCTGCTAAACACATGAAATACTTCATTGTTCTCACATCTCTGCTAAACACATGAAATACTTCATTGTTCTCACATCTCTGCTAAACACATGAAATACTTCATTGTTCTCACATCTCTGCTAAACACATGAAATACTCCTTTACCACAACTGTGGATCAAATTGTGGCATGAACCAGGTATAGTATGAAGTAGCTTTATTTAACTGTCCTATTGCCAATTGCTCAATCTTGCTCTCTTTCGCAATGTGTTTGAATGGCTTGGAGAACTCTTACACACCCTAATTCTACATGTTTTAATTAATCTCAAATTCCTTGTCAACATTTCCCACCATTTGTATATTAATTTTGGCCCTCTCACAGGCAGATAAAGATAGCAAGTATTTCTAATTTGAGGCTAACCACCCATCTCTGTTATTGTTAATCTTGTTCTATTTCTGTTAACCAGGACTGTAGAGTTATTCCCCTTCTTACGGTCAATACCAGACAAACATGGATTTGTCATTAGCTGTTGTTGAAGAGTGTGTTGGTTATGGTAGGCTGAAAAAAGGGATGGAGGCAACAATATATCATTAGCTAATTTTGGAAATTCAAGCTTGTAGTGGCCTACTGTTTCATGTTAGTGGGGGCAATTTCTGCATTTAGGTTTGATGCATTTAATTTATTCTGTTATGGTCTCAGTAGGTGGCTATATGTCCTGTTCTCATCAGTATGTGGTGATTTGTTCTTTGTGGGTGAGGAACCTAGCCCCTGTTAACCTCTGTGGTATTTCTGTATCTCCCATTTCATCAATCAGTTAAACCAACATCCAACTTTGCATTACTTGCTAATTCAATTTAAACTACACACAACTTTTAATAATTTTTCTTAAGTTAAAATTAGTTAAGAATAAATCTTACTCCCTGTTTTTGAATGGAGACATTGGTCAGATGTACAAACATGTTGTCCAGTTCATTTAAACTAGCATTGTACTTCACAGTGCAGAATCGACAAAACCCAAGGTGATAGCTGTCAATTTCAACAAAGAAATAATTAACATATTTTCAACAAAAAAATGATTATCATATTTTCAACAAAGACATGATTATAAAATTTTCAAAGAAAAAAAAGTGTCCCGTCAGACCAAATTGATCCATATGGCCGGTGAAGCAGTGTTCACCAGTTTCTGTGGCCACTGCATGCTAGGTGATTGTGTGGCCAGCACTACGCACAGCTGCCTTTACTTTACCCCAACTAAGGTCAAGTACCCATCAGAGCTGGGTAGACTAAGGGACACCTTCCAGACCCAGGAAAAAACCCTAGCCTTCACCAGGATTTGAACCCAGAACCTTTGGTTCGCCAACCGAACGCTCTGCCGCTCGGCCAGTGCCCCTATTTTCAACAAAGAAATTATTAGAAAAGTATTATGATTACTAGATTAGTATGATTACTAGATTAGTATGATTACTAGATTAGTATGATTACTAGATTAGTATGATTACTAGATTAGTATGAGTATGATTACTAGATTAGTATGATTACTAGATTAGTATGATTACTAGATTAGTATGATTACTAGATTAGTATGATTACTAGATTAGTATGATTACTAGATTAGTATGATTACTAGATTAGTATGAGTATGATTACTAGATTAGTATGATTACTAGATTAGTATGATTACTAGATTAGTATGATTACTAGATTAGTATGAGTATGATTACTAGATTAGTATGATATCTAGATTAGTATGATTACTAGATTAGTATGATTACTAGATTAGTATGAGTATGATTACTAGATTAGTATGAGTATGATTACTAGATTAGTATGATTACTAGATTAGTATGATTACTAGATTAGTATGAGTATGATTACTAGATTAGTATGATTACTAGATTAGTATGATTACTAGATTAGTATGATTACTAGATTAGTATGATTACTAGATTAGTATGAGTATGATTACTAGATTAGTATGATTACTAGATTAGTATGATTACTAGATTAGTATGATTACTAGATTAGTATGATTACTAGATTAGTATGATTACTAGATTAGTATGATTACTAGATTAGTATGATTACTAGATTAGTATGATTACTAGACTAGTATGATTACTAGACTAGTATGATTACTAGACTAGTATGATTACTAGACTAGTATGATTACTAGACTAGTATGATTACTAGACTAGTATGATTACTAGACTAGTATGATTACTAGATTATAGTATGATTACTAGATTAGTATGATTACTAGATTAGTATGATTACTAGATTAGTATGATTACTAGATTAGTATGATTACTAGATTAGTATGATTACTAGATTAGTATGATTACTAGATTAGTATGATTACTAGATTAGTATGATTACTAGATTAGTATGATTACTAGATTAGTATGATTACTAGATTAGTATGATTACTAGATTAGTATGATTACTAGATTAGTATGATTACTAGATTAGTATGATTACTAGATTAGTATGATTACTAGATTAGTATGATTACTAGATTAGTATGATTACTAGATTTGTATGATTACTAGATTTGTATGATTACTAGATTAGTATGATTACTAGTAAGAAAAGTAAAATCTATATCGAAATAATAAAATAAACTTACATGTAACACTTTAAAGGTCTGAAAGATGTGACTAAAACATACAATC
This sequence comes from Anisus vortex, assembly GCA_949126835.1. Lineage (NCBI taxonomy): Eukaryota > Metazoa > Mollusca > Gastropoda > Planorbidae > Anisus > Anisus vortex. The sequence goes on from OX421498.1 coordinate 25,023,495, forward strand.
TTAAGTCAAACTTTTTCCCTCCAATAAGAAGAGGATTATCTATATATTTGGAAATAACATAAGTCTCCTTGGCAGTTGGGGGAGTAAATCTGAAACACAATTTAACAAAAGTTATGCCCCTTGATGACACTTAATGCTTTTATTAAAGACAAGCACTACAAATGTTTCAGGACTTTTAGAAAATATACAAATTTGGAATCCTTTAAAATCTTTTTTTTTAAACAGTTAGGACTATTCACCATAACCTCATCTATAAAGTTAAATATATTGCTTTTTCTTACTTTATTTTCATATACTTAAATAAAATACATTTGCAATACATTTTTTAATAATTAAAGTAAATCCACAATTTTATATTTTTTTAAATATAAATCTACCATTGTTAAAAGTAAAGATTTTTCCCAATTGGAAATGTATTAAAGACAAAGAACAAAATCTGCCAACTCTCATGCTATAAAAAGTTATAAAACCCACTGATCTATAAACAGAATGGATTAGGCGCGGAAGTAACATCCTTGAAGAAATTTCCGCCATTTTGTTTTTACTGTCACTGATCAATATATATAATATATAATTACAGTAAGTTTGTTTATTTATTTAGATGTTTGTTTCTGCTCTATAGTCTCCTAAGCCGTTTGACTTATCAGGTTAAAAGCTAAATGTATAAATTGGAAATGTCCTCCAAAAGAAATTTTTAATTCATCAACAATATTGCTTGATTCATTAATTTTTATTTTTTTTAATTAGACCTAAGCTTATTACTAATCACAGTATTCAAATTTAGTGTGTTTCGGGACCGGGTTTTCCCATACTGCGAAGTATTGCTGTCTACTTTTTTTTATTATTAACTTTTTTTATTGTTTGGTATTTGTTTTCTTTTGATAATATTATTGTTAGTTTTATATTATTAATAAGAAGTGAGAAGCTTGACAGCAACAATTCATATGCATATTGTGTAAAATGGCTGCAACATAGATTCCGTTCCGATATATTTATAGATCAGTGGCGCATTGAGTTTTAGACACAATTTTGTTTATATTGATAAGTGCGGTGGAAGTTGTTAGATTTCCATGTCTTCTATAGATCAGTGCTTTTCTTCACTTTGCTCAAACCAATTTATTAAGAAGGCACAATCCATTCTTTTTCTAGATCAGTAATAAAAACCCAATACTCACACGTTGCCTTTCCCATCTCTTGACCACTTTTTCAACTGGGACAGTTTGTTTACTAAAAAGATTCCTATACCACGGGCTAAAAATATTTTTAAAAAGCTTTTGAGAATATATTATTTAAATTTAAATTTCAGATTACTTCTTTAATCTGCTTATTTATTTTATAATTCAATATTTTATGGTTTGATGATATAAGGAAGATTTTTTTTAAATGTCATATGGTTGAATGAAAAAACATTAATTTTTCTTCTTTGAAAACACAAAAAACCAAACCTTTTCCACAAGGTTTCATGATCCATGTAGTGTTTGGATTTTTCCTAAACTCTTCAACAAAGAGATTGTAGTCTGCCGGCAACATGAATGTCAATGGTATGAAATCTGTAATGGAGGCATATTTTTTTTTATTTTTTAAAGAAAAATTAACTATAACATACTTCAGAATATTTTGGTTAAAAAACTATCAGAAGCTCTAGTGAGTACATTTTTAAATAGCTATTCCCAAACTCCCTTTAATTCACTGAATAAGAGTTGAAATTATTCTTCCATAGAACATATGTTTAAAACACCCAGTACAAAATATTGTTCAGTGTTAAAAACACCCAGTACAAAATATCAAAACTTACAATAAAATCATACTTCTACAGTGTACATATTTTAAATAAAAAGAAAATATCAGAATGAAAAGGTCAATATTAAAAAAAAAATTCATCAAACCTAAATGCAAAAAGCGTCCAATCTCATCTTTTTCAGCTAAGGGATTTCCATCTTTTTCCAGATCTTTTCTATAACGTTTGATGTTTTTCACCATCAGGTCTTTACGTGTCAGCTCAACATGGTTAGGGAAATGATTTATGACTCTAAACAGTAAATGGATATTTTATGGATACAGTGAAATGTTGAAACAATAAAATATTGATCTTTTTGAACACAAAAAGAAGAAAGATCCTAAAATCATGTTTTCTGACTGATATATCAGTTTTGAACCATAAAGATAGGTTAGTGCAAAGATTCCCATTGATTTCAGTAATATTACTTTAAAATCAAACAACCCTAAAAATAATTTTGATATGCTTTTGTGTTATACATTAATTAGCCTTTCCAAAGATTTTACCCTTTTGTTACTAATGGACAAAACTGAGGTGGCGTTAATATAAAGGGACATAATTAGGCTTATAAAAGAAAACATCAGTGAAATCCTTAATGCCATAGAGATATTATGCCATCAATAGTTACGAACAAAACAAATGTACTGACAATATTATCAAAATAAAGAATAAAATATAAACAAATGTACTGACAATATTATCAAAATAAAGAATAAAATATATACAAATGTACTGACAATATTATCAAAATAAAGAATAAAATATAAACGCATGAAGAAAATTGAAGTTATCCTTTTATGTTGTTTGTATGTTTTTTTGTTACGCATCAGCTTGCCAAAAATGTGCCCTTTGCAGTGTTTGCACAAAGAAATAAAGACAATAAAAGCGAAGCCAATAGATAAATAAATGCTTAGAAAATATATCAGTCAGGTGTGTTTAATAAGGATTTTAAAATGTGCAACATAAAGAAAAAAAAAACTGTTAAAAACTTATTTTTTGTTAGTTGGGTTTGGGAGATGTGGCTGAAAATTTGATATATGTGTTGTCATTGTAAACCCATTTATGGGTAGAAAACTGGTCATATGGCTTTCTAAATATCCCGTTGCCCGTAAGCTAGCCAAAAACATACATACATACACATTTTGTGAAGTTAATATAAAAGATTTTAAAATGTTAAATTTAACAGAGGGCTTATCCTGCCAATTATTTCTTTAAATGTTATCACTTTGATGTTAGGGATAATTAATAATAAAATTGTCATTATCGAAATCCATTGTACACTTTGTAACTCTGTACAGATACAATAATTGCAGGCAGTTCCTGTTACAATACGGATTATAACAAATAGCTCAACAATCAATAATATTATACCTGTGAAAACACACAGAAGTCTATATAGTCTCAAATACACAAGAAAATGGCAAAGACATAAAAATTTGAACAGAAACAAGAACAAAACACAATGAATCTAAAAAATAAAGAAATACATATGTTTAACACACACAGATATACAAAATACTATTAAAAAAAAAACAACAATTATTGATGAATACTTACTGATTATCTTGAAGTCTAAATCCACTTTCAACACTAAACACATTACGAATATTGTGAACTCCTGCCCTAAAAAAAAAAATAACAGTTAACAGAATAATTATTTCCATCAGTAAATATACAGCACTGAAAATCTTTTTAAACACAAATGTCAATGCTGATACATTTTTACATGTATATAAACATATTATGGACATTGAATAGGAGAACTTATATAAGGTATATTCAAACTGACATCTTAGCAGTAAAGTAAAAAAAAGGTCCAACCCTATTATAATTATTTTCACTATGACAATAAGGGTTGTTAACATACATTACAGTGAGAGAAGCTAAACTAAATTTTTCAAATATAATATTTTTTTAAACACCAGAGAAAACAAGATTGACTGACTTACCTGTTTCTATGTCAATGTAATACTAGCATTCAAATATATTCTACCTGTTTCTATGTCAATGTAATACTAGCATTCAAATATATTCTACCTGTTTCTATGTCAATGTAATACTAGCATTCAAATATATTCTACCTGTTTCTATGTCAATGTAATACTAGCATTCAAATATATTCTACCTGTTTCTATGTCAATAATAATAACGGTGCTTATATAGCGCATATCCCGTTGGTGACAGTTCTATGCGCAGACGACAGTTACAGAATACAGACAGACAACGAAATATATAGTAATACGCTAATTCTGCTGACGAAATAGGTGAGTCTTCAGCCGGCTCCTGAAGGTGTCATAGCTAGGGCTCTGGCGAAGCTGTAGTGGGAGGTGATTCCAAGCGGACGGTCCTGCGTAGGAAAATGAACGTTCGCCAGCGGACACTAGCCTCACACGAGGGATCCGCAGAGTAAGCGCGTCAGATGCCGAACGAAGTGGGCGGGACTGGGTGTAGAGCTCCATACAAGAGCGAAGATAATCCGGGGCGCAGTTATTCAGGCACCTATAACAGAGGGAAGCCAGCTTATATGAGATCCGGTTGTTGATGGGTAGCCAGTGCAGAGATCGGAGCAGAGGATTGATATCATTTGACTTCTTCTTCTTGAGAACTAGTCGGGCTGCGCAGTTCTGGATACGTTGGAGTCCTTGAAGGGAGGAGGCCGGGAGACCAGCCAAAAGCGAATTACAATAGTCCAAGCGGGAAAATAGGAGAGAGATGATGAGCTTAACACAAGCTTCCTTGGTGAGATAACGACGGATGGCGGCAATACGACGCAGATGGAAGAAGCAGATTTTGGTGAGGAAGGAGATGTGGGTTTGCATGGACAGCGTGGAGTCCAGATAGACGCCAAGGCTTTTGATAGTCGGGGAGAAAGGCACAGTTGCATCAGCCAGCTGAAGATCGGACGCAGTGAGGGACACGACCCTCTGTCTCGTACCGACGATAAGAGCTTCAGTCTTCTCACTGTTAAGCTTCAACTTGTTTTCCGTCATCCAGCTCTGGATGTCCAGGAAACAGATGGAGATGGAAGCAAGGAGCCTGTCGAAGTCCTCAGGCTCTGCACTGTTATACAGCTGGGTGTCATCGGCGAAAGAATGATATTTGAGGTTGTGGCGTTCGATGACAAAGGATAGGGGTTGAGTGTAAAGGGTGAAAAGAAGTGGACCAAGGACAGACCCCTGCGGCACACCATAGCAGACGTGAACAGGCTGGGAGAATATGGACTCAATCATAACGGTCTGGGAGCGATTCTGAAGATAGTTAATGAACCAGGAGAGGGCGATGTCTTGAATGCCAAATGTAGACCTGAGGCGATCAATTAGTCGGTGGTGGTCAATCGTATCGAAGGCAGCAGACAAATCAAGCTGCACCAGGGCAGAGACGAGACCTCTGTCAGAGGCGTTTAGGAGGTCAGTGGTGATCCGCAGAAGCGCTGTCTCAGTGCTGTGATGGTGGCGATACGCAGACTGGTGCGCGGGCATCAGCGAATGTAGAGACAGATGGGCATTTAACTGCTCAAGGACAACACGCTCCAGGATCTTGGAAAGGAAGGGTAGGTTGGATACTGGGCGGTAGTTCTTGCACTCATTTACATCGAGTCCGGGCTTCTTTAAGAGAGGGCGGACAATGGCGGATTTGAAGCAGTCCGGGACCACGCCCGTGGATAGAGAGGTGTTAATAATATCTGTGATGAACGGCAGAAGCCTGTCCAAGCACTTGGCAAACAGGAAGCCGGGCATAGGGTCAAGCTCACAGGTCTTGATGGGGGTCCTTGTGATGATGCGCTTGACAAGGTCAATGGTTACAGGAAGGAAGCAGGTGAGCGGGGAGCCCGAGAAAGTAGGAGAGGGTGGAGATGGGCTGTAGACATCCTGATCCAGGGAACAGCGCAGAGTCGCAATCTTTTGCTGAAAGTACTGTGAGAAGTGATCAGGGAGGTCGTTGAGTGGGCGGGTGGTGGGGAGGGGCGTTGAGGTAGAAGAGCCAAGAAGGGAGGACAAGATTAAGTGAAGCTCCCCGGGCGACGAGGCATGCTTGATGCGGTCGTGGAAATGCAGGACCTTGGCAGCAGTGATGGCTTCTTTGACGAGTAGTCGCTTTTCCCTGAAGATCTGGCGGTGGACCTCGAGGCCAGAGAGGCGCCACGCTCGCTCCGCGCGTCGTCGTTCTTGCTTGGCAGATTTGACGTCATCAGAAAACCAAGGAGCTGGCGGTCGCTCCGAGACGGCACACAAAGATGGCGGGGCGTGCCTGTCAAGAAGTTGACGTAGAGTCAAGTTCAAGAAGGGGGCCGGGTCTGAAGAGGGGTCACGCAGAGCGAGAAGCGATGCAGCCTCCGCACCGAAGGCAACAGTGTCTATAGCTCGCAGCTTGCGGCGAGTGACCATCTTGCGCTTCCTGGCCGGCCTGGTGATGTTGACGATGAAGCTGACAGCAGAGTGGTCAGACACCAGTTGGTCGCAGGCGACGAGGCAGGAGACCAGGTTGTCAGATGGTCTGGTGACGATCCAGTCCAGAATGTGCCCGTGGTCGTGGGTTGGGAATGGGACGACCTGGTCGAGACTGTAGCTGTCCAGTAGCGCACGGGCCCGCTTGGTGTTGGCATTAGAGGGGCAGTCCCAGTGGATATTGAAGTCGCCCAGAACGATAGCACTATGTGAGGTCACATTGTAATTGTCGAGTGCCAGTGCGAACTCGTCGAAAAAAGTTGCTTCACTTAGCCTGTTCCTGGCATTTGGGGGAGGGCGATATATACAAAGGAAGGTTACGGTGGTGGTAGTGGACACTGTCATTTCCACGGCCTCGAAGGTGGTGTGGGGAAAGGGGAGGGTGTCGGAGAAAGAAGAGGCAGCATGCAGGTGTCGTTTGTATATAACTGCAATACCTCCACCCGCACCAGCCGGGCGGGGAAAGGAAGCAGTAAGGTAACCAACCGGAGTAAGTTCTTGAATCTTGTGGTCATCCCCGGGCCGTAGCCATGTCTCTGTGATAAATAGTATGTCAATATTATTCTCAACGATGTAGTCGGAAATTACGTCAGCCTTCCCGACAGGGTTGACCGATTGAGAATTCAGCAGACAAACGCCCAGTTTCTGGTTTGTAGCTTTGTGGGGATGTGCGAATGTAGTGGGCGCAGATTGAAAAGAATCGAACACACCCACAACAGGCGCAGCGACGAGAGGTTTGTTAGACAGGCCATGCCAAATGCGATGTAGACGCCCAGCTCTGGTCCCGCGTTTCGTTGGTGGTCGACGCCCAACGCCGAGACAACGAATAATTTTAAAAACTTTGGTATCAACACGGGTATGGCGCTCCAAGCATATTTTTCCAATGTAACGCAGAAAGTTTTGATTCATTTTAAAACAATTAAGAAGTTCAGAATTAGCAACTAAACACAACATACATTGCTGCCTGCAGGCGCAACACACGACGAAATGCTAGGCTTGCAGAGAAGGACAGTCTCATATTATAACTACAATCAAATTGGCGGCATACCATTAGTGACATCATAATCAAGATGGCCGCGATATTTGTCTTCAAGATGCACAATTTTGATTAATTGCGAGTTAACATACACTTACTTCCAGTGAAACAAGGTGAAATATTTAAAATAAAAGATAGTTACTAGTAAAGAAATGTAATAATGAACGAAGATCATAATTATTAGCGCAATCATCGTCAAATTTCAACACCGGAAAGTAAGACACATCCTCCATCCGCCATCCATGTCAATGTAATACTAGCATTCAAATATATTCTACCTGTTTCTATGTCAATGTAATACTAGCATTCAAAAATATTCTACCTGTTTCTGTGTCAATGTAATACTAGCATTCAAATATATTATTCTACCTGTTTCTATGTCAATGTAATACTAGCATTCAAATATATTCTACCTGTTTCTATGTCAATGTAATACTAGCATTCAAATATATTATTCTACCTGTTTCTATGTCAATGTAATACCAGCATTTAAATATATTCTACCTGTTTCTATGTCAATGTAATACTAGCATTCAAATATATTCTACCTGTTTCTATGTCAATGTATTACTATCATTCAAATATATTCTACCTGTTTCTATGTCAATGTAATACTAGCATTCAAATATATTCTACCTGTTTCTATGTCAATGTGATACTAGCATTCAAATATATTATTCTACCTGTTTCTATGTCAATGTAATACCAGCATTTAAATATATTCTACCTGTTTCTATGTCAATGTAATACTAGCATTCAAATATATTGTACCTGTTTCTATGTCAATGTAATACTAGCATTCAAATATATTCTACCTGTTTCTATGTCAATGTAATACTAGCATTCAAATATATTCTACCTGTTTCTATGTCAATGTGATACTAGCATTCAAATATATTATTCTACCTGTTTCTATGTCAATGTAATACTAGCATTCAAATATATTCTACCTGTTTCTATGTCAATGTAATACTAGCATTCAAAAATATTCTACCTGTTTCTGTGTCAATGTAATACTAGCATTCAAATATATTATTCTACCTGTTTCTATGTCAATGTAATACTAGCATTCAAATATATTCTACCTGTTTCTATGTCAATGTAATACTAGCATTCAAATATATTATTCTACCTGTTTCTATGTCAATGTAATACTAGCATTCAAATATATTGTACCTGTTTCTATGTCAATGTAATACTAGCATTCAAATATATTCTACCTGTTTCTATGTCAATTTAATACTAGCATTCAAATATATTCTACCTGTTTCTATGTCAATGTAATACTAGCATTCAAATATATTATTCTACCTGTTTCTATGTCAATGTAATACCAGCATTTAAATATATTGTACCTGTTTCTATGTCAATGTAATACTAGCATTCAAATATATTCTACCTGTTTCTGTGTCAATGTAATACTAGCATTCAAATATACATTCATGTATGTGATAGGTACTGATGCAATGAGTAAACAAATCAATAAATAGTTATGGGGAAACCGTGCTAATGCATTGATGAAATGTCAGCCAGCACCATACAATCTTTCCATTTCTCTGCCTTTCTTATAGTGTCACCTTGTGTCATGCTCATCTGTTTCAATATGTTACACACTTGACATTTTCAATATGTTACACACTTGACATTTTCAATATGTTACACACTTGACATTTTCAATATGTTACACACTTGACACTTTCAATATGTTACACACTTGACATTTTCAATATGTTACACACTTGACATTTTCAATATGTTACACACTTGACATTTTCAATATGTTACACACTTGACATTTTCAATATGTTACACACTTGACATTTTCAATATGTTACACACTTGACATTTTCAATATGTTACACACTTGACATTTTCAATATGTTACACACTTGACATTTTCAATATGTTACACACTTGACATTTTCAATATGTTACACACTTGACATTTTCAATATGTTACACACTTGACATTTTCAATATGTTACACACTTGGCATTTTCAATATGTTACACACTTGACATTTTCAATATGTTACACACTTGACATTTTCAATATGTTACACACTTGACATTTTCAATATGTTACACACTTGACATTTTCAATATGTTACACACTTGACATTTTCAATATGTTACACACTTGACATTTTCAATAAGTTACACACTTGGCATTTTCAATATGTTACACACTTGGCATTTTCAATATGTTACACACTTGACACTTTCAATATGTTACACACTTGACATTTTCAATATGTTACACACTTGACATTTTCAATATGTTACACACTTGACATTTTCAATATGTTACACACTTGACATTTTCAATATGTTACACACTTGACATTTTCAATATGTTACACACTTGACATTTTCAATATGTTACACACTTGACATTTTCAATATGTTACACACTTGGCATTTTCAATATGTTACACACTTGACATTTTCAATATGTTACACACTTGACATTTTCAATATGTTACACACTTGACATTTTCAATATGTTACACACTTGACATTTTCAATATGTTACACACTTGACATTTTCAATTTGTTACACACTTGACATTTTCAATATGTTACACACTTGACATTTTCAATATGTTACACACTTGGCATTTTCAATTTGTTACACACTTGACATTTTCAATATGTTACACACTTGACATTTTCAATATGTTACACACTTGGCATTTTCAATATGTTACACACTTGGCATTTTCAATATGTTACACACTTGACATTTTCAATATGTTACACACTTGGCATTTTCAATATGTTACACACTTGACATTTTCAATATGTTACACACTTGACATTTTCAATATGTTACACACTTGACATTTTCAATATGTTACACACTTGACATTTTCAATATGTTACACACTTGACATTTTCAATATGTTACACACTTGACATTTTCAATATGTTACACACTTGGCATTTTCAATATGTTACACACTTTGCATTTTCAATATGTTACACACTTGACATTTTCAATATGTTACACACTTGGCATTTTCAATATGTTACACACTTGACATTTTCAATATGTTACACACTTGACATTTTCAATATGTTACACACTTGACATTTTCAATATGTTACACACTTGACATTTTCAATATGTTACACACTTGACATTTTCAATATGTTACACACTTGATATTTTCAATATGTTACACACTTGACATTTTCAATATGTTACACACTTGACATTTTCAATATGTTACACACTTGACATTTTCAATATGTTACACACTTGACATTTTCAATATGTTACACACTTGACATTTTCAATATGTTACACACTTGGCATTTTCAATATGTTACACACTTGGCATTTTCAATATGTTACACACTTTGCATTTTCAATATGTTACACACTTGACATTTTCAATATGTTACACACTTGACATTTTCAATATGTTACACACTTGACATTTTCAATATGTTACACACTTGACATTTTCAATATGTTACACACTTGACATTTTCAATATGTTACACACTTGACATTTTCAATATGTTACACACTTGACATTTTCAATATGTTACACACTTGACATTTTCAATATGTTACACACTTGACATTTTCAATATGTTACACACTTGACATTTTCAATATGTTACACACTTAACATTTTCAATATGTTACACACTTGACATTTTCAATATGTTACACACTTGACATTTTCAATATGTTACACACTTGACACTTTCAATATGTTACACACTTGACACTTTCAATATGTTACACACTTGACATTTTCAATATGTTACACACTTGACATTTTCAATATGTTACACACTTGGCATTTTCAATATGTTACACACTTGGCATTTTCAATATGTTACACACTTGACATTTTCAATATGTTACACACTTGACATTTTTTCCTATTTATTAATTAGTCCTGCAGGTTTGTTTTAGCAAGTCCAAATGATCTGATTGTATATGAGTTTTTGCTCCACCACTATTGCCATGAAGTCAGAGTGAGAGCACAAAAGATAAACTCAATTCTGTTGCTTATCTCTCTTGGGTCTTTAAATATTTATGCAATGTCTTCTTTCTTTGGCATGTAACATTTTTCCCTAATTCTGCCTAAGGCATTAGTTTAGGGTATGAAAACTGAAAAGGCTGATAACGGTTTGAAAAACCCAAAGCCCCAAGATCAAAATGCCATTTATTCCCTTTTTTAGTGCTCTATGTTTCACTGGAGGCATTAGACAGATATAAAAATCAAAATCAAATATAATAGAAATAAAAAAAAAAATTTCAGCTAGTCACATAAGGGTCTACCTATAAATTCAAGGTATAAACAGAGGCTAAAGGGCATTTGAGGATTATTTTCTTTAATAGACAATGCATAAGCTTCCTACCAATAAAAGTGCCAATCATCCTCAGATGAAACTTGTATCCAACCTCGATTTTCAAAATTGTTTAGTAACACTGACTTATCAAAGTCTGAGGCATATTTTATTTTAGCCATCTTCAAATATTGCAATAACAGAATGGTTTTCTGAAAGTAAAAAAAAATAAAAGTCTTGTTAAATTCTGACCAAACTAGTCATGCAGAGCCTAACTAAAACTCATGCTAACATTCACTGAAGAACTAAGTCTATTTATTATAAATATATATATTTATCAATTAATAACATATCAAGCATATTGTGATAGCAAGAGTGACTGTTTGACTGTATTGATCCATAGAACGGTGAAGTTTCTGTGACCACTGCATACTAGGGGATTGTGTAGCCAGTACAACGCCCAGCCACCTTTACTTTTTCCTAACGTAAGTTAGGTACCCATCAGAGCTGGGTGGACTCAGGGACACCCTCCATGCCCCCACAATGGACTGTATTATTTTAATATCTTACAATAAGTAGGCTTAGTGAAGTAATTAATAGTAATAATAATATAACTTGTTATTATCTTGAGGGAAATTTGATTTACAATTGTGCAATACATAAAATTTAAGACATCAAATATTAAAATAAAACATGTCAAAATGCTTTTTACATAAAGTACAATCAATACATACATTAATCAATCACAATCATACATTTCAAAGTGTTCTACACCATAGAAGAGAAAAATATTTCGATTTCTATTTAATAATTTCATCACTATGGAAACACAAGAATTCTAGTGTCTGTTTTTGTGTTTGGTGACTTGCATGTTTTTTATCTTAACTTTTTATGTTATAGATGCACCTTCTCTATACAGAAGATTATTGACAAATCCTTATGAGGCCTGACCTTTTTAATAGGTCATGAACAAAAGAGATCATGAACTTCCGGTGTATTTCCGTAAACAAAAAATATGCTTTTGCTGGTGTTTGACAATTGATTTCAACCATGACGGCCAGTTCTGGCCTTTTAAAAATATACGAAGGCTACCAGATTAGTTATGAGGATTTCGTTTTTTACATCACAGTGAGTATGCGATAATTAATACTCAAAGTGTTAGTCACGTTAGGTTAAATTTAGCTTTGTTTATAAAATAAATTAGTCAAGAGTTGCATTTCTTGGTTATTAATAGACACAATGCGTAAATACATAAAAACAAAAAATGAGAATTCTTTTGCCTTAAGCAATAAGTTTGGAATGGGACACGGTAGCCGAGCGGAAGCGCATTCGACTGGCGAGCCAAAGGTCCCGGGTTCTAATCCTGGTGCAGGCTAGGATTTTTTCCCGGGTCTGGAGGGTGTACCTGAGTCTACCCAGCTCTGATGGGTACCTGACCTTAGTTGGGGTAAAGTAAAGGCAGCTGTGCATAGTGCTGGCCACACAATCATCTAGTATGCCTTGGCCACAGAAACTGGTGAACGCTGCTTCTTCGGACTGATGGATCAATTTGGTCCGACAGGTACTTTTAATAAGTTTGGGATTATAAATAGGTGATTCTTCACATCTAACGTTCACAATCCATCATTTTCTTTTGGAAATGAAATACAATTGTATCCCCCTACATCTTTTCGTACAATCAGTAATGCAGCACATAGACATGTTTTGAGGCAAATGAACGAATCAGACCGGAAATGTTGTACACGTTCAACCTTTATGCATGCATAATAAGTCTTGTCAATTGCAATGAAAAAAATACATTCTTGGTTAAGAGGGTGCTTTTTGTTTTCAATATTTTAACTGATTAACTACCATGAGCAGGTGGGAGCACAGAAGCAATTAGTTCATTCCCTACCACAAGCCGCTGACAGCAGCAAGTTTATTTTGCAGTGTTTAAAGCTCAATTTTTGCATTATTTCTTAAAATTTTGTTCCTAAATTTGTAGTTATCGACAGGAATTTTTTTTACAAACACAATTTCTACATCAAAACATAAATATTTTTAGTTTCTGTGCTAAATTTCGGTAAAAATAAGTTGAAAAAGTTTTTTCTCATTTTCAAAACATTTTTCTATTTTTCTATTGATAACATTATCATTATCTTGTTTGTGCAAATACCACTCAATTAATTTCATTTGGATTTATTGTGTTTGTTTTTGGATATACTTTACAATAATTATGAGTGAAAGCTATAACCTTTTCAATATGTGCCTTAAATTAGTGGTCCTTGAGGGTTGTCAATAATTTTGCTGGCAGAGTTTAAAATTTGTTCTTAGATTGAGGCTCAGGTTTTCTAGCCTAACAGAGATGTTAAAAACTTATAATACTGCAGATATGAGCCAGGTAAAACACAAAGAGGGATTTTTTACTTAGAATAAGACATAACAACATAAAAGTCTTAATCTGCGGTTAGTTCCCCGGATTGTCAACGGACATATCGCAGGTTCTATCCCTTCTGCCAACCCAACCCTGTCTCCCTGCAGGAGTTTTGGGCCTTGTGGACGTAATAATCTTATATCTAGAAGGAACGTCTGTAAAACTTAACTAATAAACTTATGAGAACTGTTGCTGAAACTTAATTTCAAATCTAGATCTGTACCAAGGTACTTATATAAGTCTGAACAATTTCTATATTCCACAGCCCTTTTTTCTTTCGTCCTTTCCACTACAAAAATTAATACCGGTTATTGTAGTTTGGGATGAGCCTGTGTTTATAGTGTGTACATTTTAGAAAGTATTTATTTATTTACTTTAACACTTTTAGGTAGGCCTGTATGTAAGAAGACCTACTTTGTTGATGTGTAAATTGATTGTAGGCCTACTTGGGAGTTTGTTTTCATAAATGTCTTGTATGAATATTGCCCAGATGACTTGAGTGAGTATTTAGGTTAAGTGGTGTATAAAAGGATCGTAAAATTGATAATAAAATAAGCTTAGGTCTAGTTATATAGCCCTAGTATAAACATAGACGCAATAATCTTCTTTATAGAAGGAGCAACTGTAGTGTATAAGATAGACCCATGACATGAACTGAGCTTTGAATGATCATTTTTATAAATTTATATAGGCTACTAAAATGTAGTCATTATGATATAGCCTAAATTATCCTATAATAATATGACTATGACTTATATCTTATAATAAACAATACAATATTGAATACACCAAAAGTAGAATAATACACAATACAGAACTTTAAAAAAAAACGCCACATTTTGCTTCGGATATGAATGACATGTTACATGATGGAAAGATTTGTCAGTCTTTTGTTTTTCAAACTATGTTGATTATTTTAAATTATGGCTACTATGGCCTAGGCCCTGCCCTATGATATGGATATGGCCCATATCATGGCATATGGCCGGCATCGGCATGATCGGGGCATTATTGCCTTAGTTAGGCCTACTTGTGATTACAATAATCAATATAGACATAGTAGTAATAGTATAATAGACTCTAATTCTAATCTAATAGATTCTTAAAATTAAGTAAAAATTGAGTAAAAACACACATATTTAACTTAGCATTCCTTTTACTTTAACTTTAGGTTAGGACTTTAGGCTACCGATTTTCAAAACTAGACTAGAGTAGAGTCAAAACTCAAATTTACTCAAACTCAAACCTTTAACTTCAAAACAAATGTCGTAATCTATGCGGCTTATTCTATTGCGCTATAAATTTACTAATATCTTTAATGAAAAGGCAAACATGATCAAATAGGCCTAATAAATAATTAAGTTGTTATTATATAGCATTGAAAGGCTACATTACTTTTTCAAACTCTACTTTAAGCGTCCATAGTTGCCAAAATGGAGGATATAGACCTTTTCATTTTATTAATTATTCCAAAAAAGAGGTCAATGTCTAGGCATGCGCAGTAGCTAGGGGGCAGAAGTTGTCAATAAAACCTTCTTCACCTTTGTTATTTTACTGGGGGCCTAGTGGTTTTTGGGCGTAATTATATTAGCTTTTCATTTTACAAAAAAACTAATTCATAAAAACTTTATACCCAGAAGCTAGGGAGCGAACTGCACTTTTCTTTTACCTTTTGAACCAGTTTTTAACCCAAAAAACATTAATTATACATTCTAGGCCTAATGCGTCTATGGTTACCATCAACCATGTCACCATGTTAATACAGATTGGCGTCGAGCGATCAGTAAATCGTCTTTAAGCATACAAATAAAATTTAACATAGTTATATATTTATAAAGCTTTGTTTGTGTTGAAGTATCAACGCGTAGGCTATATTGTATTAAGTTATTATTTGTAGCAATAGAAATCGTAACTTTTAATTATTTTAATTTTTTTTATCGTTCGATTTCGATGTCACAAAAGAACCTTGAAAAGCCAAAGTAAGCTCATCATAGTTTGATTCTGAAAAGGCCTAGGTCTATGTCCCATAGGCCTATGCTATTGTTTGACTTGTTCTGGGGTTTTATCGTTAAAATATTGTATGTAGAAGTAGTTAGGCGGGATTATAACATATTAGTAGGCCTAGACCTAGCTCTAGGACTATAGCCGCCTATAGGCTATAGTAGGCCTATAGGGGCTATAGGCTATATAGTATTATAGGCCCTAATAGGCTAAGCTAAAGTAGCCTAAAGGCCTATATAAATTATAAATATAGGCTTATGGCTTACTATAGGATAGGCCTATAAATTATAATAGCTATTATTTAATATAATATAGCATATCGAATCGGCTTATCACATATAGTTTACTATAATAATAGGCCTATAAATTATTAGCCTGCCTATAGGCCTAGGCCTATTACTATTAGTACTAGCCTATTATAGTAGCCTAAAGGTTATAAGCTCAAACAGTTTAAACTATTAAACAATTGAAAATATTTACTATTTACTATAGAAAAGTGTTGATTAACCGATTGCGATTGCATGAAATAATTAAGCGAATATGAAGGTAGGCTATAATATGCTATATATTTGATATTTGCAAACTGGTGCGTGTTTTCTTCATGAATTTTTAGTTATAGGCCTGTTATTGAATAATATTTCATGCATAGGACTAATGAAAGGACAATAAGTCACAATATGAATAGGCCTATATCATCTATATCTATATCTAGGCTATAATATATCATATTCAATATGGAAAACATAGGCCTACGCCGACATACGGTCATAGGTCCGACTATACGACATAGGCCTATATATATATATATATATTAGCCTCTTCCTACGAACAATATATATTTTTTTAAAGTTTAACATAATATTTGCTATGGCCTATGGCTATAATATGGTTTTTATAGGCCTATTCGTGAAGATGCATCGGCTCTTATGCGTCTGTCTCTATCAAACATTCAACATGAAATATATCTAGAATTATATTTGCCTTTTTTATTAATCAAAACGAGCGATCTAGGTCTAGGGCTAAGTTAAGCAATAGCTTGAATAGCCTACAGTAATAAAAGCATTATAGGCCTAATTATATAAACGTAATTTTTTTTTTACATTGATTCTCATTGAAGAAACTCAACAAAAAAGTAATGACACAGTGATCACGATAGAATCGACCATAATATTAAGGTCCAAAGCATAGAGTCCAGGTCTAAAAAAAATTTTCTTTAAAAAATAAAGAAGCTCTAAACGTTATTTTTTAACAATTCCCTTCCTAGGTTCTTAGTTTAAGATCTCCATGTGTTTTTATGGTTTAAAGTTCAAAAACAACTATAATAACATTAAAAACCCCCAACACCTTTAGTAAAATACTATACGGAAAGAAGGAACAAAAATCTTTGTGCCCCCAAAAGAAATATAATATGTCAGTGAGTCTCAAGGCCACGCCCCTTTTCCGGGGTCAAACTAAAAAGGTCTATATATACAATCACTGAACTATATTTATAGCTAGAGGCTAGAGAGCTCAAACTTTCAAATGTGTGGTTCGAAAAGACGATTAACCTATAAATAGAAAGTCAAGAACAATAAGGCAGAGAGAAGGTTAACGTGTTCTGTCAACCTTCTGTCAAATGCTACATCAAGCTCTATTGTCTATAGAAATTGTTCAAATGCAGCATTACCATACATAGGAAATGGGCTGCCCGAGAAAACCAGCAAGAACTAAACATTAACTTTAACGGATTTTTCTTCTAATTTTTCTTCTAACCAGTCTGTAGGGATTTTGACTCTCTTGCAGTCAATGCCAGGCAAACCAATTAAGTTATGTGTCTTTTTTTTAAGTAGCTGTTATTTTTTGTTATAGTGTGTGTTGATAATGGTAGAGGCACTAATTGTAATCTGCGATTGATTCGCTTGAGGGTATTCCAGTTGGATGTAGTATAGATCTACTGAGTGTCGGCAATGTCTGCATTGTTGGGTTTATTCAATTTAGAAAGCCTATAAGTTGGGTTTGAATTGACTCTGAACACTATAGCCTATTTGTCCTGTTCTTAACTGAAAAATTAGTCATTATCTTTTCGGGGGATGGACTTTGTGTGGTCTTTTCATTTCACTGTAAATTTTTCTTTCAGTTTTTCCTTGTGCCCATTGACTCAACCATTATTTTTTTAATTTGCTTTTTTAAAGCATACTTCTTTTTTTTACTGTATTAGTCCATAATATGTCCTCTTTGTTAAATTGTATAGATTAAATGACAAAAAAAAGGCAAAACTACAATTATAGCAATGCTAACAGAGGCAGTTACTGGACTGGAGAAAACTAAGTCCTTTGAATAACTAGGAAATGAAGAGCTAAAAGACAAATGGAACAATCTCAAAGTAACTTTCACCAACGAATGGTTATCCACAGTCTATAAAACACCATAAATTCGGAAAATAAAGAACGCAATAGTAAACAACAGTCGAACTAGAACTGAAAAAACAACAACAAAAGAATTATAAGAGTAAGCTTATTCTGAATTAAACAAAAGCATTATAAGAGTAAAGCTTATTCTGAATTAAACAAAAGCATTATAAGAGTAAAGCTTATTCTGAATTAAACAAAAGCATTATAAGAGTAAAGCTTATTCTGAATTAAACAAAAGCATTATAAGAGTAAAGCTTATTCTGAATTAAACAAAAGCATTATAAGAGTAAAGCTTATTCTGAATTAAACAAAAGCATTATAAGAGTAAAGCTTATTCTGAATTAAACAAAAGCATTATAAGAGTAAAGCTTATTCTGAATTAAACAAAAGCATTATAAGAGTAAAGCTTATTCTGAATTAAACAAAAGCATTATAAGAGTAAGCTTATTCTGAATTAAACAAAAGCATTATAAGAGTAAGCTTATTCTGAATTAAACAAAAGCATTATAAGAGTAAGCTTATTCTGAATTAAACAAAAGCATTATAAGAGTAAAGCTTATTCTGAATTAAACAAAAGCATTATAAGAGTAAAGCTTATTCTGAATTAAACAAAAGCATTATAAGAGTAAAGCTTATTCTGAATTAAACAAAAGCATTATAAGAGTAAGCTTATTCTGAATTAAACAAAAGCATTATAAGAGTAAAGCTTATTCTGAATTAAACAAAAGCATTATAAGAGTAAAGCTTATTCTGAATTAAACAAAAGCATTATAAGAGTAAAGCTTATTCTGAATTAAACAAAAGCATTATAAGAGTAAAGCTTATTCTGAATTAAACAAAAGCATTATAAGAGTAAAGCTTATTCTGAATTAAACAAAAAAATTATAAGAGTAAAGCTTATTCTGAATTAAACAAAAGCATTATAAGAGTAAAGCTTATTCTGAATTAAACAAAAGCATTATAAGAGTAAAGCTTATTCTGAATTAAACAAAAGCATTATAAGAGTAAAGCTTATTCTGAATTAAACAAAAGCATTATAAGAGTAAGCTTATTCTGAATTAAACAAAAGCATTATAAGAGTAAGCTTATTCTGAATTAAACAAAAGCATTATAAGAGTAATCTTATTCTGAATTAAACAAAAGCATTATAAGAGTAAGCTTATTCTGAATTAAACAAAAGAAATAAATCAAATCATGAAGGCTGACAAAATAAATGACACAGAGTCGCTGGCAGGTGCAGTGCACCGTGGAAACACAAGAGATCTCTTTAATACCATCAAGAAAATAGGAGGAAAAATTTACAATTCAGAGGACAGTGAAAAACTAGGATGGAAAGACCCGACGAAGTGGGTCAGAAGAAGAGATGCACAGAACATTTTTGGAAAATCGCTTACCCGTCCCCGGTGCACACAAGAAATATAAACTGCTGAAACGAATCTGCCTATCGAGTGTAGTCCACCAAGAAAAGAAGACGTAATCCGAGCCATAAAGCAACTTTAAAAAAGCGAATACTGCAGGACCAGACAGTAACCTGCAGAAACCCTTACAGTCGACATTGAGACCAATACAAAAAGCTGTAAAAACTTTTCAAGAAAATATTATAGGGAAATAACACACCTGTCTAACATCTTTGGCAGAATACTTTTAAATAGAATTAAAAAGGCGGTAGATACCAAACTTCAACACCAACAGGCATGTTTGAGAAAAAAATAGATCCTGAACAGATTAAATAGCTACTCTACGTGTTAACCTAGTATAGTCACTAGAATATAATTCACCCTTTTTGTTCCTACTTGCCATTTTTTAGATCATGAAGATGGCCACAGAGACAGAGCGAAGTAGAATATAGTGGACACTCTGAAAACAGCTCAATGACCTTGAATTTGCAGACGACTTGGCCCTCCTCAACACACACGACAACAACAAATGCAGGAGAAAACAGCAGATGTATCAAATTACTTTACAAGCTTGGGTCTAATAATTTAAATGAGGAAAAGTAAAATTCTAAAGGTTAACGGAACCTATGGTACGCATGCCAGACTTGGCACGCAGAGCGATTTTCAATGGCACGCAGAAGACCACCAAAAAGGCAAGTCATAAGTCTCTAATACAAGTAAAGAGCAATATGCCTTTTTTTTGCTGTTGGCTCGCTGAATGACTTACAAATGCTACATTGGCACACTAATATCAAAAGGTTGCCGACCCCTGGTCTAGAGTGTTAGCTGGAAAAAGATTAAAAGAAATGGAAAGTTTCACTTACTTAGGCAGCATTCTTGACATACAAGGAGGAAAAGAAGCAGGCATAAAAAGCAGAAGTGGCAAAGCAAGAGCAGCCTTTAATTAATTTAAAATGTTTGGGACTCCATAATTATATTCCTGAACACAAAAATTACTGTTAAACCTATTCTGATTTATAGATCTGACACTTGGAAAGTTACAGCCTCCAATTTAAAATAAATGCAGGTATTTATCAACATCTGCCTCATCATAATGATCCCTAAGGTATGCTGGCCAAAAATTATCAGCAATAAAGAATTCTAGCAACGTACTAAGCTGGGCCCTGTAGAGTTATACGGTCTCATAAAAAAACCTGACGAGCCCAAAGGGCTCTTTTGTCCAGGGCGTAACGATAGGTTTGAGCTCAGGGAAGGCACTCCCAAGCTCTGTCCGGGCTCAAGCCACCTCATGACACGCCGAAGGTGTGGCGTGCCGTGTAACAGTGAGGATTCCGCAGCTAGGATTATCCACTGCGATTCCCCTAAGGATCATTATCGTGGTGGCTCGCCCGTATTCCTGCATTGTCACCCGGTAGCACAAATCCTATACTATAGGCACAGGCATCCAGCACCGGGTGGTTTTCGAGACGGGGCTGCAGCGTTCATTGCTTCCTCCCCACCGAGATTCGGTGGCCTCTCGGCAGTGCAATGAACCTCAGACCCGCTGCGGGGGCTGTCCCCCATGCGTTCGCCCGCCGGTGTATTCTTAATGTGCAAGTATCGGCGGTTTACACACTACGCCAGTCTTTGAGGCCCATGGGTACAGAAGGGGATGCCTGTAAAAGAAGAAATTACCCAAATGAGATGGAAATGTATTGGCCTCACTATTAGAAAACCGACACACATTACCAGACAAGCCCTCATTCGGAACACCTAAGGCAAGAGAAAAAGAGGTCGGCCAAGAAACATGGAGACGAGAAATGGAAGCCAACGCCAAAAAAAAAAAAAAAAGGTGTAACTATGAGGTCATGTAGAGAAACTGGCCCAAGGTCGAGATACCCGGATGGGGGACGTCCATTAATTACGTCAACAATTTTTTAGCGTTTTGTACTCCCCCCCCCCCCTTGTCAACAACTGTCAAACTTTCAGAGACCCCCCCCCCCATATAATTACGTCAACAATGTGTTACCCCCCCCCCCCCCCCCCACACTCGAAACAAGTAAGAAAATTTTAGACGCTTGTTTTTATGTTTAAAATAGATTTGAAACAGAAAGGTCAATATACCCGGTACTATAATTAATTGTAATACATTTTAAAACTTGTTTCAAAGATTTCAAATTGACTATAACTCTCATAGGCGTAACCTCGAAGGGAGTGTAACATGGGTCCTACCCCCTCACTCGCCCCTACCACATTATTTTCCAATCCGAGGATTTTAACAATATTTATTTCCTTTTTGTTTACTATTGTTCTTTTTCATATAAATATTTAATATTGTCTCATTTTAAGTTTCACTAATGAGCTTTTGTTGTTGAATACTTTATGGGGAAATTGTGTATTGTAGGCCTACACCAGTTGATAATTAGCCTTCTATTTTGCATTATTGTCCACACACACACATTATACACACGGTAATTTTATTATACTATATTTTTATTTCATACTATTTTGCCAGAAAATTAGTAATTAAAACATAAAAATTACTAAATAGCCTAATCGACCTAATTTTAACGTTTCACGTTTCGTAGTCAGCAAAATTATATTAGTCAATATGTCAGAATTATGGATGTTAAAGGGTAGGCTAAGTATTTCGTACTTCATGTGGTGACCGGGCCACGAATTATTTTTCTGAAGGAAATATTTTTAAATAACCATGTTGGAGATTCACACAATACACTTCATTCAATGCTTTGCAAACATTACTTATAGTCTCAGAGAGGGCCCATTGTTGTTTTCAGTTCTATTGCCAATCCCAGCCATCGCTTACATGGCTTACATAATGAACGCCATTGCAGTCTCTGGTGCCTAATTTAGATGTACTGAGCGGCAAAACACGTTACTGGGTTTCTGAAGGTAGGCCTACTCTGCAGACAGCAGTAGCCCCACAAAGGTGGGGGAGGGGGCAGAGAAGGACATAGGGGGCGGCACATTTAGTCTAAATTTCTAAATATAGGACTAAACAAAGCAGTTACATAATGCAAGGGGGCGTCGATGAAACTTTTGCCCTGGGGCGCCACATAGGCTTGTGAAGGCTCTGGCAGACAGTTTGTTGGTGTGCTGATGTTCCTTTGTTATTCCAGCCAACCTGTCTCGCTAGACTGCGGGGTTGCCAGGTCATGTCCTTCTTTTTAGACCATTGTCCTCCGTCCGGCAGGCAAAGCACAAAACCTTTAAAATGTCCGGCTTTTGTAATAATTTATGTTTTGTATGCATACAGACAAATACATTTTTAACAATAGTATTAACAAGTTAAGAATATAATTAATAAACAGGTGATCATTTGTACACGAAAAGAATTATCCTTTTTTAAAAAGACTCTTGCATGAGCTTTAAAGATGCCCAACCAAATGCAAGCTGCCCATCAACCTACAGTGGATTTATATGTTATTTTTAACAAAACTGTTTCTTGCTCAGTTTACCAATACACACTTAAACTTAGTGGGAGCTCTTGTAATAAAATTATACTGATTGCGGGTTTAATGCGAAACAATCCAATTGAAACACAATGTCCTCCTTTTGACACCCATGAGTCTGGCAACCTTAAACTAGACAGCAAAAGAGAGGTTTTCTACAATTTTGGTTTCCTTGCTAACAATGGCATTAGTTTCCACCCATACATAGATCTACAATCTACACATTAACAAGATGAACACAAAAAAGGACATGTCAACTTTAGTTTCTATAATTGATATAAATATTTATTTGTATTAACGTAAAATCATGTTTTTACGTGATATCTGTGTAATTTGAACAGGACAAATGTAGAATTTTGTAATAAATTTGTATCATTATTTATTTAATAAAACGTAACATTGTTGACGTCAACTTTTCTTGACCTCCCCCATGTCAACAATTGTCAAACTTTTTTAGACCCCCCCTACCCCTATTTTGTTGACGTAATTAATGGACGTCCCCATGACTCCTTTAGGCAGATGGGGCAACAGGCTTCAGTAAGTAGGCAACAAGTTACACAAAGTAACGCAACGAAGACTATTACAATCTTGCAAACACATAATCTATGTGAGAGTTTACATACTGTAGCCTACTATTTTAGTGGACTCACTGGCAGCCATAATGTCAAAATGTGATAGTTCTAAAAGAGGTGATTCATAAAATGGGGCAGACCAGACACTCTGTGGGCAGGTTAATTTGTTACTACAGCTTCCCATGTATTCTCAACAGCTACTTCACCACTTGCCCATCACCACGTTTGATTGCGTTAAGGATATTGTAAAGATGTAACTTGACCTTCAGTTTCAATTTCTCTTCCAGTCTATCTTGTTCCAGGGGCAAGAAAATAGTTTAGACAAGGAGTTGGCAATCTTTTAATAATAGTCTGCCAAAGAGTAGATTATAGGCTAGATCTAGAGAAAAGAGAAAAGAGCAAAAAAAAAAAGAGAAAGAGAACGAGATAAAGTGAAAAGAGAGAAAAATAAAGAGAGCGATAGAAAGATAAAGAGAGAAAGAGAGAGAGAGAGAGAGAGAGAGAGAGAGAGAGAGAGAGAGAGAGAGAGAGAGAGAACAAATATAGGCCTATAGAAACGTAATCGCACGAAATGAACTACAATTTCTAAATTTCAAATTAATTTTGTTGTCCATCACGTCTGAATGCCTTCCTGACAAAAGAGGGGGAAAAAATCTCATTATTTCCTATTTATTGAAATTAGATCGATCTTACAATTTCCTGTATTGATTTCTTCGTTGATGATGTGCGTGATCAGAGTTGGCAACCATTGAAATGAACTTCAGTTTATACACGAAGTAATTGTACATAGTTAAGTGATGATCAGATGACGTGATACACACATGATACAATATTGTTTTATTCATTCATTCTTTTCCCATGTATTCGCCAAGCCAAGTCACTGGCACATATATTATTATTTGTAGGTTTACTAAAAAAAAAAAGAAAAATAGCACAAGTTGACACCATGACTACTAATTATTTATTTTATAAATTTGATTTTGAAAAAGTCAATGTAATTTTTTTGTAAAGTTCGGATAGAATAAACTTAGTAAAACATAAATTAAACTTTGAAATATCAAGTAATCTAACTATAATCTAATATGTTGGTAGGTTTTAGGACTGGGTATTTTGGAAGAAAAACTAATAATAATAATTCTTTTTGTATAGCGCTACCAACAAACATAATGTAAACTCAGAGCGCATTTAACAACATTAAGCAACAAACAACTAAGAACATGGATATAGGCCTAATCTCTAGGCTAAAAAATATAAAGCTAATGAATAATCTTAAAACTTTACAAACATAAGACAAAACTATTTAAAAGACAAACAAAATGTCATGTTGTATTTTAATGACTGGAAAGTTATAAGAGTTTATAATCTTTATCTTTAATAATAAAAATAAATAAACAAAATTTGTATTTTAAAAAAATCAATAAATAGCCACTAATATGGCTAAACTTATTGCACAAAAGAAAACGATTCAGTCGAGGAATTTAAGGACTATGCATATGGATTTCTTTCGCGATAGTCTTTTTAAGTCCGATTTGGTAAAGTCACCGCCCGATAATGTCAAGCAACTAGTCCTCCTGTATAACCAGATACTCTCTTCTCTGTTAGATAAGTAGGCCGTAGTGATAAAAAAAAGTTTGTTAGTGACAGACCTGATACCCCCTGTTTCCCTCCATTGGTTCACTCCATCGGTTCAGAAAGCTAAGTTGGACCAACGTGTAGTTGAAATGCGCTGGAGAAGAAGTGGCCTAGAAGCTGACAAACATGTGTATCGAAAAGCAAGAAACAAGTTTGCTCAAGAAATCAGGCACGCTAAATCCCAGCATGTTCAGTCTGTGCTAGAGGCAGCCGGTACAAACACTCGCAAGATGTTCTCGTAAATGACCTTCTCGGTACAACCTGTTTTGCCTGAAATGACCAGCGAGAAAGGGGCGACAACACTGGGTAACTTCTTCAATGACAATGTTGAGGCAACCAGAAAAAGCTTTGGAGAAAGCCATGAATTGCCTGCCGTTGAGAATCTTTTCGTGGGCAGAACTTTGGCAGAACTGTCTCCAGTTGACGAGAAAGAGTTAAGACGTTTCATTAAGGCCGCTAAACCGACATTTTCCATATCCCATCACAACAAGGATTGTGTTGAGTAGTCTGGATGTTTTACTCCCTGTACTGGTGAATATTGTGAACAGTAGCTTCCAGTTTGCCATAGTTCCATGCCTCTTCAAGACTGCGGTCATTAGTGACATATACACAATTAAATAGATGAAAAAAGACACTTGAAACAAATATAGGCCTACATAAGATATACACGATTAAATAGACGAAAAAAGATACTTAAAAAGATTCACGATAAAGAAAACGTTAAAAGACCACACGCTATAGTTTAAAAAAGATTTTTTAGCCCATTTACCACAAGGCTAGGATTTTGTTCCCTGTACTCGAGGGTGTCCCTGAGTCTAACCAGCTCTTATGGGTACCTGACATTAGTAGGGGTAAAGTAAAGGCGGCTGAGCATTGTGCTGGCCACACATCCCCTAGTATGCCGTGGCCACTGAAACTGGTGAACGCTGCTTCACCGGCCCTATGATCGATATGGTCATACGGGATACTTCACTTAAACACGAGACCAAAGCAATTAAAAACAAAGGAAACAGGGAGGAGGAAGGGAGACGATTGTTTAATTTGAAAGTTTGAAAGGAAGAATATGTGTTCAAAAGAAAACATAAATCAAATAATCCAGCAGTGTGGTCAATTGATTTGATTTTCTTCCAGACTAAAGCCAATTAATCAACCTACTCATTTTAGTTCATTGAGGGAAAAAGTGTTGCGGGGTGGGGAAGGAGAGGTGTTGGGAAGGGCGGAGGAGAGATTAAGATTGAACAATGAGAGCTGAGTGAAGTCATTGAGCACCAATCATCTAATAACTGTTAGTTAAACTCCAGGAGCTAAACATGACCTGCTAAATATGGCAATCTGGAGCATTGTTTTACCTGCCTTATTATTCAAATTTAGTAAGTTATCATATTATAATTTTATTATTTCAAAGTTCACATTATAGGCTAAGTATTGCATGAATGTAAGAATTAGGGTATTGAAATTGCACTTTTTAAAATTACCAAGTTTATAGCTAATATTCAGCATAAGCATTCAATTACCATAACTATTATTTTAATAGAATAATCACGTTATGTATAGAATCTAGTAAAACAATTCATTATAAATAAATATTTTAATTATTGAACATACAAAAGTCGTTTAACATTATAAAATTGATTTATGATCAAGATAGATGAAAACCTAATTTATAATGAAGCACAGGAGATATAGGTGCTAAATGTTTTAGCACTTTGGACATGGACAAGAAAATAAAACGATAGGCACACTTTATATTTATTTACACTACTTGATGTTATTTTTTACCAGTGCCTCTAGTCACACTTTATATTTATTTACACTACTTGATGTTATTTTTTACCAGTGCCTCAAGTCACACTACGAAGGTCTGGTTAAACATAGCTTATTTATATTTGTTTAGTGCGCTTCATTAATAAATACATTTAGATCAGTTTTCTATTGCCGATAAAAAAAAATTAGCAATAAACAATGTTAAGTCTGAGTCGGCTAAATCGTACCTCGCTATAGAGTATAGAGGGTAATACGTACCGGTATTAATTACGTTAAAATTAGTGCAGAATTACCGAAAATGCACCAGAAAAAAAAAGACAAAAGGTCCAGAGGCCAAAAAAATAATGGTACCGGGTACTGGTACGGTGAGAACATCTAGGAATACATGATATAATGTTGAATCTATAGAACATATAGGTACAAACTTACATGCTCTGAATCAGCCTCCCAAAGCTGGTCACTGGATAATTATACTTGTGAATTAATTATTAAATACAAATGATATATATATATGAGCCCAAGTCAAAAGGTGCTCTTTCAGGGAAAAAAAATAATTTTCACAGAGAGGTGTAAAAAGGCACTTAAGTATTGTCAGAATCTTCCTACACATTGAATTGATTTGAATAGTGGGAAGATAAGTTATACACTGGAAAAGACACAGTGACGAAAAACGCGAAACAAAAGAAATGGCTGCTATAGACATCTTGGTGTCACTTAGGACAAATGACAACCAAAAATTGACTTCAGAAAAATACATACTAAAGTAATTCTTGATGGATTTCTTCAAGAATTTAACGCACATATCTCCATAGCCTATATTTATGATATTCAAGAGTATTACATGCATAGGAGTTGCAAAAGAGGGGGTTTAGGAGCATAAACTCCACTCACTTGAAATGACAACAACTGTCCTAAGCAACACTATTTCTTTTAAACACTTGTAAAAAAATTATCCCTGCATCAATTTGTTCAACCTTTGTGGCAAATAGTTATTTAATGGCTTCTTGTAGTCACCAAATGAGTTTGAGATACATATAAAGCTCCTAGGTTATTGAAATAAAGTCTAGAAAAATTGCATGTAATTAGTCACTTAGAGTCACCGGGAAAAAGCCGTAACATTCTCATCAAAAATGCGTTTTGAGGCATATTTTAATCAACCTAGGTCAAAATGCTATCTCATGCTATCTCGTTGTCCATGTTTGGTGTTAACTAAGTCCAAGTTTTAACTATTTCATTGCATTTTGACCCTTTAATAGCGATTTTAAAAATATCAGTTTTGAGGTACGACCTTTTGACTTGGGCTTTTATAGAGAGACTTCAACTTATGTGTGTCAACCTTACAAACAATTATTTTTTCTTAATTTATTTTGGTACTTATTACCCTCCCTAGTGGTACGAATTGAATGCTGGTGAGGGAAATTAGTAACAACTGGTCTTTTTAAAATTTTATTAATTGTGCTATTTGTTTTCATTATAACACGTTGAAATCTTGTATTTTCATTCTTTTGTCACCAATAATTGTTTTAACGTTAAAATAACCTTTTTTCTACATTTAATTTTATTATTGTTAGGAGGTTCGAATTACCCACCTCTCCCCTACTTAAAAAAATGTTTTTTTAGATTTGCTACTGTCCATTGAAACAGGACATACTTAATCCAATTTTATGTTAAACATGTTACATTTGTTATAATAAGAAATATAAACGTATGTAGGCCTAGTTATATAGGCCTATGTATATATATATATATATTATTATATATATATATATATATATATATATAGGCCTATATTATTATATATAAGTTATATATTTATATATATAATAAAATTTAGTAATAGCAAACTTTAAAAAAAGAGAGTTACATGATATTGGGTATGGGGTGGAGAGAGTTGGACAACCTTTAATTTTTATGGTCAGCTCTCCCCACCATGAATTGTTTACAAACTTTTTTTTATAATTTAAACTTTTTTTTTTATGTTGCTAATAAAATGTATAAAGATTTCAAATTTAATTGTATTGCTCCGAAAACTATATTCGTAGTAAGAGGCAAAAATTTGCTTTGGAAGAGGTAAAATTACAATTGTATTTGTGTGCTCAAAATAAACTCAATAAATGCTCCAAACATAATTTAATTAAAGCATCTGAAACAAAAACTTTTACCGGAGCTAGACTAGTCATTTTATAAATTCAAATCTTAGTTTTTAAGATATTATGTGAAGGTCCAACTCTCCCACCTGTCCAACTCACACTCCCCTATATATTATAAGTTATAAGCCTACATAAAAAAATTTCCTGATGTAACTACACTCCATAGACCTAGATAACTTATTTATCATTTGTATAGAAGATCATTTATTAGGCTTTAGATTAGAAATTTTAAGTATTGAAGGATTAAAAAGTGCAATTGATCTTATAGTGTTTAGAGTTTAGAGTCAGCCATTAGTCATTGGACGTCACGGCGCAAGCAACATTTATTGATGATGATTAAATAATACAAACTTTTATATCGTCTGAAACGAATATCTAGGTTTAATTGTACTTTTTTTTCAAATAGTAGAACTGGTAGTGTGTGATTGTCCAGTAAACTACACACAGTCCGATGCATTTTGCTACAAGTTCCCGTCTTTACAGATGGAATGGGCCAATGCAACTACCTTCTGTGCCCAAGATGGAGGAAGTATGGCTGTAATCACGTCTGCTCAAGAAAATACAGCTTTTGCAAAATTTAGGTGAGATTGTATTGTATTTCAGGAGCACTTTGTCAATCGCTTGTGATAAGATTGTATTGTATTTCAGGAGCACTTTGTCAATCACTTGCGATAAGATTGTATTGTATTTCAGGAACACTATGTCAATAACTTGCGATAAGATTGTATTGTATTTCAGGAACACTTTGTCAATCACTGGAGATCCTGTATGGCTTGGTGTGCATTTTATTGGAAATAAATGGCAATTTTTAACTGACTACACTGGGAGCGCGACAATTTATCTTAATTTCATCAATGGCTCAATCCCATTAGGTCAAGACGGTAAGTTAGAGCGACAATTTATCTTAATTTCACCAATGGCTCAATCCCATTAGGTCAAGACGGTAAGCTAGAGCGACAATTTATCTTAATTTCACCAATGGCTCAATCCCATTAGGTCAAGACGGTAAGTTAGAGCGACAATTTATCTAAATTTCATCAATGGCTCAATCCCATTAGGTCAAGACGGTAAGTTAGAGCGACAATTTATCTTAATCTCATCAATGGCTCAATCCCATTAGGTCAAGACGGTAAGTTAGAGCGACAATTTATCTTAATTTCATCAATGTCTCAATCCCATTAGGTCAAGACGGTAAGTTAGAGCGACAATTTATCTTAATTTCATCAATGGCTCAATCCCATTAGGTCAAGACGGTAAGTTACACACAAAATGTCTCGTAATTATAAATTCAGTACAATACACATACTCGAAATATGTCAAAGAAAACTCACTAAAGTGAATTTGAGACAGGGTAAGCTATTAGATACAATGCATTCAATCAAATGTGGCATATCTTTGTTTCTTGGATTTGAATCTTTACTGTATATTGTGAAAACTTATTGAACTCTTGTGTGAGACAATAACAACATTATCCACTAGTTTTAAAAACATAACACTGTATACGTATTTTCCTTAGGTGATTGTATAATAGGTTACTTTGTCAACACCGACTTTGTCTGGACTTCTGTACACTGCAATGTATCACTTTACTTTATTTGTGAAGCCAGAGCTACCAACATAGTCACTACTTCAATCACGCCAGGTAATATTTTCTTTCTCAATTCCTTTTTGTGTGTGTTACTTTTAAATTTGAATCTAATGTAGGAATGTAATGTGTTTGATTCCTTTTAGTCGTGAATATTAATATGTGAATATAGATCTATATATTAGGGGCCGTCCATAAATTACGTCAACCGATTTTGGCTGATTTTTTACCCCCCCTCCCCCCCTTGTCACACATCGTCACAAATGCGTGACCCCCTCCCCCCCCCCCCCCCTTATCGTGTGACGTAATTTATGGACGGCCCCTTGGACAATAAATATGTGTTCAAAGTAGGGATGTTAAACGAAAACCGGAATACCGGATTCCGGTTTTGAAACCTAAAACCGGTTTTGATTTTCAAAACCGAATTTCGGTTTGTTGGTACCCTTTTCTTTTTTTTTTTGTTTTGATGGAAATATTTTGTTTATAAATAATGTTGGATTCGCACAAAACAATTCTTGAAATGCCTTGCTAACACTATTTAGTCTTAGATATTGTGTTTCTTTTTTTCCAAATACCAACTATGACTTGCGATAAAAACAACATCAAAACATCAAACAAAATGTTAAGTTACAGATACAATTAACAAGAATCTTTTTACTTTTCGGCTCATCTTTGAAAAAACTTCATTAACGATGGCTCGGTGTAAAGTGTAAACTATGTTCCCAACAGATAAGCCGGAGCGGTGGCAGACCACTGGAATGCGTACGCACCAGCGTAACAATCATCCTGGATTAACATCGTCATCCTCTTCATATGCTTCTTAATATTATGGTCAACAATAATCGGAAATTTGATTATCAATATTGAAAGCTATTATCGGTTTGAATCAATTAGTCCAGAACGTTTTTAGTTCTAAATAATTTTATGGTAAAGTGTACAAAATCATATTGTATTCACACAAGTCAACCCCTTGAATGCCCTGCAAACACTAATTAACTTTGCTCTATTTTTCAAATATACCTACAAAACTACGCACATTTTGGCTTTTTTTTCTGTGGGGTGGGATAGAGGGGGAACCGAAATCCGGTTTCAAACCGGTTTTATAGAACCGAAAACCGGTTTTGAAAATAAACCGGTTTTAACATCCCTAGTTCAAAGGCACACGACCACTACCGTCTTTAAGAAGTTTTAAATCCTTCAGACGCTTCTTTTATAATAGTTTCTGTGGCCATTCTAGTGGATTGAAGGGCCAGTACAATGACCGGCCGCCTTTACTTTGCCTCAACTAATGTCACATATCCATTAGTGTTTTATAGACACTAAACATCCTAGCCTCCCCCAGGATTCAAAACTAGGACCTTAGGTATACCAGCCGAACATGCTGTCACATAAATTATGTTAACTTATTTTGAAGGAAAAATTACCGGTATTTTAAATGCTCCAGCCAAGTGATATAAACAACCTTGACCTCCAATATGGGACACTCTGGTCTCTGGTTCCACTTCTGTACCCATGAGCATCAAAGTCTGTGTCAACCACTGGTCCCAGAGTCAGACCAGTAGGACAATGTATGGGACAGCGGTCGCCGTATGCCGACACCCCCATCTCTGAAGGGTGGGGGGACTGGGTTGAGGAGTGGTAATCGCCCCGGGGCCGATAGTAGAGCTGCTCGTCTGAGTGTCGTTTGACGTCAGGAAGGGTATACCGTTATTGTCCTGATTTCAAAGGTGGTCTTCAGGGGATGTGTCCGCTTTAAACGGGGACATCCCTTTGTCAGACACAATCCGCTCGACCAAAGCTCCTCCAGCCAACAATACAGAAATACGAGTCAGGCCTTCTGTGAATTGAAGTGTGGTGCAAATGTACATTTCGGAATGGGGAACACGAACGAAGCAAGCACACCCAACATACGACCCCTTTTAAAGCGTGCCAGCGTAGGGCTAGCCTCGGACAAAAGTTGGAGCGAAGATGATTTCCTCATACCTTGCCTACTCCAGATGCATGGCCTGTTGCCGCGATTGCAACTCGGCTCCAAGAGAGCAATCTCATTCACAGGGGGGGGGGGGTATAGCAGTCGAATCGCAGACGGTGTAGCACTATACCGTTCTGTGGTTTATATCGTGGTTAGTGACAACAATTGGTTTTCTTGAGTCCTAATTTATGACTGTCCTTGATTACACGCATGGCGGCATTTCTCGGACAGGCAATTGTCATCTATTCTTTAAGATAGAGAACTAAAAAGCCTTGTTCGTTATTTTTAAGCTATAGAGCCGCAAACATGTTCAGTTATGGGATTTAATAGGAGTATTGTGTTGACCACACGATCACCTCGTATGCTGTCGTTAATAAACCGGTAAAGGTTACCCTGCCCTCCTGGATTACCTTCATATTAATAAAACAAATTTTAAATGTGTATGTTTAGCAAACTACGGTGAACTCTTGATAGTAGCTTAGCCTTACGCCCTTAATTCATCCCAGTCCCATTGACTTATATTAAACTGGACTCATAACCAAAGAACGAAAAAGATTAATTCGTTTCCGTGACAAAATTAGGCTCTATAGGCTACATTAAAGGTTGTTGTATAATATACATTAAACACTGCTTAATACCAAAGTACACAAATACACTAGCAATTAGATACAATCCAATTACAAATACACAAAAGCACACACACACACACCTAGGGATGTTAAAACCGGATTTTTTTTTAAACCAGTTTTCGGTTCTATAAAAACCGGTTTAAAAAACCGGATTTTGGCGTCGCCCCCTCGCAACGTCACAAGTCACAGACCGAAAAAGCCAAATGTGCGTAGTTTTGTTGGTATATTTGAAAAATAGTTCAAACTTAATTAATGTTTGCACGGCATTCAAGAGGCTGATTTGTGTGAATACAATATGATTTTGTTCACTTTACCATAACATTCTTCAGAACTAAAAGAAATCTGGGCTAATTGATTAAAACCGATAGTAGCTTTTAATAGTGATAATTTGTACACTTAGACTTGTAAAATAATGTATCGAAAAGGATCGCGTAGCACCAATCAAAAGAATGTGTATTTAATAGTGCCCTTAATAATAAATCACAGACGCGGTGTCTAGCCAAACTGTTCAGGGTCACAGGACAAAACTAGTTTGCGTCTCTCCCTTGCGCACATCTAAAAGATGAGCCGACAAGTAAAAAAAAAATCATGTTAATTAATTGTAACTGTAACTTAACATTTGGTTTGATGTTGTTTTTATCGCAAGCCATGGTCTAGTTGGTATTTGGAAAAAAAAAAGAAACACAATATCTAAGACTAGATCTAATTAGTGTTGGCAAGGCATTTTAAAAATTGTTTTGTGCGATACCAACATTATTTTTTTTAAATATTTTCATCAGAACCAAAAAAAAAGGTGTGCTTTTTGAAGTAATGATTACCTTTCAACTAACAAACCGAAATCCAGTTTTGAAAATCAAACTGGTTTTCGGTTTCAAAACCGGAATCCGGTATTCCGGTTTTCTTTTAACATCCCTACACACAAAACGTAAAAATGCAATTTTTATAAATCTCTTTTCATAACAGTTAGATTTCGAATGAACTTTACATTGAACCTATTTTATATCAATAAATCGAATAAGTATGTTTTAAACCTTGTTTTTAAAATGTCAATATCGTCGGCTTGTATAATTGTGTTTGGGACTAGTTTCCACCACAGCGGTGCTACGACGCTGTAGCAGCGAGCAAATGTTTTTCTTTTCACTTTTAGTGCCTGAATTAAGTTGTTGATGGATTTTGTTTGAACGTATTCTCTGATGTGCGTAGCTCAACCATGGATCTGATGTAATTTTGAGATTTTCCATGAAGGATTTTATAAAGCAAAGTCAGAACTTTTTTCTCAGTATTATAGCTAATGCAATGTTATTAGACAAGTTAATAACATTAGTGTAGTCAATATCATTGTCGGCAATAACTATGTAGGCAATAACATTGTAGGCAATAACATTATAGGCAATAACATTGTAGGCAATAACATTGTAGGCAATAACATTGTAGGCAATAACATTGTAGGCAATAACATTGTAGGCAATAACATTGTAGGCAATAACATTGTAGGCAATAACATTGTAGGCAATAACATTGTAGGCAATAGCGTTGTAGACTAATGCAAAAGCACTGTAGTAAAAGACAACAAAATCAAAGACTGTGATAACCAGACTAGTTATAGGACCTCTAATATTATTTGATTAAACAACTACAGACTCATGGATACTTTTTAAAAAAATCTAATAATAGCCTATGTTCAATTGAAAAAACAAACATTGACTGAGCAGCATTATAGTAGCCACACAATCTTGTCGTACGTAATGCACAGATTCACTTTGCTTGCTCAAAGAACTTTTAAACTCAGGTCGTCTGAGACTTATTATAGCCTAGACCTTTCTTTATAGAAGGTCTAAATTAAATGACAAAAATTATAGACCTTTCTTTAAATAAGGTCTAAATTAAATGACAAAAAGCTAAGTAACAAATCCTTTTATCATTTATCTTCTTTCCTCGAAGATGTTGTTTTGGAAAAAAATTTTTTACAATTTTATTGACGGCTTTAAAAACGCATTAACCCTTTACACTTACACTCTAATATCCCCCCCCCCCCCCCCGACCCAAATACTTACCACACACATACACACACAGCATTTCCCTGCATCCACCATCACCACAAAGACACAATAGGCATTGATCGACGGGCTACTAGTCTAGTAGACTCAATACACAATATAACAAACTGACAGTCACTGTGTCTCCTTCTGATCTCTATACATCAATATTGAAGAGTACGTGACTTTATGTGACGCCAGATATTTGCCGAAGGTCTAATATTAAAAATAATCACGTTTGTCAAATATTTATTTATAGATTTAAAAACAAAACCATTAAGTTGAGATTTCAATAGTAGAAAGTCTCAAGTCGACATAGCCTACAAATAGTGTGTAACAGAATATTTTTTATGAACAATTTAAACAATGGCAGGGGTG
Source organism: Anisus vortex (assembly GCA_949126835.1). NCBI lineage: Eukaryota > Metazoa > Mollusca > Gastropoda > Planorbidae > Anisus > Anisus vortex. The sequence goes on from OX421498.1 coordinate 25,059,437, forward strand.
AGGCAAACGGTGGGTGGGTTGAGGTGAGGTTTGTTTGTATGTTGGGGGGGGGGTAATATTTTGCATTTGTTTTGCCCTTGAAATGTTTGAATTTGTACGAAAAATTAAAACAAAGGTCGTATGAATCGCTCCTTGCGTAGACGCAGCTATAAAACATGAAGCCCACTAGCATTCAAAAAGACTTCTGCAAAGTAGGCCTAATAGCTTCATTGTTTCAACCAAAGATTGTTCAGCGAATAGGGGTTAAAACTCCTTAGGGTCTACACTCTACACCATTTTTAATTGGAAAAGCTCACTGTGCAGCCAAGAAAATGTGGATGGCTTTAACTATTCGATGGGTTGATGTCAAATGAACAATTAAGGAACGCTTCCTGGACATGATGCATGCCAAGGATACAGCTTCTTAAACCTTGTATAGCAAACCTTGAAACTTCTTTTGGAGCACAATTTTCACCCCAAATGATTCGGGGTCAAGGGTTTGGTGGTTCATCAAACATGGGTGAACTATTGAATGCACTTCAAACTCTTGTTAAAGCAAAGAACAGTTGGCATTTGCACTGCTGGGCCCAGAAGCTAAACTGTCGTTGTTGCAGTTTTAATGAATAATAATTTACTCTGCCAGTTCTTTCTGGATGTTCCAAACATCTACATCATTGCAAGCGCATCTTGCAAGAGAAATGAAATTCAATCAAAGAAATTGTCTGAGATGCTTGACGCAGGTGAACTTCAGACTGGCCGAGAAATGAATCAAGAACAGATCTCCAAAGACTGTCTTACCTACAGGAAGAGTCAGTTCCAATCGATTGAAGTTCTCCGGAATGTATTTGCTACCTCAATGGATGTAGTTCAAAGGGCTATGACTGATGCAGTAGATTGAGAAAAGAGGGCAGATAATTTAACCTGGCACTTTACATTTTCCTGTGCAAGTGGCATCCGGGCATGGAATGGTTTGTCTGAACAAACCAGGAAAACCAGTAGCTTGACATCAATCAATACACTAATAGAAATGCGAGACTAGACTCGGACCACGGATGAGCGTATGGCGCAATAATCTTTTTTATAGGTGGTGCGTCTGTAATATATATCATATAAGATACTGATTTAACTAGATTCGCGTAAAATTGTTAAACGTTTTAACGTGTAATAATTAATAATGCCCCCACCCCCTCCTTTTTTCTCACAAAATCCTGGCTTTTCCCCATGAACAATATCTTCAAAACTATTATTTCCTACAATGTATGTGTTGAAGTATCGCATCTTTATTCGCTTTGAAAGCGTAAACTATCCATGTATTACTAGCATTGACCATATGACTAAACAATATGTCACTGAGAGACAATACAACTAGCAAGTGACAATCCAATGACTATATGATTAAACAATGTGTCACTGAGAGACTATACAACTAGCAAGTGACAATCCGCTGACTATATGATTAAACAATGTGTCACTGAGAGACTATACAACTAGCAAGTGACAATCCAATGACTATATGATTAAACTTTAAACAATATGTCACTGAGAGACTATACAACTAGCAAGTGACAATCCGCTGACTATATGATTAAACAATGTGTCACTGAGAGACTATACAACTAGCAAGTGACAATCCAATGACTATATGATTAAACTTTAAACAATATGTCACTGAGAGACTATACAACTAGCAAGTGACAATCCGCTGACTATATGATTAAACAATGTGTCACTGAGAGACTATACTACTAGCAAGTGACCATCCGCTGACTATATGATTAAACAATGTGCCACTGAGAGACTATACAACTAGCAAGTGACAATCCGCTGACTATATGATTAAACAATGTGTCACTGAGAGACTATACAACTAGCAAGTGACAATCTGCTGACTTTAAGATTAAACAATAAGTCACTGAGAGACTATACTACTAGCAAGTGGCAATCCACTAAGTATATGACTATACAATACATAGTAGGACTGTGGCAATCCACTGAGATACTATGTGACTATAAGCCTACAATACGTAGAAGTAGAATCTATTTGTTTTATGAAGTATGAAATATCCATTTGATAGAAACTAAACTAATCTTTGATGCTTGCTTCCTTTAAAGAGTGCTTGTAATACCATAGACTATAATATACATGGACCGATTGCTTTAGTATTTCTGCTAGACTATATGATGACACAAAAAACTGCTTTTCGGAATTTCCGATTCGTATAATACTTTGCACTTCCGTTTTATTGAATCGCTTTGATTTTCTCAATGAAAAATTAAAATTAAAATCGAAAGATCTATACAGCGGAAACATTTAAGAAACAAGGAGGTGCGTAGAAGTAATTTAAGACAGCCTTATTGGTTGCGCACGGAAAAAAAAGTACATATTATAAGCTCTAAAAATAGAGCAAGCCATCTTATCATAGTCTATGGCAAAAGTTCTCAACCTTTTTCGGCTCACCGCCCCTTTTTACAATTTTTTTCCGCTCACCGCCCCCCCTCCAACTTTCTTTTAGCGCCAACTACCCCCTCCCTTCCGCTCATCTGGACTATAGTTTCCGCGATTTGTTTAGGCGTACGAGACTTTTTGTGTGATTAATTATCTTTAAAAAAAAACTGAAAAGGAAACATATTGTAAGAATTAATAGATAAAAAAATTGCCTTAACAAAAGGTTTAAATAAATCAATGCGAAAGTTGCCTGATGTGTTGCTAGTGTGAGGGCCTGTAATGGTTTTGCAACTATTTTTAAGTTGGCAGCCGTTTCCAGGTTTAATTTAATATTATTTTCTATGTTTTGTTATTTTATTTAGGATTAGTTTAGCTAAAGCCTTAGACTTGACAGTCACCTTGGGTTCGCTTAGGCCAAGGTTGCACAGACCACGATCCCCCCTATTACTCCCCTTCCTTACCCTTCTTCTTCTCCCACTCCCACCCCTTACACTAGCAATGTCTATTTTTGTTTCGATTTTGGTTGCAAAAGCCTTAGGTCTAATAATCATTAATATTTAGTTATATTACAAAACAGAACTTGTTCGGCATCACTATTGAATCAAATGTGGAAACATTTTGCTGTTACAGGGAGATAGTAAGCCCGTTTTATTTGAGCTAATATTTCTATTTTTTTTATCTTTTATAAAAAATAAATGGCCTACAATTTATAACTTTGAAATGATCAAACTGTAAAAAATATTTGAAAATTATATAAACATTATATGACTAAATAATTTATTTGTATATTTTCAAACATTACAATAATTAGCCTACCCAGTTTGTATGATTACTTCTTATCTATACCGCTTAACAATATCTATATATATATTACTGAAGACGATTTAAAATACATTAAGGACATCTCGGTTAAACTTAGATCAAAATATTATTAATATTAGCAGATGTTAGGGCGACAGTGATCGGTCAGCAGGGTTGACAGTCCGGTGAACCAACCACAGGACCAGCCGACCGCACACTATATTTGCCAAATACAGACCCATACTTCATCGAAAAGTCACTGCGATTCCTATTTCTTATTAATATAATAATATGTAGGCATACTGTTGGGGGATATCAGATATTTAGCGGCACTTGCGTTTACATCACAAAAACTAATCGATTCAAATAGATGAGGTGTTAAAATAAATCAGGTATGTTTGTACCGCCCACTTGCCCTTCACCGCCCCCCCCCCCAATCGCCCCCGGGAATGTCAGCGCCCCCCCCCCCCCCCTAAAGCTTCTCACCGCGTTGAGAACCTATGGTCTATGGTTATACCACTTATTATTCTTTCGGCCTTTTACAACGCCGATCCTTAAAATTATATTTTTGCCGGAAGAACGTTGGCCTACTCGAATACATCTTGACCTTCGCCCGAAATCTTTTTAAACATAGTAGGCTATAGTAATTAAACGCATGTACGATATATATATATATATATATATATATTTAAATATAGTAGGCTATAGTAATTAAACGCATGTACGATATATATATATTTAAATATAGTAGGCTATAGTAATTAAACGCATGTACGATATATATATATTTAAATATAGTAGGCTATAGTAATTAAACGCATGTACGATATATATATATATATATATTTCGTAACAATATATATATTAATATATATCTATCTATCATATATATATCAACATTTTTAGTACAATTTTTAATGTATTCATGTGCATTGTCTAGTTGTAGATATGGGAAGCACTAACGTTAGCGCTACATCCAATTGGATCAAAGTCTACAACAACTACCGATTTGACAGCCTGGATAACTCAGTCCAAACCAATGCCCGGTCTGTTGTGTTTTGTGCTGTTCTCTGTGCCCAGTCCAATCTGTGCCTAGCCTTTAATCACAGAACAGACGACAATCAATGTCAGCTGATTCAGCATGAAGTAAACTCCACTACAGTCGGCCTACTTGCCTCTACAGGCTGGGATGTTTGGATAGACGGAAGTCTCCTGTGAATCTCATTGTAGTAATGTAGTATTTGGGTTACTACTTTAGTATAAGCAAAGAAAATAAACTACCTTGCACATAGAAACAATCTGTTATTTTACTTTTTTACTACATTGCACATAGAGACAATCTGTTCTTTTACTTTTTTTTTACTACCTTGCACATAGAAACAATCTGTTATTTTACTTTTTTTTTACTACCTTGCACATAGAAACAATCTGTTATTTTACTTTTTTTTTACTACCTTGCACATAGAAACAATCTGTTATTTTACTTTTTTTTTACTACCTTGCACATAGAAACAATCTGTTATTTTACTTTTTTTTACTACATTGCACATAGAAACAATCTGTTATTTTACTTTTTTTTACTACCTTGCACATAGAAACAATCTGTTATTTTACTTTTTTTTACTACCTTGCACATAGAAACAATCTGTTATTTTACTTTTTTTTACTACATTGCACATAGAGACAATCTGTTCTTTTACTTTTTTTTTTACTACCTTGCACATAGAAACAATCTGTTATTTTACTTTTTTTTACTACATTGCACATAGAAACAATCTGTTATTTTACTTTTTTTTTTACTACCTTGCACATAGAAACAATCTGTATGTATTATATGTCTGAGTTCAAAGTCGGCCTTGAGGGGTTGTGGTCGCTCTAGACAAGGACATCCCGCGTCAGACAAAATCCAATATTGCAAAAATACGAATGGAGCAAGTGGCGGACAGAGCTTTTGACTGTTTTGTCAATAAGCTCTATATTGTGTTCAATACAATTGGTTAAAACCAGGCCTTTCTGTGATTAGGTCTTTATAGCTATTATGTAATTATAGCTATTCAGTTGCTTTTTAATGTTGCTTCTTTGAATCTTATCTTCTATATGGTTCAATTGAATATTGTCAGTTTCATTACTTTACTTAGCTTAATGCACAAATAATTATTAGTGTCCATAATATCTGTGTTTTTCTCTTCCACAATGAGGACTACATTAATGTATTCTATGTCCTTATCAATGTATTGTGAAAAATAATTAATTTCACTTGGTTCATCAGTTGTGTTTTCTTTAAATAATGTTAAGTTGTTGATGTGCACATTCTTTTCAGCATCATCAATGTTTAGTTTATATGTGACCTTATTTATTTTTCAAAGTTTACTATAAGGACCTATTTTGTTGCCTGTTCCAATTGGTAACATAACTAAAGATTCATCCCCAACTTTTAATTTTCTCTTATTCTTGTGTATGTTAAGTCTTTTTATTGTTTTATCTTTTTCCTTTTTACTATTTCATTTCATGCTTTACGTCAAACTGATAGATCTATGCTTTACGTCAAACTGATAGATCTATGCTTTACGTCAAACTGATAGATCTATGCTTTACGTCAAACTGATAGATCTATGCTTTACGTCAAACTGATAGATCTATGCTTTACGTCAAACTGATAGATCTAGGCTTTACGTCAAACTGATAGATCTATGCTTTACGTCAAACTGATAGATCTATGCTTTACGTCAAACTGATAGATCTATGCTTTACGTCAAACTGATAGATCTATGCTTTACGTCAAACTGATAGATCTATGCTTTACGTCAAACTGATAGATCTAGGCTTTACGTCAAACTGATAGATCTATGCCGTTTCCATTTGTTTGTTTTTTTGTTTTTATTCACTAGTTGAAACTTGTGAAAATGTTTCTGACATCTTGTTTAATAAATTCTCTTTAAAAATTTATATTGGCTCAATAGGATTTCTTCCCAACAACAATTCAAATGGTGAGTAACCGGAAACCTTTTGTTTGGTTTGTCTGTAGCAAACAAATGGGCAAGTAAATAGTTATCCCAATTATGATGATTGTCCTCGCAGATCTTCTTTATAATTTTCTTTATTGTTTGGTTTGCTCGTTGTACCATGCCATTTGATTGTGGTTGGTATATTGAGCTAAACTAGGGTTAACTGAGATTTACATTGAGTGCCATTGTCGGAGAATATAGTTGGCGGAAAATAAAATCTGCAGAATATAGCGGTAGGAGAGCATTGCCTACTCTTTCTGCGGTAATTTCTCTTAAAGGTAGGCCTACTACTTCTACCCATCGACTTCCCATATCTATAACAGTTAGGACAAATTTTGACTATGTTGTTCTCGTTTGCTTCATGGCTCCTATAATATCTAGAGCTATCTTGGGAAACGGTTTTCTAGCAGGGGTCAGCAACCTTTTGATAATAGAGTGCCAAAGTAGGATTTATAATTCATTCAGCGTGCCAACAACATAAAAGTCATAAAAGAGACTTGAATTGCCGTTTTGGAGATGTATTCGGTGTGCCATTGAAAATCGCTCTGCATGCCAAGTATGGCAGGTTGCCGACCCTTGTTCTATGGTATCAGTTTTTTTTTTTTTTTGTAGTGGTGCTATGTGTTTAGAATCTATTCTATTGTCCCTAATGCAAGTACTGCACATTTTTATGTACCGGAATGTTTTAATGTCTTTTATACATCCAAAAACACCAATATTTTCCTGATTTTTGCTAATGGTCTGCTTACTGCTAAGATGACCTGCTACAAAATTGTGTGATGCTTCTCAGAGTCCAATTGTTGAGAACCATGATCTGAGTCTTGTGTTTTTCTTCTTCCTCTCTACATACTACCCCATTGATTCATGTTATTAGTGTCTATCTTTCCTTCTTTTATTTTTAGTATTGCTTTGTTTATATAGCCTATGGATCTTCCTTTTTTTAAAAGTTTCTGCATCAAACGGCATATTTAGTATGAGAATGTGTTTATTTTAATTGCTTTTGATCTCATCCAGGATGGATGTCTCATTACCACAATAAGCCAACAATTTCTTTTTTTTATTATTTTGTTATAATTTATCAATGTGCTTTTTTAAAAAATTGTATAGATTTATTTATGGCCTACGAGTCTTATTCCATTTTGGTATGTATGAAATTTTGTTGTTATCTTGGGCAATATTTATTTAAAATACTAAGTCCACATGTCTTGGACTGGATGTTGCAGCTGACTGTGGAGTCTGGCGACAGGCCGTCTGTAATGGGATAACCTGACTAGAAGCTAAAAGGGCCAGGGCTCACATTGACAGAAGGCAGAAATGGAATGCAAAAGCATCCCCCACACAGCCGCCATTGCTGTTCAAATGCGAGGGATGCTCAAGGGACTGTCATTCTAGGATCAGGCTATCCAGCCACAGCAAGCACTGTCCCTCATTAAAATCCTATGGGAGCATCCATTGTCTTGCGAGACTGATAAGACCCATATAATATCTTAGACTTCTTCTCATTAGGCCCCTGGTCTATTCTATTGAATATTATTCAGTTGCTTATTTTAAAACGATGTAGAATATTCCCAGCAGTAAATATTACTACTTACTACGTGTAATATAATGCTACTTGTAGTTTTAATACTACGTGTAGGATTATGATTACTACTATTACTAGTTGTTGAATATTACTGTCTGCAGATTATTCCTAGCTGTAGAATAAAATTGTAGGATAATACTAACAATCAAAACTGGGGTAGATTACCAACAAAGTTGTAGCATGGTAGGCATACTAGCAGTACATATTACTTTTACTAGACGCTACATGTAGTTTATGACTACGTGTATCAGCTGGCTTATATTACTAGGTGCAGAATATTACTTGTAGAAATACCGACCTACAACGTTACTAGCTGTAAAAAAATGCCATTTATAGTTTAATATCCTATACTATACTATTATACGAGTTAAAATTGTATGTATATATACTATAATAATACGAGTTAAAATTGTATGTATATATATATATATCCTATACTATAATACGAGTTAAAATTGTATGTATATATATATATATATATATATATATATATATATATATATATATGTCTGGAAATTTTCTTCAAAAGCGCTCTAACGATTATCTTCATGTTTTAATGCACGACGTGTTTCACCTAAAAAAAAATCTACAGCTTTTCGGCCCCACAAATAAAAATCGGAAATGATCGTTAGACAAAAATACCCTTAGATTTATCGTAGATAATTCATTTTGGCCGTGAAAACATGCCATTGATCGACCCACATGTAGCGCGCTTTCAAGAGCGGTGTTTTTTTGCGTCGCAGTTGTGACGTTTCGGGAATACCCGTACAGCAGCAGAAAGAAGTTTAATTTCTTGTTTAGACTACTGTTGCGCACCGATGGTAGATATAATTTAAAGCAAGACTAAGTGTAATTTATGTAATGCAGGGGTGTGCAAACTACAGCCAGTGGGTTGATAAATATTAGTATGCGGCCCTCGAGGCTTACTAGGCCTATTTAGATGATGAAATTTTCAATGTATTTTAGATTAAATAAAAGAAAATAGCAGCTTAACAATTATATGAGGAAAAGATAAATGGAATCTTTATAACCATGTTGGAAATGTTTTCCATTACGTATTAATTACTAGTGAAATAATAGTTTTACGTTTAAGCATAGACTATAAAATACATGGACCGCTTGCTTTAGTATTTCTGCTCTATAATGACTTGAAACACTGATTTTCGGAATTCCCGATTCTAAATAACGTAATTGCTATACAGGAAATAAAGTTATTGATATACAAGTTCCGTTTTATTTCATCGCTATGATTTTCTCAATGAAAAATTAAAATCGAAAGTCTATGGTTTAAGTAATAACAGAATTAGATTTAGGTTTCACCAAACTATATATTTTACTTTTTTTAAAATCAAATATTGTTTGGAAAAAAACACGTCGAAAAAAATAATAGGATCTACTTTTTTTTTTAAACACGGCATGTGTTTACGAATGTGTTCTTAAATATATTCATGATTGGCTTATATAGACCTACCCAAGTAAAAATAGTAAACTAGAAAAGATGTATTCAATTCATAACAATAGTTAGACGTGTAGCATAGGCCTACTGTTAGTTTTATTGAAAAAAAAAGGGGGGGGGGGAATTAAACAATTCATCTAAAGTATATTCTAATCTTTTCATTTGCAGTCTTTTAAATGAATAAGATCATTACATCATTGGCACATTGGTATATTTTTGTTGAAAGTAAAATTGTCAAATTTAGTCTACACGTTTAAATTTTATAAAGATTGAAAATGATATTCGCTATGTTTATATAATAAATGTTTTTCGTTACATATGTGGAGTAATTAAAAATAAAACTCCCTGGTAGCTTGATATAAAGTTTTTGTGAACTAATAAAAAAAACACTAAGCTACCGGTTATAAAATAGGCCTACACATGTTTACGAATGTTTTATTAAATGTATTTATGATTTGCTAACGTAGGCCTACCAAAGTAAGATATATTAGAATATGTTAACATTGTGAATTCGAAATGTGGTAAACTAAAAAAGATGTATCAATTTATTCGTATTTTCCTTATAACAATAGTCAGAAGTGTAATATACTGTTCGTTTTATTGAGGGAGGGGGGGGGGAATGAAACAAATCATCTAACGTATATTATAATCTTTTCATTTGCAGTCTTTCAATGAATAACCTAATTTCACCTTTAATTATTCAGTATTTGACTGGCGTAATGCTCAAAGTTTTTTTTAAAAAGTAAAATGTTTATTATACCATTATTTTAATTAATCGATATGATATTTTGCCGCAATAGTTTTTTTTAAATAGTAACACAAGGGGAGGATATTAGATAAGGTTTACACCAAACTATATATTTTTACTTTTTTTTTGTCAAATAATGTTTGGAATAATACATTGAAAACATTGAAAATAATTTATGTAATGCAGGGGTGTGCAAACTACAGCCAGTGGGTGACAAATAATAGTATGTGGCCATCGAGGCTTATTTAGATTATGTTTTCAATGTATTTTAGATTAAACTTCAATATATTTGAGATTAAAACAAGTAAAATATTTACGTATTAATTAATAGTGAGATAATAGTTTGCCGTTTAAAAAATAACAGGATTAGATGAAGTTTCACCAAACTAAAGGTCTATTTTTAACTTTCTTTCATCTAACATTGTTTGGAAAAAAAAACACGTATATAGTCTAGCATACACTGTAGGAGTATACACTACACCGTATATAGTATACACTGTAGGAGTATACACTACTCCGTATATAGTGTACTCTGTAGAAGTATACACTACACCGTATATAGTGTACATTGAAGCATTATACACTACACCGTATATAGTGTACATTGAAGCAGTATACACTACTCCGTATATAGTGTACACTCTAGCAGTATTCACTACACCGTATATAGTGTACACTGTAGCAGAATACACTACACCGTTTATAGTATACAATGTAGTAGTATACTCTACACTGTAAATATTAAACACTGTATTAGTATCCACTTTTTTTATTCAATACAAATGTTTACGAATGTTTCATTAAAATATGTATGATTTGCTTATATAGGCCAAACAAAGTAAGATATATTAGAATATGTCAACATTGTCAATTTGAAATCTGGTAAACTAGAAAAGATGTATTCAATTTATTCGTAATTTCCTTATATAACAATAGTCAGAAGTGTAATATACTGTTAGTTTTATTGAGGGGTGGGGGTGCAAGGGGGGGGGGGAATTAAACAAATCATCTAACGTAGCTTTATTATAATCTTTTCTTTGCAGTCTTTTCAATGAATAACATAATTTCAACTTTAATTATTTAGTATTAAACGTGTTATGCTCAAAATTTAAACAATTTTTTAAAATGTTTATTATACCATTGTTTTAATTAATCGACATTATATTTTGCCGCGATAGTTTATTTAAATAGTAACACACATGGAGGATATTAAAAAAGGTTTACACCAAACTATATATTTTAACAATGTTTGGAATAATACATTGAAAACATTGAAAATAATAAATACTTTTTTGTATAAGATATTTTTTACATGTGATTTACAAACTTTACTTTAAATTTATATCTGTGCCCAAGTAAGAACTTACTATTAGACTGTTACGAAGTCAATATGAAATCTGGTAAACTAGTAAAAATGTATTACATTTATTCGTAGACCTTTTTAATTTATATCAAATTAACTTGCCGGCTTTAAGTCATTGTTAGCTTGAATGGGGTGAGGGAGGGAGGGATCACTAGAAAGTTTGACAGTTAGTTGTTAAAGTAGGGGAAAGGGTAGAAGAATTAATAAATGTAACGTAATTCACGATATATTAAATTTAAACAGTTCATTTTCAGTCTTTTAAATACATAACATAATGACATAAATAACATATATTTCTGTTGGATTTAGAACTGACAACTCTAGACGACATGGTTTTTTTAGGGTTTGAAATGAGATTAAGCTGTTTTATTTTTATTTATTTTTTTATTTGTTTATTTGTTTATAATTTATTTTTATTTTTTTTTGGGGGGGGGGGGGGGTTATCGGGCAAAATCTAGATATTAGACTGCACAAATAAAAATCTGCTTCGACTGTTCGAATTTAAAGCCCATGTTCTTCATAGTAGAAAAAGGAAAAAGACAAATAGAATTGATAGGACTGGTAAAGACGTATTTTTTTAATTTATGCACTGTTGTTTTACATACACATGATGTTAAGGTACAAGCGCCTGCTCTTTATTACCGATCGAATGATCGGTCACCTGGTACTCCTATACTATAATACGAGTTAAAATTGTATGTATATATATATATATAGTACCAGGTGACCGATCATTCGATCGGTAATAAAGAGCAGGCGCTTGTACCTTAACATCATGTGTATGTAAAAAAACAGTGCATAAATTTTAAAAAACATTCTTTACCAGACCAATAAATTGTAGGCCTATTTGTCTTTTTTCTTTTTTCTACTATGAATAACATGGGCTTTAAATTCTAACAGTCGAAGTAGATTTTTATTTGTGCAGTCTAATATCTAGATTTTGCCCGATAACCCCCCCCCCCCCACCAAAAAAAAAAAGAAACAACAGCTTAATCTCATTTTAAACCCAAAAAAAAACATGTAGGCTAGAGTTGTCAGTTTTAAATCCAACAGAAATATATGTCATTTATGTCATTAAATTGCCAGGCTACAACGAATACATAAAAGTACTGCGCGTTTGTTTGTGTGCAAGTCTAAAAGAGACTCGGGAACTGCCCTTCTACGCTCGCTCCACTGGCTCCGCGTGAAAGCCAGAATTGAGTATAAAGTGACGCTACTTTACCGTCAGTGCATTTTTAACAACGAGTTTCCGTCCTATCTCAAGGCACTAATCACACCTTATGTCCCGCAAAGAACACTTCGTTCTGCAAACTTATCGCTTCTGAAAGAGCCCCGTTTCTCTCTGACGACCGTTGGCCTTAGAGCCTTCTCAGTATCCGGTCCGAAGATGTGGAATCAACTTCCCATTCAACTGAGGCGAACAAGCTCTACTGTTACTTTCAAAAAGAACTTAAAAACGTATTATTTCAATATTTACCTTAGATAACATTTAACATGCTTTAGAAACTTACTGTCTTATTTATGGGTTGGGTCGGTTAATGCTACATTTATTTGTTTTGTCTTTTTTTAATCATCAATTTAGCTCTGTCACCTGGCCTAGGGTAATATCCGTATTCTTAGTTAACTTGTATGTTAAACGCGCTTTGAGCTTACATTATGTTTGTTGGCAGCGCTATACAAATATTATTATTATTATTATTATTATTTAAAAGACTGAAAATGAAAAGTTTAAATTTAAAGTATCGTGAATTACGTTACAATTTTTAGTTCTTCTACCCCTTCTCCTATTGGTGTACGCTCGTTTGAATCTGTGGCGCCTTCACTGTGAAACGGCTTACCTGAGACACTGAAAAACTCTGTGTCAAAAAAGGCATTTAAGAAGAATTTGAAGACTTTTCTTTTCAACTAAATTGATCAAATACACATCAATGAGCAAAAAACTTGTTTGAAACTATTTTTAAATGTTATTGTCGTTTCGTGCCTCCATCGGCCGAAACCTTGTTTAAAACTATTTTAAAGTGTTATTGTCGTTTCGATTTTGTGAGTGCGCTGAGCTTGCTTTTATTAGCATGGAGTGAGGCGCTATATAAATGACCAATTAATAATTAATAAAATTAGTTAATTAACTTTAACAACTGTCAAACTTTCCTATAACATTATGTCAATTTTTTCAACTCCCTCCCTCAACCCACTCAAGCTAACAATGAGTTACGGCCGGCAAATATGTTTGATAGGAATTAAAAAGGTCTACGAATAAATGTAAATCGGGTAAAAAAAATAGGCATAGTCTAACTGGAGAATCGAACCCGCTCGCACGCACAGCAGTCCTCTACGTTAACAACTTAGCTAGAGAAGGCACATGTCAGATGTGAAAAGCTATTAGACAGTATATAGGACTAGGCCTAAATAAGTCAGTGACACAATAGGGATCCGTGGGGACACAAACACGATCTTTTTATATATAGAGATTTTCAATGTTTTCAATGTATTATTCCAAACATTGTTTGACGAAAAAAGTAAAAAAATATAGTTTGGTGTTAACATTATCTAATAACCTCCATTTGTGTTACTATTTAAAATAAACTATCGCGGCAAAATATAATATTGATTAATTAAAACAATGGTATGATAAACATTTTTTTTTTTATTTTGAGCATTAAACTTAAATACTAAATAATTAAAGGTGAAATTATGTTATTCATTGAAAAGACTGCAAATGAAAAGATCATAATATATATAGGCTTCGTTAGATGATTTGTTTAATTTCTCCCCCCCCCCCCCCGCCCCTCAATAAAACTAACAGTATATTACACTTCTGATTATTGTTATAAGGAAAATACGAATATACTGAATTTACATCTTTTCTAGTTTACCAGATTTCGAATTGACAATGTTAACATATTCTAATATATCTTACTTTGGTAGGCCTTTATAAGCAAATCATGCATATTTTTAATGAAACATTCATTGAATTTTTAAAAAAAGTGGATACTAATACAGTGTTTATTATTTACAGTGTAGAGTATACTGCTACATTGTATGCTATATACAGCGTAGTGTATACTGCTACAGTGAACACTATATACAGTGCAGTGTAATCTGCTACAGTGTACACTATATACAGCTATTCATTGTTTAAACACAAAAAAAGTTTTAGAGGTGTTTTTTTTTCAAAAAATGTCAGATAAAAGAAAGTTAAAAATAGACCTTTAGTTTGGTGAAACTTCATCTAATTCTGTTATTATTTAAACGGCAAACTATTATCTGACTATTAGATAATTCGTAAATATGTATTTGTTTTTCTTTTTTTTTTTTAATTTAATCTAAAATATATTGAAGTTTAATCTAAAATATATTGAAGACGTTCTAATCTAAATAAGCCGCGAGGGCCGCATACTATCATTTGTCCGCCCGCGCGTTACCCACTGGCTGTAGTTTGGACACCCCTACATTACATAAATTACACTTGGTCTTGCTTTAAATTATTTCTATCATCGGTGCGCAACAGTAGTTTAAACAAGAAATTAAACTTCTTTCTGCTGTAGTAAGCCTACGGGTATTCCCGAAACGTCATAACTGCGACGCAACAAAACACCACTCTTGAACACCGCACTACACGTGGGTCGAGCAATGGCATGTTTTCACGGCCAAAATCAATTATCTACGATAAATCTAAAGCGTATTTTTGTCTAACGTTCATTTCCGATTTTTATTTGTGTGGCCGAAAAGGTGTAGATTTTTTTTTAGGGGAAACAAGTCGTGCATTAAAACATGAAGATAATCGTTAGAGCGCTTTTGAAGAAAATTTCCAGATATATATATATATATATATACATACAATTTTAACTCGTATTATAGTATAGGATATATATATATCTGGAAATTTTCTTCAAAAGCGCTCTAACGATTATCTTCATGTTTTAATGCACGACTTGTTTCACCTAAAAAAAAATCTACACCTTTTCGGCCACACAAAAAAAAATCGAAAATGAACGTTAGACAAAAATACGCTTTAGATTTATCGTAGATAATTGAATTTGGCCGTGAAAACATGCCATTGCTCGACCCACATGTAGTGCTGCTTTCAAGAGCGGTGTTTTGTTGCGTCGCAGTTATGACGTTTCGGGAATACCCGTAGGCTTACTACAGCAGAAAGAAGTTTAATTTCTTGTTTAAACTACTGTTGCGCACCGATGATAGAAATAATTTAAAGCAAGACCAAGTGTAATTTATGTAATGCAGGGGTGTCCAACCTACAGCCAGTGGGTAACGTGCGGGCGGACAAATGATAGTATGCGGCCCTCGCGGCTTATTTAGATTAGAACGTCTTCAATATATTTTAGATTAAACTTCAATATATTTTAAATTAAATTTAAAAAAAAAAAAAAACAAATACATATTTACGAATTATCTAATAGTCAGATAATAGTTTGCCGTTGAAAAAATAACAGAATTAGATTAAGTTTCATCAAACTAAAGGTATATTTTTAACTTTCTTTTATCTGACATTTTTTGAAAAAAACCCACCTCTAAAACTTGTTTGTGTTTAAACAATGAATAGCTGTATATAGTGTACACTGTAGCAGATTACACTACACTGTATATAGTGTTCACTGTAGCAGTATACACTACGCTGTATATAGCATACAATGTAGCAGTATACTCTACACTGTAAATAATAAACACTGTATTAGTATCCACTTTTTTAAAAATTCAATGAATGTTTCATTAAAAATTTGTATGATTTGCTTATAAAGGCCTACCAAAGTAAGATATATTAGAATATGTTAACATTGTCAATTCGAAATCTGGTAAACTAGAAAAGATGTAAATTCAGTATATTCGTATTTTCCTTATAACAATAGTCAGAAGTGTAATATACTGTTAGTTTTATTGAGGGGCGGGGGGAGGGGGAAAGGAATTAAACACATCATCTAACGTAGCCTATATATATTATAATCTTTTCATTTGCAGTCTTTTAAATGAATAACCTAATTTCACCGTTAATTATTTAGTATTTAAGTTAAATGCTAAAAAAAAAAAATGTTTATCATACCATTGTTTTAATTAATCAATATTATATTTTGCCGCGATAGTTTATTTTAAATAGTAACACAAATGGAGGATATTAGATAATGTTAACACCAAACTATATTTTTTTACTTTTTTGTCAAACAATGTTTGGAATAATACATTGAAAACATCTCTAAAAAATAATAATAAAAATCTCTATATATAAAAAGATCGTGTTTGTGTCCCCACGGATCCCTATTGTGTCACTGACTTATTTAGGCCTAGTCCTATATACTGTCTAATAGCTTTTCACATCTGACATGTGCCTTCTCTGCTAAGTTGTTAACGTAGAGGACTGCTGTGCGTGCGACCCGGGTTCGATTCTCCAGTTAGACTATGCCTATTTTTTTTACCCGATTTACATTTATTTGTAGACCTTTTTAATTCCTATCAAACATATTTGCCGGCCGTAACTCATTGTTAGCTTGAATGGGTTGAGGGAGGGAGTTAAAAAAATTGACATAATGTTATAGGAAAGTCTGACAGTTGTTAAAGTTAATTAATTAATTAATTAATTGGTCATTTATATAGCGCCTCACTCCATGCTAATAAAAGCATGCTCAGCGCGCTCACAAAATCGAAACGACAATAACACTCTAAAATAGTTTTAAACAAGGTTTCGGCCGATGGAGGCACGAAACGACAATAACATTTTTAAATAGTTTCAAACAAGTTTTTTGCTGATGGATGTGTATTTGATCAATTTAGTTGAAAAGAAAAGTCTTCAAATTATTCTTGAATGCCTTTTTTGACACAGAGTTTTTCAGTGTCTCAGGTAAGCCGTTCCACAGTGAAGGCGCCACAGATTCAAACGAGCGTACACCAATAGGGGAAGGGGTAGAAGAACTAAAAATTGTAACGTAATTCACGATATTTTAAATTTAAACTTTTCATTTTCAGTCTTTTAAATAATAATAATAATAATAATATTTGTATAGCGCTACCAACAAACATAATGTAAGCTCAGAGCGCGTTTAACATACAACTAAGAATACGGATATTACACTAGGCCAGGTGACAGAGCTAAATTGATGATTAAAAAAAAGACAAAACAAATAAATGTAGCATTAACCGACCCAACCCATAAATAAGACAGTAAGTTTCTAAAGCATGTTAAATGTTATCGAAGGTAAATATTGAAATAATGAGTTTTTAAGTTCTTTTTGAAAGTAACAGTAGAGCTTGTTCGCCTCAGTTAAATGGGAAGTTGATTCCACACCTTCGGACCGGATACTGAGAAGGCTCTAAGGCCAACGGTCGTCAGATAGAAACGGGGCTCTTCCAGAAGCGATGAGTTTGCAGAACGAAGTGTTCTCTGCGGGACATAAGGTCTGATTAGTGCCTTGAGATAGGACGGAAACTCGTTATTAAAAATGCACTGATGGCAAAGTAGCGCCACTTTATACTCAATTCTGGCTTTCACGGGGAGCCAGTGGAGCGAGAGTAGAAGGGCAGTTCCCGAGTCTCTTTTAGACTTGCACATAAACAAACGCGCAGTACTTTTATATATTCGTTGTAGCCTGGCGATTTAATGACATAAATGACATCTATTTCTGTTGGATTTAAAACTGACACTTCTAGCCTGCATGTTTTTTTTTTGGTTTAAAATGAGATTAAGCGGTTGTTGTTGTTTTTTTTTTTTTTTTTTTTTTTTTTTTTTTTTTTTTTTCGGAAGGGGGGGGGTATCGGGCAAAATCTAGATATTAGACTGCACAAATAAAAATCTACTTCGACTTTTAGAATTTAAAGCCCATGTTATTCATAGTAGAAAAAAAGAAAAAGAAAAATACAATTTATTGGTCTGGTAAAGAAGTATTTTTAAAATTTATGCACTGTTGTTTTACATACACATGATGTTAAGGTACAAGCGCCTGCTCTTTAATACCGATCGAATGATCGGTCACCTGGTACTCCTATACTATAATACGAGTTAAAATTGTATGTATATATATATATATATATGTGGAAATTTTCTTCAAAAGCGCTCTAACGATTATCTTCATGTTTTAATGCACGACTTGTTTCACCTAAAAAAAATTCTACAGCTTTTCGGCCACATAAATAAAAATCGGAAATGATCGTTAGACAAAAATACACAAAAGATTTATCGTAGATAATTGATTTTGGCCGTGAAAACATGCCATTGCACGATCCACATGTAGCGCGGCATTCAAGAGCGGTGTTTTGTTGCGTCGCAATTATGACGTTGCGGAAATACCCGTTCAACATTAACAAGAAGTTTAATTTCTTGTTTATGCTGGCTGTTTTGCGCACCGATGATAGATATAATTTAAAGCAAGACCAAGTGTAATAATTTATGTAATGCAGGGTGTGCAAACTACCGCCAGTGGTTGACTCGCGGGCTGACAAATAATAGTATGCGGCCCTTGAGGCTTATTTAGATTAAAACGTCCTCAATATATTTTAGATTAAATTAAAAATAAAATAAAAAATAAAATATTTACGTATTAATTACTAGTGAGATAATAGTTTGCCGTTTAAATAAAAACAGAATTAGATGAGATTTCTCCAAACTATATGCCTATTTGTAAATTTTGTTTATTAAACATTATTTTGGAAAAAAAAACACGTCGAAAATAATAATAGGAACTACTTTTTTGTACAAGACATCTGTTTACGAATGTTTTATTAAATATTTTTATGATTTGCTTATATAGGCCTACCCAAGTAAGATATATTAGAATATGTTAACATTGTCAATTCGAAATCTGGTAAACGAGAAAAGATGTATTCAGTATATTCGTATTTTCCTTATAACAATAGTCAGAAGTGTAATATACTGTTAGTTTTATTTAGGGGCGGGGGGAGGGGGGAAGGAATTAAACACATCATCTAACGTAGCCTATATATATTATAATCTTTTCATTTGCAGTCTTTTCAATGAATAACCTAATTTCACCGTTAATTATTTAGTATTTAAGTTTAATGCTCAAAATTTAAAAAAAAAATATGTTTATATTAATCAATATTATATTTTGCCGCGATAGTTTATTTTAAATAGTAACACAAAGGGAGGATATTAGATAATGTTAACACCAAACTATATTTTTTTACTTTTTTGTCAAACAATGTTTAGAATAATACATTGAAAACATTGAAAATCTATATATATATAAAAAGATCGTGTTTGTGTCCCCACGGATACCCATTGGTCAATTTGTGAGTTTGTGTCACTGACTTATTTAGGCCTAGTCCTATATACTGTCTAATAGCTTTTCACATCTGACATGTGCCTTCTCTAGCTAAGTTGTTAACGTAGAGGACTGCTGTGCGGGCTACCCGGGTTCGATTCTCCAGTTAGACTATGTCTATTTTTTTGTACCCGATTTACATTTATTCGTAGACCTTTTTAATTCCTATCAAACATATTTGCCGGCCGTAACTCATTGTTAGCTTGAATGGGTTCAGGGAGGGAGTTTAAAAAATTGACATAATTTTATTGGAAAGTTTGACAGTTGTTAAAGTTAATTAATTAATTGGTCATTTATATAGCGCCTCACTCCATGCTAATAAAAGCATGCTCAGCGCGCTCACAAAATCGAAACGACAATAACACTCTAAATTAGTTTTAAACAAGGTTTCGGCCGATGGAGGCACGAAACGACAATAACATTTTAAAATAGTTTCAAACAAGTTTTTTGCTGATGGATGTGTATTTGATCAATTTAGTTGAAAAGAAAAGTCTTCAAATTCTTCTTGAATGCCTTTTTTGACACAGAGTTTTTCAGTGTCTCAGGTAAGCCGTTCCACAGTGAAGGCGCCACAGATTCAAACGAGCGTACACCAATAGGGGAAGGGGTAGAAGAACTAAAAATTGTAACGTAATTCACGATATTTTAAATTTAAACTTTCATTTTCAGTCTTTTAAATAATAATAATAATATTTGTATAGCGCTGCCAACAAACATAATGTAAGTTCAGAGCGCTTTAACATACAACTAAGAATACGGATATTACACTAGGCCAGGTGACAGAGCTAAATTGATGATTAAAAAAAAAGACAAAACAAATAAATGTAGCATTAACCGACCCAACCCATAAATAAGACAGTAAGTTTCTAAAGCATGTTAAATGTTATCGAAGGTAAATATTGAAATAATGAGTTTTTAAGTTCTTTTTGAAAGTAACAGTAGAGCTTGTTCGCCTCAGTTGAATGGGAAGTTGATTCCACACCTTCGGACCGGATACTGAGAAGGCTCTCAGGCCAACGGTCGTCAGAGAGAAACGGGGCTCTTCCAGAAGCGATGAGTTTGCAGAACGAAGTGTTCTTTGCGGGACATAAGGTCTGATTAGGGCCTTGAGATAGGACGGAAACTCGTTATTAAAAATGCACTGATGGCAAAGTAGCGCCACTTTATACTCAATTCTGGCTTTCACGGGGAGCCAGTGGAGCGAGCGTAGAAGGGCAGTTCCCAAGTCTCTTTTAGACTTGCACATAAACAAACGCTTAGTACTTTTATGTATTCGTTGTAGCCTGGCGATTTAATGACATAAATGACATATATTTCTGTTGGATTTAAAACTGACAACTCTAGCCTGCATGTTTTTTTTTTGGTTTAAAATGAGATTAAGGTGGTTTTTTTTTGTTGTTGTTGTTTTTTTGTTGTTGTTTTTTTTTTTTTGGGGGGGGGGGGGGGTTATCGGGCGAAATCTAGATATTAGACTGCACAAATAACAATCTACTTCGACTGTTAGAATTTAAAGCCTATGTTATTCATAGTAGAAAAAAGAAAAAAGACAAATACAATGTATTGGTCTGGTAAATAAGTATTTTTAAAATTTATGCACTGTTGTTTTACATACACATGATGTTAAGGTACAAGCGCCTGCTCTTTATTACCGATCGAATGATCGGTCACCTGGTACTATACTATTATACGAGTTAAAATTGTATGTATATATATATATATATATATATATATATGTCTGGAAATTTTCTTCAAAAGCGCTCTAACGATTATCTTCATGTTTTAATGCACGACTTGTTTCACCTAAAAAAAAATCTACAGCTTTTCGGCCCCACAAATAAAAATCGGAAATGAACGTTAGACAAAAATACCCTTAGATTTATCGTAGATAATTCATTTTGGCCGGGAAAACATGCCATTGATCGACCCACATGTAGCGCGCTTTCAAGAGCGGTGTTTTTTTGCGTCGCAGTTGTGACGTTTCGGAAATACCCGTACAGCAGCAGAAAGAAGTTTAATTTCTTGTTTAGACTACTGTTGCGCACCGATGAAAGATATAATTTAAAGCAAGACCAAGTGTAATTTATGTAATGCAGTGGTGTGCAAACTACAGCCAGTGGGTTGATAAATATTAGTATGCGGCCCTCGAGGCTTACTAGGCCTATTTAGATGATAAAATCTTCAATGTATTTTAGATTAAATAAAAGAAAATAGCAGCTTAACAATTATATGAGGAAAAGATAAATGGAATCTTTATAACCATGTTAGAAATGTTTTCCATTACGTATTAATTACTAGTGAAATAATAGTTTTACGTTTAAGCATAGACTATAAAATACATGGACCGCTTGCTTTAGTATTTCTGCTCTATAATGACTTGAAACACTGATTTTCGGAATTCCCGATTCTAAATAACGTAATTGCTATACAGGAAATAAAGTTATTGATATACAATTTCCGTTTTATTTAATCGCTATGATTTTCTCAATGAAAAATTAAAATCGAAAGTCTATGGTTTAAGTAATAACAGAATTAGATTTAGGTTTCACCAAACTATATATTTAACTTTTTTTTAATCAAATATTGTTTGGAAAAAAATCACGTCGAAAATAATAATAGGATCTACTTTTTTTTTAAACACGACATGTGTTTACGAATGTGTTCTTAAATATATTCATGATTTGCGAATATAGACCTACCCAAGTAAGAATAGTAAACTAGAAAAGATGTATTCAATTCATAACAATAGTTAGACGTGTAGCATAGACCTACTGTTAGTTTTATTGGAAAAAAAAAGGGGGGGTATTAAACAATTCATCTAAAGTATATTCTAATCTTTTCATTTGCAGTCTTTTAAATGAATAAGATCATTACATCATTGGCCCATTGGTATATTTTTGTTGAAAGTAAAATTGTCAAATTTAGCCTACACGTTTAAATTTTATAAAGATTGAAAATGATATTCGCTATGTTTATATAATAAATGTTTTTCGTTACATCTGTGGAGTAATTAAAAAGAAAACTCCCTGGTAGCTTGATATAAAGTTTTTGTGAACTAATATAAAAAAAAACACTAAGCCACCGGTTATAAAATAGGCCTACACATGTTTACGAATGTTTTATTAAATGTATTTATGATTTGCTAACATAGGCCTACCAAAGTAAGATATATTAGAATATGTTGACATTGTGAATTCGAAATGTGGTAAACTAGAAAAGATGTATCAATAGTCAGAAGTGTAATATACTGTTAGTTTTATTGAGGGGGGGGGGGATGAAACAAATCATCTAACGTAGCCTATATTATAATCTTTTCATTTGCAGTCTTTCAATGAATAACCTAATTTCACCTTTAATTGTTCAGTATTTTACTGGCGTAATGCTCAAAATTTTTTAAAAAAAGTTAAATGTTTACTATACCATTGTTTTAATTAATCGATATGATATTTTGCCGCGATAGTTTATTTTAAATAGTAACACAAGGGGAGGATATTAGATAAGGTTTACACCAAACTATATATTTTTACTTTTTTTTGTCAAATAATGTTTAGAATGATACATTGAAAACATTGAAAATAATAAATAAATACTTTGTTGCATAAGATATTTTTTACAAGTGATTTACAAACTATACTTATGATATATATATGTGCCCAAGTAAGAAATATTAGACTATGTTAAGAGGTCAAAATGAAATCTGGTAAACTATTAAAAATGTGTTACATTTATTCGTAGACCTTTTTAATTTATATCAAACATACTTGCCGGCAGTAACTCATTGTTAGCTTGAATGGGGTGAGGAAGGGAGTAAACAAAATTGACATAATTTTATAAGAGGGGTCACTAGAAAGTTTGACAGTTGTTAAAGTAGGGGAAGGGGTAGAAGAACTAAAAATTGTAACGTAATTCACGATATTTTAAATTTAAACTTTTCATTTTCAGTCTTTTAAATACAATACATAATGACATAAATGTAATATATTTCTGTTGGATTTAAAACTGACAACTCTAGCCTACATGTTTTTTTTAGGGTTTGATATGAGATTAAGCTGTTTTTTTTTTTTTTTTTTTTTTTTTGGGGGGGGGGGATATCGGAAATAAACTAGATATTAGACTGCACAAGAAACAATCTGCTTCGACTGTTAGAATTTAAAGCTTTATATGTTATTCATAGTAGAAAAAGGAAAAAGACAAATACAATTTATTGGTCTGGTAAAGACATATTTTTAAAATGTATGCACTGTTGTTTTACATATATAACATACACATTATGTTAAGGTACAAGCTCCTGCTCTTTATTACCGATCGAATGATCGGTCACCTGGTACTCATCTGTAATATGACTTCTTCCCATATTTTATAGGATTCATGAAGGGAATCAAATTAAAGCCTTGAGTTTTTATGGTTTAGCAATGAAGCATTAATCAAAATAAATTTAAATATTTTTTTCCTCTACAATATTTCACAATGTATATCTAATAATATTAAACGAGAAAAAATTGGGAGTATATTTGTGGGTTTGTTTGTTTGTTTGTTTGTTTGTGTGTTTGTGTCAGCGTTCTCGAAAACGGGCCCTACGATTTTCGCGAAAACTGTCCTATTGATGTATTCTGGTGAGAAAATGCGTTTTTGATCAATCTCATTTCTTTTGAACCTCTGCTTGACCCTCAATTTTTGGAAAAACCACTGACCATTTCTAAAAATAGCTTTTAAATTGGCTAAAAGAAAAAAAAAAGCATGTCATTGGATTCCCCATCTAGCGCGATCGCGTTCAATATAACTCTTTTGACGTCATAATCAAGACGACTTTAATTTACTCTCAGCGCTTTGGTAATTCCCGTTTTAAAGCATTTAAATCGTTACCATTTTCGCCGCGCAATGAAATAAAATCAGCATGACATTGTATCATCAATAAAAAAAAAGTTAAGATATGTCTTAACTTTGTATTTTGCGCTCCAATTAGTTTTTAATATGCTTCTTTCAAACTGAAAGTGAACTTTCATAAACATCTTTTAATTACATGCTCTATGCACCACGTGTTTACGATTTGTGGCGATACATTCTTCTACACATATATTATTATTTGTATTCACGGATACACATGATAGTTTATGTTTCTGAGATGGGTAAGATTTAAAGCTATTATCAATATCTTATTTTCTATCGTTTAAATGTGTATTTAATTTATGTTCAAAACTAATTTCTTTTTGCACTGGTTCATTGTAGTGTAAATAAATAGATAGAAAAATGCCAGACTAGAATCGGACCACGGATGAGCCTAGGACGCAATAATCTTCTATATAGAAGGAGCTTCTATAATGTATAAGATAAGATGGGGTAAGATTAGTTTGATAGTTTATATTTATATTATGATTGAAAGAGTCCAAATTGATTAAGGGCCTAACCTTTACCGATACATCAAACAATTAGGGTACTATTAAATTTGTGGAATACATTAAAACTTATATCGTTAATTGGATAGTTATGATGGTAAGTAATTTATACAGTCTTTAAAGTTATAACATTTACAACTTCAGGAAAATGCTTGGCAGACGAAAAAAAGAATAATTATATTTTAAACTTGAAAAAGAGAAAGGCATGGACACAAGCCTATGTAGCGCCCCATGGCAAAAGTTTCAGCGACGCACACTTGCATACTGTAACTGCTTCATTTAATACTATATTTAGGTAATATCTGCCGCCAACCCCCCCCCCTAGAAGTGTAGCCCCGAGCATATGCCCCCTCTGCTTCACCCCCCCTATGTGAGGCCACTGCTGATGATAGTGCAGAGTGCAGAAGCAGACACTATTTCAAAAATTATCTCTTGCATGACTTCGGATATAAATGATTCAGTGGATACAAATGTAAAACCAAACAGAGCAGCCTAGCTGAGGTGCATTTACAACAATTAAAGAATAAACAAATGTGTAAATTACAGCAACTAGAAAATGAAACTATAGATGAGACAGAAACGAGATTGGATTATCAAAGAAAGCGTTGGACAAAACAATTAGAGGAAGAAACTGCGAAAGAACGAGAAAGACAATTGGAAGAAAAAAGAAAGCGGAGGAAAAAACAACTAGATAAGGAACTTAAATTCATGTTTTGCATTGGCTTCGTTTAACGTAGATGACGATCGGACAATCAATAGTCACGGAATCTACAGCTTCCTAGCAGCAGGACAAGTCTACAAGAAGATGAATATGGCAGTAAATCCAACACAAAATGTTAAGGATGAATAAAAGTCCACAATACGGACACATGTACTTCTTAGATTCAGATGACGCCGTCACCGAGCAACTTAAACATCCACTCAATCATGAAATCAGTCAATCTCTAATTAATTCATTTGAACACAAACTTTTATGATGATAAGAGAAGTGGAAGAAAAGGTCAACCGTCATGCTACTGAAGAAGGACATGCTCCACCATATGTGCGGCTTATTTTCATATCGCCAGAAGGATCCGTATAATAAAAAAATAATGCACCTTTATCCGGCGAAGTATGTACTTTCGTTACATTAAATTCAGATCAAAGCAATCCAGATAACGAATTGGTGTCTCATAAGCGTGTCCAAAAAAAAATTACTTTGAAGAATTTAGACAGCCGCGTAGAGCCTTTTACTTACCCGCTGTTTTTTTCTAAAGGGAGATTAGGCTTCTCTGTTAATATGCCTATAAAAACGCCTTATGCGAGCCGACAGCACCTTACACTCTTTGAAATGGCCCAGTACCGTATTGCTTTTCCACTCCATCTTACCAAAAACCTACATTCTCAAGCTGACTGTGTGGTTCCTGATATGCGAGAAATTAAATTCAATGCCCTGCATTTTGGAGGCCGGCTTTTTCAGCAGTATCTCGTGGATACGTACGTTCGATTGGAACGCGATCGTATTCAGTAGATCAAGAACAATCCAAAGAAGATATATGCTGACAAATACATAGGAGTCACCCGTTTTCTTCAAGATCTGGAAGAAAAGAATAATGCTGATGTTGGTGAAAGTATTATTCTACCCTCATCGTTTCCAGGCTCAAATAGAGACTAACACTTTGAAGATGCTGTGGTTATTGTTCGCTGTTATGCTCTGCAAGTTTGATTAGTCATAAAGAATCTTATTGAAGTTGGAGTTGTTCTACTAATAACAGCTTATCAATGGGCATTAATTAAATTATATCACCAAGTAATTGTACTTTTGAAAGCCCTTAAAGCAGATTACAATAGATATTGTATTGAAAAAGAAAAGACATGACTACAAAATACATTTGTAGGCCCATACCTGATTAAATATGCTCCCTGTAAATAGTAACCTAAATTATATGCACGTATCTTATTGTTTACAATTTTTCTATTGTTTTAATTAAAGATCTTTGATGTTAAAGATATGTATAAAATATTCTAACAATATTAATAATTTCACCCTATAAAGACCGATCTCAGATCGGTCACCCCGATATTATCTAATAATATTAAAGTAGAAAAAAATGGGGGTATATTTGTGGATTTGTTTGTGTGTTTGTGTCAGCGTTCTCGAAAACGGGCGCAACGATTTTTGCGAAAACTGTCCTATCGATGTATTCTGGTGAGAAAATGCGTTTTTGATCAATCTCATTTCTTTTGAACCTCTGCTTGACCCTCAATTTTTGGAAAAACCACTGACCATTTCTAAAAATAGCTTTTAAATTGGGCTAAAAGAAAAAAAAAGCATGCCATATAGCGCGATCGCGTTCAATACAACTCTTTTGACGTCATAATCAAGACGACTTTAATTTACTCTCAGCGCTTCGGTAATTCCCGTTTTAAAGCATTAAATCGTTACCATTTTCGCCGCGCAATGAAATAAAATCAGCATGACATTGTATCATCAATAAAAAAAAATATGTTTTAACTTTGTATTTTGCACTAATATACTTCTTTTATACTGAAAGTGAGCTTTCGTAAACATCTTTTAACTACATGCTCTATACACCACGTGTTTACGATTTGTGGCGATGCATTCTTCTACACATAGGCCTATATTATTATTTGTATTCACGGATACACTAGATAGTTTATGTTTCTGAGATGGGTAAGATTTAAAGCTATTATCAATATCTTTTTTTCTATCGTTTAAATGTGTATTTAACTTATGTTCAAAACTAATTTCTTTTTGCACTGTTTGATTGTAGTGTAAATAAATCGATTAAAAATGCCAGACTAGAATCGGACCACGGATGAGCCTAGGACGCAATAATCTTCTTTATAGAAGGAGCGTCTATAATGCATAAGATAAGATGGGGTAAGATTAGTTTGATAGTTTATATTATGATTGATAGAGTCCAAATTGATTTAGCCTAACCCTTACCGATACATCAAACAATTAGGGTACTATTAAAGTTGTGGAATACATTAAAACTTATATCGTTCATTGCATAGTTATGATGGTAAGTAATTTATACAGTCTTTAAAGTTTTAAAATTTACAACTTCAGGAAAATGCGTGGCAGACGAAAAAAGAATAATTATATTTTAAACTTGAAAAAGAGAAAGGCATGGACACAAGCCTATGTAGCGCCCCAGGGCAAAAGTTTCAGCGACGCACACTTGCATACTGTAACTGCTTCATGTAATACTATATTTAGGTAATATCTGCCGCCACCCTCCCCCCCCCCTAGAAGTGTAGCACCGAGCATATGCCCCATCTGCTTCACCCCCCCCCCCCCATGTGAGGCACCTACCTGCTAATGATAGTGCAGAAGCAAACACTATTTAAAAAATTATTGCTTGCATGAGTTCGGATGTAAATGATTCAGTGGATACAAATATAAAACCAAACAGAGCAGCCTACCTAAGGGGACGTCCATTAATTGCGTCAACAATTTTTTGGCGATTTTTATCTCCCCCCTCCCCCTTGTCAACAACTGTCAAACTTTCAGAGACCCCCCTCTATAATTACGTCAACAATTTGTTACCCCCCCCCCTCAAAACAAGAAACAAAATTTTAGACGCTTACTTTTATGTTTAAAATAGATTTGAAACGGAAAGGTTTATACTATACTAGCAGATATGTGCCCGATTCTTCGAACGGGCTTTTTTTAGAATATGCTTGACACATTAAAGTTTTTTAGTTTTGTTTTTGCAACATACATAAAGTAGTTTTTTTTTTTTTAAAGTTAGTTCCGGCAATTTAAACATTGCCCGGCAGTATAAACATAGCCCGGCAATTTAATCATTGCCCGGTTATATTTAAACATTGCCCGGTAATATAAACATTGCCCAGCAATTTAAACATCGCCCGGTAATATAAACATTGCCCGTCAATATAAACATTGCCCGGTTATTTAAACATTGCCCGGTAATATAAACATTGCCCGTTAATATAAACATTGCCCGGTAATATAAACATTGCCCGGTAATTTAAACATTGATCGGTAGTATAAACATTGCCCGGTAATTTAAACATTGCCCGGTAATATAAACATTGCCCGGTAATTTTGTTCCCTTGTAAAACGCATAAATACGCAACGCTTAAATATAGAGTGTAACCAGGACCACTGCGTTTAAATAAGCTTAGTAAGGCGTCGGTATTACTTCCCGAAACAGAAAAAAAAAGCTAAATCTATTTGCTTTGTCCTATGTTTGTAAAGTTTTAAATTATTAATTAGCTTTAAGTCATGTATTTACAGTGTAAAGTATTAAAGTAGTGATAGATTAAGAAAATCAACTACAGTATTGGTAAAGTAAAGAATTTATGTTGTTTACGGCACGAAGGCAATTTAAACATGAAGAAAATGTGTTCCCGTCATTGAGATAAAATCCATGCACATAGTTTGATGACGTTAATTTAAAAATAAATGAAAAATGTCCCTTCATTGCTAAAAAATCCATGCGCAAACTTTGATGACGTCATCCTAAAAATAATCTCAACGCCATCCTTTTTTTTATTATTTTGTGAAGACATATTATAAAAAGTTGTACTGGCAAAGCCAATGTGAATCAAAAGTTGTGTTTTTTTCGCGTTTTTTTGACCAAACTGACCACTGCGGTCATTTAAATTTTCTAAAAAACTTGACAGTGTTCACCGCCGTAAGGCAAAGAATATTTGTAGCAAATTTCACATTTTTATGTCTAGTATGAAAAAAGATTATGCGGTATGTACATACATATTCCTTTTGAGATTTATATATGTACTAGCCGATATGTGCCCGATTCTTCGAACGGGCTTTGTGTAGAATAGACTTGACACATTATAGTTTTTCTGTTTTGTTTTCGCAACATACATAAAGTAGTATTTGTTTGTGGTCAGTATTTATTTTTGTATTGTTTTGCACACTTTAATATGAATCATTTCAATATACAACTAAAAAGGAAAAACAAATAAGAATCATTTTTGTTTAATTTCTTGCTCAAAGTATGACCACTGTGATCTAATGGTGTGAGTTTATGGGTAATTAAACTCTTTCTGTAAAACAGAACTCACATGTCTTTTCGACAGTACTTTTATTTAAAAAAAATGATTGTTTGATAAATTTTTTTACGACAAACATTAAGTCGCAGACCTTTGTTGTGTTGTTTTTGTTATTTTCTATTTATTTATTTATTGTTGCTTTGGAAGCAAACTTAGAATTAATTTTTCTATTCAACATGTAAAACAACAACAAATGAAACCAATAAGAAACAAAGAAGACACATTTTTTTTTTAAATTGTGTTCAATGTAATCGCATAATGATATTTTACATACACTTTATCTACCCATGGAGTTATATTGAGATTGCCCGCTACACAGTTAATATTTAAGGCAATTAATAAAACCTTGCCCGTTAAAAAGTTTATCGATGTATATAATACGTCACAAATTTAAATGTGAATGACATTTTGTACGCCCGCTACAAACCAATTGAAATGAAACGTGAAATATTTCCCGCTAGAAACGAATTGAAACGTGAAATATTGCCTTCTAGAAAGATTTTAATGCGTATACGCCCGCTACAAACGAATTGAAAAAGCTAAAAGTTATGTTTACATACACTCTAACTACTCAAGCAGTTATAATGAGATTGCACGCAACAACTACAAAGTTTATATTTCGTATACGACACGAATTAAAACGTGAATATATTTTGTTCTATTCATTCATAAAATACATTAGCAAACATTGAAGCAAAGTTAATTTTAAATGAATACGCAAAATTTGATGACGTCATAAAGAAAAGCTGGCTAGCTATCTCTGCGCGAAATTTGATGACGCAATAGAGAAATAATCTCCGCGCGTCCCTATTCTTATTTATTTTTTGCGCGATCGATCGAAAAATGATAAAAAAGTTGTACTGGCAAAGTCAATGTGAATCAAAAGTTGTGTTTTATTCGCGTTTTTTTTTGACCAAACTGACCACTGCGGTCATTTTAATTTTCTTAAAACCTTGACAGTGTTCACCGCCGTAACGCAAAGAATATTTGTAGCAAATTTCACGTTTTTATGTCCAGTATTTAAAAAGATTATGCGGTACGTACATACATATTCCTTTTGAGATTTATATATATATATACAAGCCGTTATGTGCCCGATTCTTCGAACGGGCTTTTTTTTAGAATATGCTTGACACATTATAGTTTTTTAGTTTTGTTTTTGCACCATACATAAAGTAGTATGTTTTTTTTTTGTGGTCAGTATTTTTTAAATTTATTTTTGTTTTGCACACTTTATTATACACCAATTCAATATACAACTAAAAAGGAAAAACAAATAATAATAATTTTTTTTTTATTTCTTGCTCAAAGTATGACCACTATGATCGAATTTTGTGAGTTTATTGGGTAATTAAACTCTTTCTGTAAAACAGAACTCACATGTCTTTTAAAAAGTACTGTTAATTCGAAAATGATTGTTTGATATATTTTTTTGCTACAACATTAGTCGTAGATCAATATTTTTTTTTTTTGTTTGTTTTTGTTGGTGTTATTTGCTATTTATTTATTGTTGCTTTGGAAGCAAACTTAGAATTAAATTTTAAATTCCACAGGAAAAACAATAACAACTGAAACCGATATGAATCATAGTTTATACAACGTATACGACATGAATTAAAACTTTAAAAAGTTGGTCCGGCAAATTTAAACATTGCCCGGCAATATAAAAATTTCCCGCTACATAGTTTATAAGACGTATACGATACAAATTAAAACTTTAAAACGTTGAGCTCGGCAATTTAAACATTGCCTGGCAATTGAAAAATTTCCCGCTACAAAGTTTATAAGACGTATACACAGAATAGGTATAGAACAGAATGCACAATCCCTATATACGCAGTCACTAAAAGTTACCATTTTCCGCAATGCAGCGGTCGCTAGAGACGCTACTATAGTAAAATGAGAAATGATATCTACGTCTGCCATAAATATATACAATATATATAGGGCCTACATTATCTTTCATTATAGGCTTACTTTTATATAAATTTGACTTAATTACCCATTTTGTTTTGAACATTATATGATTAGGCCAATATGATGTAAAAATATTTATTACCCGGTACTGATTTGAAAAAAAAATGGCTTAGACGTAGCTCAGTACCGGTAACTAAATTGCTACGGCTACCGGTACATAAATATATATACTTTTTAAACCAAAATAAACTTTTAAAATTATGAAGGGAAATAGGCATATAATTCATAATGAGTTAATATGAGGTTGTTTATGCTCTTGTTTATCCTTTATGGAGTCAGGAAAGCCATGCAGTTTGACATGCTCTTTTTTACGATAATCAGTCGTTTTCGCATCATTGTTGTAGTTTATTACACAACCGATTATGCACATTTTGCCAGAAATATTAGCTTTGGGTGTTCGAACTTGTAGATTTGAAGAAAAGGACGCTGTAGGCTAAAAAAGCATAAATAAAGAGTGTAACCAGGACCACTGCGTTTAAATAGGCTTAGTATGGCGTCGGTATTACTGCCCAAAACAGAAATAAAATGCGATTGCGCATTCTGTTTTATACCTATTCTGTGGACATATACAACACGAATAAAAACGTGAAGGAATTTTGTATTTGCCAGATAAAACGTAAGATACCCATTAAAACCATTAATCATTACCCATTATAACAATTTAAAAATATCCCGCTATAAATTACGACGCAAATGAAAACGTGAATATATTTTGTTCTATTCATTCATAAAGTACATTAGCAAAGGTTGAAACAAAGTTAATTTTAAATGAATACGCAAAATTTGATGACGTCATAACGAAAAGCCGGCTAGCTATCTCTGCGCAAACTTTGATGACGTCATCCTGAAAAAAATCTCAACGCCATCCTTTTTTTTATTTTTTTAGCGCGATCGATCGAAAAACTATAAAAAGTTGGCACGGCAATTTTAACATGAACCCAAAATATGTCGTTTTATTCGCGTTTTTTGACCAAACTGACCACTGCGGTCATTTTAATTTTTTAAAAACTTGACAGTGTTCACCGCCGTAACGCAAAGAATATTTGTAGCAAATTTCACGTTTTTATGTCCAGTATTTAAAAAGATTATGCGGTACGTACATACATATTCCTTTTGAGATTTATATATATATATACAAGCCGTTATGTGCCCGATTCTTCGAACGGGCTTTTTTTTAGAATATGCTTGACACATTATAGTTTTTTAGTTTTGTTTTTGCACCATACATAAAGTAGTATGTTTTTTTTTTGTGGTCAGTATTTTTTAAATTTATTTTTGTTTTGCACACTTTATTATACACCAATTCAATATACAACTAAAAAGGAAAAACAAATAATAATAATTTTTTTTTTATTTCTTGCTCAAAGTATGACCACTATGATCGAATTTTGTGAGTTTATTGGGTAATTAAACTCTTTCTGTAAAACAGAACTCACATGTCTTTTAAAAAGTACTGTTAATTCGAAAATGATTGTTTGATATATTTTTTTGCTACAACATTAGTCGTAGATCAATATTTTTTTTTTTTGTTTGTTTTTGTTGGTGTTATTTGCTATTTATTTATTGTTGCTTTGGAAGCAAACTTAGAATTAAATTTTAAATTCCACAGGAAAAACAATAACAACTGAAACCGATATGAATCATAGTTTATACAACGTATACGACATGAATTAAAACTTTAAAAAGTTGGTCCGGCAAATTTAAACATTGCCCGGCAATATAAAAATTTCCCGCTACATAGTTTATAAGACGTATACGATACAAATTAAAACTTTAAAACGTTGAGCTCGGCAATTTAAACATTGCCTGGCAATTGAAAAATTTCCCGCTACAAAGTTTATAAGACGTATACACAGAATAGGTATAGAACAGAATGCACAATCCCTATATACGCAGTCACTAAAAGTTACCATTTTCCGCAATGCAGCGGTCGCTAGAGACGCTACTATAGTAAAATGAG
The DNA here is from genome assembly GCA_949126835.1 of Anisus vortex. NCBI lineage: Eukaryota > Metazoa > Mollusca > Gastropoda > Planorbidae > Anisus > Anisus vortex. Next base: position 25,093,481 of record OX421498.1, read on the forward strand.
AAATGATATCTACGTCTGCCATAAATATATACAATATATATAGGGCCTACATTATCTTTCATTATAGGCTTACTTTTATATAAATTTGACTTAATTACCCATTTTGTTTTGAACATTATATGATTAGGCCAATATGATGTAAAAATATTTATTACCCGGTACTGATTTGAAAAAAAAATGGCTTAGACGTAGCTCAGTACCGGTAACTAAATTGCTACGGCTACCGGTACATAAATATATATACTTTTTAAACCAAAATAAACTTTTAAAATTATGAAGGGAAATAGGCATATAATTCATAATGAGTTAATATGAGGTTGTTTATGCTCTTGTTTATCCTTTATGGAGTCAGGAAAGCCATGCAGTTTGACATGCTCTTTTTTACGATAATCAGTCGTTTTCGCATCATTGTTGTAGTTTATTACACAACCGATTATGCACATTTTGCCAGAAATATTAGCTTTGGGTGTTCGAACTTGTAGATTTGAAGAAAAGGACGCTGTAGGCTAAAAAAGCATAAATAAAGAGTGTAACCAGGACCACTGCGTTTAAATAGGCTTAGTATGGCGTCGGTATTACTGCCCAAAACAGAAATAAAATGCGATTGCGCATTCTGTTTTATACCTATTCTGTGGACATATACAACACGAATAAAAACGTGAAGGAATTTTGTATTTGCCAGATAAAACGTAAGATACCCATTAAAACCATTAATCATTACCCATTATAACAATTTAAAAATATCCCGCTATAAATTACGACGCAAATTAAAACGTGAATATATTTTGTTCTATTCATTCATAAAGTACATTAGCAAAGGTTGAAGCAAAGTTAATTTTAAATGAATACGCAAAATTTGATGACGTCATAACGAAAAGCCGGCTAGCTATCTCTGCGCAAACTTTGATGACGTCATCCTGAAAAAAATCTCAACGCCATCCTTTTTTTTATTTTTTTAGCGCGATCGATCGAAAAACTATAAAAAGTTGGCACGGCAATTTTAACATGAACCCAAAATATGTCGTTTTATTCGCGTTTTTTGACCAAACTGACCACTGCGGTCATTTTAATTTTTTAAAAACTTGACAGTGTTCACCGCCGTAACGCAAAGAATATTTGTAGCAAATTTCACGTTTTTATGTCCAGTATTTAAAAAGATTATGCGGTAGTACATACCCAGCCAGCCAGCCAGCCAGCCAGCCACATACATACATATTCCTTTTGAGATTTATATATATACAAGCCGTTATGTGCCCGGTCCTCCGAACCGGCTAAACGTTATGTTTACATACACTCTAACTACTCAGGCAGTTGTAATGAGATTGCCCGCATGACCTACGACACGAATTTAAACGTGAGGTAATTTTTTATTTGCCCGCTACAACATGAATTACCCGTTAAAATCATTACTCATCACCCATTATAACAATTACAAAATTGCCCGCTATAAATTACGACGCAAATTAAAACATGAATATATTTTGTTCTATTCATTGATTAAGAACATTCGACAGTACTTTTATTTTTTTTTAATGATTGTTTGATATATTTTTTTTACGACAAACATTAAGTCGCAGACCTATGTTGTGTTGTTTTTGTTATTTACTATTTATTTATTTATTGTAGCTTTGGAAGCAAACTTATAATTAAATTTTCTATTTAACATGTAAAACAATAACAAATGAAACCCATAAGAAACAAAGAAGAAATATTTTTTTTGTTACATTGTGTTCAATGTAATCGCATAATGATCTTTTACATACACTTTACATATCCATGGAGTTATAATGAGATTGCCCGCTACACAGTTAATATATAAGGCAATTAAAGGTAATTTTTTATTTGCCCGCTACAACATAAATTACCCGTTAAAATCATTACTCATCACCCATTATAACAATTACAAAATTGCCCGCTATAAATTACGACGCAAATTAAAACATGAATATATTTTGTTCTATTCATTGATAAAGAACATTCGACAGTACTTTTTTTTTAAATGATTGTTTGATATATTTTTTTACGACAAACATTAAGTCGCAGACCTATATTGTGTTGTTTTTGTTTATTTGCTGTTTATTTATTTATTGTTGCTTTGGAAGCAAACTTAGAATTATTTTTTCTATTCAACATGTAAAACAATAACAAATGAAACCAATAAGAAACAAAGAAGAAACTTTAAAAAAAAAAAATTGTGTTCAATTTAATCGCATAATGATATTTTACATACACTTTATCTACCCATGGAGTTATAATGAGATTGCCCGCTACACAGTTAATATATACGGCAATTAATAAAACCCTGCCCGTTAAAAAGTTTATCGATGTATACGTCACAAATTTAAATGTGAATGACATTTTGTACGCCCGCTACAACCGAAACGAACTGAAACGTGAAATATTTCCCGCTAGAAACGAATTGAGTGAAATATTTCCCGCTAGAAAGATTTTAATGCGTATACGCCCGCTTCAAACGAATTGAAAAAGCTAAAAGTTATGTTTACATACACTCTTACTACTCAAGCAGTTATAATGAGATTGCACGCAACAACTACAAAGTTTATATTTCGTATACGACACGAATTAAAACGTGAATATATTTTGTTCTATTCATTCATAAAATACATTAGCAAACATTGAAGCAAAGTTAATTTTAAATGAATACGCAAACTTTGATGACGTCATCCTGAAAAAAATCTCAACGCCATCCTTTTTTTTATTTTTTTAGCGCGATCGATCGAAAAACTATAAAAAGTTGGCACGGCAATTTTAACATGAACCCAAAATATGTCGTTTTATTCGCGTTTTTTGACCAAACTGACCACTGCGGTCATTTTAATTTTTTTAAAACCTTGACAGTGTTCACCGCCGTAACGCAAAGAATATTTGTAGCAAATTTCACGTTTTTATGTCCAGTATTTAAAAAGATTATGCGGTATGTACATACCCAGCCAGCCAGCCAGCCAGCCACATACATACATATTCCTTTTGAGATTTATATATATACAAGCCGATATGTGCCCAATTCTTCGAACGGGCTTTTTTTTAGAATATGCTTGACACATTATAGTTTTTTAGTTTTGTTTTTGCAACATACATAAAGTAGTATGTTTTTTTTTGTGGTCAGTATTTTTTTAATTTATTTTTGTTTTGCACACTTTATTATACACCAATTCAATATACAACTAAAAAGGAAAAACAAATGATAATAATTTTTTTTTATTTCTTGCTCAAAGTATGACCACTATGGTCGAATTTTGTGAGTTTATTGGGTAATTAAACTCTTTCTGTAAAACAGAACTGACATGTCTTTTAAAAAGTACTGTTAATTCGAAAATGATTGTTTGATATATTTTTTGCTACAACATTATTCGTAGATCAATATTTATTTATTTTTGCTTTTTTTGTGTGTTTTTGTTGGTGTTATTTGCTATTTATTTATTGTTGCTTTGAAAGCAAACTTAGAATTAAATTTTAAATTCAACAGGAAAAACAATAACAACTGAAACCGATATGAATCATAGTTTATACAACGTATACGACATGAATTAAAACTTTAAAAAGTTGGTCCGGCAAATTTAAACATTGCCCGGCAATATAAAAATTTCCCGCTACATAGTTTATAAGACGTATACGATACAAATTAAAACTTTAAAACGTTGAGCTCGGCAATTTAAACATTGCCTGGCAATTGAAAAATTTCCCGCTACAAAGTTTATAAGACGTATACACAGAATAGGTATAGAACAGAATGCACAATCCCTATATACGCAGTCACTAAAAGTTACCATTTTCCGCAATGCAGCGGTCGCTAGAGACGCTACTATAGTAAAATGAGAAATGATATCTACGTCTGCCATAAATATATACAATATATATAGGGCCTACATTATCTTTCATTATAGGCTTACTTTTATATAAATTTGACTTAATTACCCATTTTGTTTTGAACATTATATGATTAGGCCAATATGATGTAAAAATATTTATTACCCGGTACTGATTTGAAAAAAAAATGGCTTAGACGTAGCTCAGTACCGGTAACTAAATTGCTACGGCTACCGGTACATAAATATATATACTTTTTAAACCAAAATAAACTTTTAAAATTATGAAGGGAAATAGGCATATAATTCATAATGAGTTAATATGAGGTTGTTTATGCTCTTGTTTATCCTTTATGGAGTCAGGAAAGCCATGCAGTTTGACATGCTCTTTTTTACGATAATCAGTCGTTTTCGCATCATTGTTGTAGTTTATTACACAACCGATTATGCACATTTTGCCAGAAATATTAGCTTTGGGTGTTCGAACTTGTAGATTTGAAGAAAAGGACGCTGTAGGCTAAAAAAGCATAAATATAGAGTGTAACCAGGACCACTGCGTTTAAATAGGCTTAGTATGGCGTCGGTATTACTGCCCAAAACAGAAATAAAATGCGATTGCGCATTCTGTTTTATACCTATTCTGTGGACATATACAACACGAATAAAAACGTGAAGGAATTTTGTATTTGCCAGATAAAACGTAAGATACCCATTAAAACCATTAATCATTACCCATTATAACAATTTAAAAATATCCCGCTATAAATTACGACGCAAATTAAAACGTGAATATATTTTGTTCTATTCATTCATAAAGTACATTAGCAAAGGTTGAAGCAAAGTTAATTTTAAATGAATACGCAAAATTTGATGACGTCATAACGAAAAGCCGGCTAGCTATCTCTGCGCAAACTTTGATGACGTCATCCTGAAAAAAATCTCAACGCCATCCTTTTTTTTATTTTTTTAGCGCGATCGATCGAAAAACTATAAAAAGTTGGCACGGCAATTTTAACATGAACCCAAAATATGTCGTTTTATTCGCGTTTTTTGACCAAACTGACCACTGCGGTCATTTTAATTTTTTAAAACCTTGACAGTGTTCACCGCCGTAACGCAAAGAATATTTGTAGCAAATTTCACGTTTTTATGTCCAGTATTTAAAAAGATTATGCGGTATGTACATACCCAGCCAGCCAGCCAGCCAGCCACATACATACATATTCCTTTTGAGATTTATATATATACAAGCCGTTATGTGCCCGGTCCTCCGAACCGGCTAAACGTTATGTTTACATACACTCTAACTACTCAGGCAGTTGTAATGAGATTGCCCGCATGACCTACGACACGAATTTAAACGTGAGGTAATTTTTTATTTGCCCGCTACAACATGAATTACCCGTTAAAATCATTACTCATCACCCATTATAACAATTACAAAATTGCCCGCTATAAATTACGACGCAAATTAAAACATGAATATATTTTGTTCTATTCATTGATTAAGAACATTCGACAGTACTTTTATTTTTTTTTAATGATTGTTTGATATATTTTTTTTACGACAAACATTAAGTCGCAGACCTATGTTGTGTTGTTTTTGTTATTTACTATTTATTTATTTATTGTAGCTTTGGAAGCAAACTTATAATTAAATTTTCTATTTAACATGTAAAACAATAACAAATGAAACCCATAAGAAACAAAGAAGAAATATTTTTTTTGTTACATTGTGTTCAATGTAATCGCATAATGATCTTTTACATACACTTTACATATCCATGGAGTTATAATGAGATTGCCCGCTACACAGTTAATATATAAGGCAATTAAAGGTAATTTTTTATTTGCCCGCTACAACATAAATTACCCGTTAAAATCATTACTCATCACCCATTATAACAATTACAAAATTGCCCGCTATAAATTACGACGCAAATTAAAACATGAATATATTTTGTTCTATTCATTGATAAAGAACATTCGACAGTACTTTTTTTTTTAATGATTGTTTGATATATTTTTTTACGACAAACATTAAGTCGCAGACCTATGTTGTGTTGTTTTTGTTTATTTGCTGTTTATTTATTTATTGTTGCTTTGGAAGCAAACTTAGAATTATTTTTTCTATTCAACATGTAAAACAATAACAAATGAAACCAATAAGAAACAAAGAAGAAACTTTAAAAAAAAAATTGTGTTCAATTTAATCGCATAATGATATTTTACATACACTTTATCTACCCATGGAGTTATAATGAGATTGCCCGCTACACAGTTAATATATACGGCAATTAATAAAACCCTGCCCGTTAAAAAGTTTATCGATGTATACGTTACAAATTTAAATGTGAATGACATTTTGTACGCCCGCTACAACCGAAACGAACTGAAACGTGAAATATTTCCCGCTAGAAACGAATTGAGTGAAATATTTCCCGCTAGAAAGATTTTAATGCGTATACGCCCGCTTCAAACGAATTGAAAAAGCTAAAAGTTATGTTTACATACACTCTTACTACTCAAGCAGTTATAATGAGATTGCACGCAACAACTACAAAGTTTATATTTCGTATACGACACGAATTAAAACGTGAATATATTTTGTTCTATTCATTCATAAAATACATTAGCGAACATTGAAGCAAAGTTAATTTTAAATGAATACGCAAAATTTGATGACGTCATTACGAAAAGCCGGCTATCTATCTCTGCGCAAACTTTGATGACGTCATCCTAAAAAAAATCTCAACGACATCCTTTTTTTAATTTTTTTAGCGCGATCGATCGAAAAACTATAAAAAGTTGGAACGGCAAATTCAACATGAACCCAAAATATGTCGTTTTATTCGCGTTTTTTGACCAAACTGACCACTGCGGTCATTTTAATTTTTTTAAAACCTTGACAGTGTTCACCGCCGTAACGCAAAGAATATTTGTAGCAAATTTCACGTTTTTATGTCCAGTATTTAAAAAGATTATGCGGTATGTACATACCCAGCCAGCCAGCCAGCCAGCCAGCCACATATTCCTTTTGAGATTTATATATATACAAGCCGTTATGTGCCCGGTCCTCCGAACCGGCTAAAAGTTATGTTTACATACACTCTAACTACTCAGGCAGTTATAATGAGATTGCCCGCATGACCTACGACACGAATTTAAACGTGAGGTAATTTTTTATTTGCCCGCTACAACATGAATTACCCGTTAAAATCATTACTCATCACCCATTATAACAATTACAAAATTGCCCGCTATAAATTACGACGCAAATTAAAACATGAATATATTTTGTTCTATTCATTGATTAAGAACATTCGACAGTACTTTTATTTTTTTTTAATGATTGTTTGATATATTTTTTTTACGACAAACATTAAGTCGCAGACCTATGTTGAGTTGTTTTTGTTTATTTGCTATTTATTTATTTATTGTTGCTTTGGAAGCAAACTTAGAATTAAATTTTCTATTCAACATGTAAAACGATAACAAATGAAACCCATATGAAATAATGTTTATAAAACGTATACGACACGAATTAAAACTTTAAAAAGTTAGTTCCAGCAATTTGAACATTGCCCGGCAAATTAAACATTGCCCGGTAATATAAACATTGTCCGGTAATTTAAACATTGCCCGGTAATTTAAACATTGCCCGGTAATTTAAACATTGCCCGGTATTATAAACATTGCCCGGTAATTTAAACATTGCCCGGTAATTAAACATTGCCCGGTAATTTAAACGTTGCCCGGTAATTTAAACATTGCCCGGTAATTTAAACATTGCCCGGTATTATAAACATTGCCCGGTAATTTAAACATTGCCCGGTAATTTAAACAATGGCCGTTACCAAGGCGATAAGCCTAAAGGTGCCCAGTTCTCGGAACTGAATAAAATAACCCATGGAGTTATAAGCAATAGTCTTTTCCGGTAACTTAAACCATTTAAATATTGCATTCTACAAATTACGACGCAAATTAAAACAAAATTTGGTTCCCTTCTTAAACGCATAAATACGCAAAATTTGATGACGCCATATAATTATAAGCTTAAATATAGAGTGTAACCAGGACCACTGCGTTTAAATAAGCTTAGTAAAGCGTCGGTATTACTTCCCGAAACAGAAAAAAAAATGCTAAATCTATTTGCTTTGTCCTATGTTTGTAAAGTTTTAAATTATTAATTAGCTTTAATTTATGTATTCACAGTGTAAAGTATTAAAGTAGTGATAGATTAAGAAAATCAACTACAGTATTGGTAGTGTAAAGAATTTATGTTGTTTACGGCACGTAGGCAATTTAAACATGAAGAAAATTTGTTCCCATCATTGAGATAAAAATCCATGCACATAGTTTGATGACGTCAATTTAAACATGAATGAAAAATGTCCCTTCATTGCTAAAAAATCCATGCACAAACTTTGATGACGTCATAAAAATAATCTCAGCGCATCCTTTTTTTTCTAACTTTGTGACGAAAAACTATAAAAAGTTGTACTGGCAAAGACAATGTGAATCAAAAGTTGTGTTTTTTTCGCGTTTTTTGACCAAACTGACCACTGCGGTCATTTTAATTTTTTTTAAACCTTGACAGTGTTCACCGCCGTAACGCAAAGAATATTTGTAGCAAATTTCACGTTTTTATGTCCAGTATTTAAAAAGATTATGCGGTATGTACATACCCAGCCAGCCAGCCACATACATATTCCTTTTGAGATTTATATATATACAAGCCGTTATGTGCCCGATTCTTCGAACGGGCTTTTTTTTAAGAATATGCTTGACACATTATAGTTTTTTAGTTTTGTTTTTGCAACATACATAAAGTAGTATGTTTTTTTTTGTGGTCAGTATTTTTTAAATTTATTTTTGTTTTGCACACTTTATTATACACCAATTCAATATACAACTAAAAAGGAAAAACAAATAATAATAATTTTTTTTTATTTCTTGCTCAAAGTATGACCACTATGATCGAATTTTGTGAGTTTATTGGGTAATTAAACTCTTTCTGTAAAACAGAACTCACATGTCTTTTAAAAAGTACTGTTAATTCAAAAATGATTGTTTGATATTTTTTTTTCTACAACATTAGTCGTAGATCAATATTTTTTTTTTTTTGTGTTTTTTTGTTAGTGTTATTTGCTATTTATTTATTGTTGCTTTGGAAGCAAACTTAGAATTAAATTTTAAATTCAACAGGAAAAACAATAACAACTGAAACCGATATGAATCATAGTTTATACAACGTATACGACATGAATTGAAACTTTAAAAAGTTGGTCCGGCAAATTTAAACATTGCCCAGCAATATAAAAATTTCCCGCTACATAGTTTATAAGACGTATACGATACAAATTAAAACTTTAAAACGTTGAGCTCGGCAATTTAAACATTGCCTGGCAATTGAAAAATTTCCCGCTACAAACTTTATAAGACGTATACACAGAATAGGTATAGAACAGAATGCACAATCCCTATATACACAGTTACTAAAAGTTACCATTTTCCGCAATGCAGCGGTCGCTAGAGACGCTACAATAGTAAAATGAGAAAGGATATCTACGTCTGCCATAAATATATACAATATATATAGGGCCTACATTATCTTTCATTTTAGGCTTACTTTTATATAAATTTGACTTAATTACCCATTTTGTTTTCAACATTATATAATTAGGCCAATATGATGTATAAATATTTTTATTGCCCGGTACTGATTTGAAAAAAAAATGGCTTAGACGTAGCTCGGTACCGGTAACTAAATTGCTGCGGCTACCGGTACATAAATATATATACTTTTTAAACCAAAATAAAATTTTAAAATTATGAAGAGAAATAGGCATATAATTCATAATGAGTTAATATGAGGTTGTTTATGCTGTTGTTTATCCTTTATGGAGTCAGGAAAGCCATGCAGTTTGACATGCTCTTTTTTACGATAATCAGTCGTTTTCGCATCATTGTTGTAGTTTATTACACAACCGTTCATGCACATTTTGCCTGAACTATTAGCTTTGCGTGTTCGAACTTGTAGATTGAAGAAAAGGACGTTGTAGGCTAAATAAGCATAAAAATAGAATGTAACCAGGACCGCTGCGTTTAAATAAGCTTAGTATGGCGTCGGTATTACTGCCCAAAACAGAAATAAAATGCGATTGTGCATTCTGTTTTATACCTATTCTGTGGACATATACAACACGAATAAAAACGTGAAGGAATTTTGTATTTGCCAGATACAACGTAAGATACCCATTAAAACCATTAATCATTACCCATTATAACAATTTAAAAATATCCCGCTATAAATTACGACGCAAATTAAAACGTGAATATATTTTGTTCTATTCATTCATAAAGTACATTAGCAAAGGTTGAAGCAAAGTTAATTTTAAATGAATACGCAAAATTTGATGACGTCATAACGAAAAGCCGGCTAGCTATCTCTGCGCAAACTTTGATGACGTCATCCTGAAAAAAATCTCAACGCCATCCTTTTTTTTATTTTTTTAGCGCGATCGATCGAAAAACTATAAAAAGTTGGAACGGCAATTTTAACATGAACTCAAAATATGTCGTTTTATTCGCGTTTTTTGACCAAACTGACCACTGCGGTCATTTTAATTTTTTTAAAACCTTGACAGTGTTCACCGCCGTAACGCAAAGAATATTTGTAGCAAATTTCACGTTTTTATGTCCAGTATTTAAAAAGATTATGCGGTATGTACATACCCAGCCAGCCAGCCAGCCAGCCAGCCAGCCACATATTCCTTTTGAGATTTATATATATACAAGCCGTTATGTGCCCGGTCCTCCGAACCGGCTAAAAGTTATGTTTACATACACTCTAACTGCTCAGGCAGTTATAATGAGATTGCCCGCATGACCTACGACACGAATTTAAACGTGAGGTAATTTTTTATTTGCCCGCTACAACATGAATTACCCGTTAAAATCATTACTCATCACCCATTATAACAATTACAAAATTGCCCGCTATAACTTACGACGCAAATTAAAACATGAATATATTTTGTTCTATTTATTGATTAAGAACATTCGACACTACTTTTTTTTTTTTTAATGATTGTTTGATATATTTTTTTTACGACAAACATTAAGTCGCAGACCTATGTTGTGTTGTTTTTGTTTTTTTGCTATTTATTTATTTATTGTTGCTTTGGAAGCAAACTTAGAATTAATTTTTCTATTCAACATGTAAAACAATAACAAATGAAACCCTTATGAAATAATGTTTATAAAACGTATACGACACGAATTAAAACTTTAAAAATTTAGTTCCGGCAATTTGAACATTGCCCGGCAAATTAAACATTGCCCGGTAATTTAAACATTGCCTGGTAATTTAAACATTGCCCGGTATTATAAACATTGCCCGGTATTATAAACATTGCCCGGTATTATAAACATTGCCCGGTAATTTAAACATTGCCCGGTATTATAAACATTGCCCGGTATTATAAACATTGCCCGGTAATTTAAACATTGCCCGGTAATTTAAACATTGCCCGGTATTATAAACATTGCCCGGTATTATAAACATTGCCCGGTAATTTAAACATTGCCCGGTAATTTAAACATTGCCCGGTATTATAAACATTGCCCAGTATTATAAACATTGCCCGGTAATTTAAACATTGCCCGGTAATTTAAACATTGTCCGGTATTATAAACATTGCCCGGTAATTAAACAAAGCCCGGTAATTTAAACATTGCCTGGTATTATAAACATTGCCCGGTAATTTAAACATTGCCCGGTAATTAAAACAATGGCCGTTACCAAGGCGATAAGCCTAAAGGTGCCCAGTTCTCGGAACTGGATAAAATAACCCATGGAGTTATAAGCAATTGTCTTAAGCGGGGATAAAGTATTTTCCGGTAACTTAATTTTTTTACTTAAACCATTTAAATATTGCATTCTACAAATTACGACGCAAATTAAAACAAAATTTTGTTCCCTTCTTAAACGCATAAATACGCAAAATTTGATGACGCCATATAATTATAAGCTTAAATATAGAGTGTAACCAGGACCACTGCGTTTAAATGAGCTTAGTAAGGCGTCGGTATTACTTCCCGAAACAGAAAAAAAAATGCTAAATCTATTTGCTTTGTCCTATGTTTGTAAAGTTTTAAATTATTAATTAGCTTTAAGTCATGTATTCACAGTGTAAAGTATTAAAGTAGTGATAGATTAAGAAAATCAACTACAGTATTGGTAGTGTAAAGAATTTATGTTGTTTACGGCACGTAGACAATTTAAACATGAAGAAAATTTGTTCCCGTCATTGAGTTGAGATAATAAAATCCATGCACATAGTTTGATGACGTCAATTTAAACATGAATGAAAAATGTCCCTTCATTGCTATAAAATCCATGCGCAAAGATTGATGACGTCATAAAAATAATCTCAGCGCATCCTTTTTTTTTCTAACTTTGTGACGAAAAACTATAAAAAGTTGTACTGGCAAAGACAATGTGAATCAAAAGTTGTGTTTTTTTCACGTTTTTTGACCAAACTGACCACTGCGGTCATTTTAATTTTGTTAAAACCTTGACAGTGTTCACCGCCGTAACGCAAAGAATATTTGTAGCAAATTTCACGTTTTTATGTCCAGTATTTAAAAAGATTATGCGGTATGTACATACCCAGCCAGCCAGCCAGCCAGCCAGCCAGCCAGCCACATACATACATACATATTCCTTTTGAGATTTATATATATACTAGCTGATGTGCCCGATTCTTCGAACGGGCTTGTATAGACTATGTTTGACACACTATAGTTTGTTTATTCTTTTTTTGTTGATTTTTTTTGCAACATTCATAAAATTGTTGTTATTTTGTTGTGGTCAGTATTTATTTTTGCATTGTTGTTTTGCAGAGATTAATATACACCCATTCAATATACAACTAAAAAGGAAAAACAAATATTCAATTTTTTTAAATTCTTGGTCAAAGTATGCCCCCTTGCGATCTAATCGTGTTAAGTTTATTGGGTAGTTAAACTTTGTTTCTGTAAAACAGAATTGACATGTCATTTCGACAGTACTTTTAATTTTTAAATTATTGGTTGCTATATTTTTTAAAGATAACATTAAGTCGTAGACCTATGTTATTGTTGTTTTGTTTGTTTGTTGTTTTTTTATTGTTGTTGTTATTTGCTATTTATTCATTTATTGTTGCTTTGGAAGGAACATAGAATTACATTTTAAATTCAACATGAAAAACAATAACAAATGAAACCCATAAGAAACAAAGAAGAAACTTTTTTTTTATGTTTGTTAAATTATGTCCAATGATCGCATAATGATATTTTATTGGAAAATAAAATTATTTCTGTCTTACGAATTTGACAATAATTTTTTAAAAATCAATACTTTGCAATAGGCCATATGCTCATTGTAACACATCTTTATATACAACATTCCTTGTTTTTGACATTGGTGCAAATATGAATAGTTGATTAGGAGAGCCAACTCTTGAGCAGGCAACATATAATTGCCCATGGGAGAAACATGGATATTCCAAATTAATTCCAGTGCACTTGATTGATTGACCCTGTGACTTGTTAATTGTAATGGAAAATGCCAACCTGACGGGAAACTGCAGACGCTTGAAAGAGAAGGGCATGTCTGTTGGAATAATTGGGATTCTTGGAATAAACACATCTTCTCCTTTTCCTTTCCCAGTCAACACTGTCGCTTCTATCACATTAGGGAATAAACTTTTGATGCATAAGCGTGTTCCATTACAAAGTATTGGCGGGTTTATGTTTCGGAGTAGAATTATGGGTGATCCAATTTTGAGTTGAAGTTTATGCGGTGGCATCCCGGGTGTGTCCAGAGAATTTAAAAATTCCGTAGGGTAGTTAACGGTTTCATTGACATCCGTGACGGAATCAAATGATGCGTATTCAGTACATGTTCCGGGTATCATGTCCTGAATCAGGCCATTCAACTCACTGACAGATGTGTTCTTAGAAGCAAGAATTGCTCGGTCACACAGCCATTCCTTGTTAAGGTAATTTTCCGAAAGGTTCGGATACACTTGGTGGATAAGATCTTGTAGGGATGTCACTCTTTTGCAGAAGTCATCAAGAAAGGTAATGTCCCCTGATTTCATCTGCGTGGGGTAAGTCCCTTCACCAATGTGTAAAAGATTTTCAGCAAAAATGAGTGCACCTGCTTCTTTTTGTTGCTGCACTCTCATATTTGTTCTTAATTTTATTGTTTTAACATTTCGCCAAAGAAAAGAAGATTTGAGGCAAGCATTGATTTCATCCGCTGGTGTTGACCTTGGTATGACAGGAAGAGTTTGACGAAAATCGCCAGCTAACACCACCAGAGCACCTCCCATGAGTTGACTATTGTCTCTTAAATCCTGCAATGTTAAGTCAAGAGCTTCAAGTGACTTTTTGTGCGCCATTGTACATTCATCCCATACAATGATTTTGCAGGTTTTTAGAACCTTTGCTTGGCCAGAGGCTTTGCTAATGTTGCATGTTGGATGTTGCTCATTGGCAATATTTAGAGGTAACCGTAGAGCCGAGTGCGCCGTTCTTCCTCCATCTAATAACGTCGAAGCAATTCCAGATGATGCTATTGCGATTGCCAAATCACGTTTCATTCTTATTTCTGCAAGGATTATGTTTATTAAGAAGGTTTTTCCTGTTCCTCCAGGAGCATCGAGAAAAAATATTCCTCCTTTTTCTTCATTGACATGATACATAATAACCTCATATGCTTCAGTTTGATCGCTGTTTAACAGAACTTTGTTGGATTCTACATATTTGTGTAGTTCTTCAATGTTATAGTTTTTTTCTCTTATCAGGTCTTTGTCTAGAATATCCCGCTCATTTCTTTTAGGAGGCTGTAATCCTAAGTCTGGTAGTGTTTTGTTGTTTATTGATAAACATTTATCCTCCAACAGAATTAGGGCCAAGTTGAAAATATCTGAAGAACAATTTGAACGAAGTGTTGAACTTGCTCTAATTGAGTTATCACGTGGTAAATCTTCGCTCATGGACTCTCTATACTTCTCCCACAGACCGTTTGGATTGGATGGGTTGCATATAGTAAGAATAATGCAAAAAAGATTTCTTATCTGCTCCGGAGAAGATCTTAAAACAGCCTCTGATAAAGTGTGGTCCCAATGTCTATCATCTTCAAGTAATCCACGCCTTTGGCAAGCTTCTCTGAAAGTCTGGCAAACTTCACCGTTTACAGTTTTTAGATATTCAAAAGAAGTAGGTCCTCGAACTGCATGAAGAAGATGTCTGAGAAAATAGCACTCTGCGTTGTTTGGGTTGACTGTATAGACACGACCCAATGCTTCACTTGCTACGGCATCTTCACCTGCAACTGGTACACCTTGTTTTCTTTTGCAAAACACCTTTTTGGACTTATTCCAAGTGTAAAAGCGAGGTACTTCTGGATATAGCAGTGTCCTGGCAAAAGCGTCACTTTGGCATAATTGAAAAAAAGCTGTCAGAGTTGTATTTGGTGGTCTTTCTGCAAGGGCTTGCGCGTTTTCACGTGTGAAGTAAACTCTCTGCCCGTTCTCTAAGTGAACATTGAGATGAACTACTGTCGGGTGGCGTTCGTGAATTGGGAAACTCATAATGCGCCAAACCGCTTCGTTGCTACTGATGTATCTCCCTATCATGTACCGAGACACTTCATCAAGAGCGTTGTCATCTGTCACTCCAAAGACAGCCATGTCACTTCCTTTGTTTACATATTTGCAGATGTATTTGATAGATTTCACAGAGCTACAGTACTCGACATTTATGTGTGCGAGAAACATTTTGGAAAGAATTGGAGAATAAGGAACAACCCACTTGTTGTCCACTTCGACTTCCGTGTTGCCTTTAATTTTAATTGTTGCCGTGAAACCACCGTCTTGTGGGGCGCGTCTTCTGTAAACTGGATAGCCATCTTCACCAGTCTGTGTATCTTTAATTAATTTCCTAGGATATTTTTTGCTGCATTTTCCGTCTTTCATACAGGGGGCGTTGGTATTGAGATGTCCGCATGGTCCATGAATCATATTTTTCTTCACTACTGCAAACAGATTAGGGTCCGTCTCTGGATCTGGAAACTCTGCAGATATGATTTGATCAATATTGACTGGGTGTAGTTTTTCCTTCAACCAAATTAAATTGTGGGAGTGTGGAAGTCCTCTTTTCTGCCATTCAATGGAGTACATCCAGCATCGGGTTTCTCCAAAAATATTATATTTAGTTAAAATATCAATGAGTTTGATCTGTTTTTGTCTAAACACTCTTGCTATTATGTCTTGACGATCACTTGACGTCTGGCCAAATGAAAGTGATTCTTTGATTTCACCCCAGTCAGGATTGCACGTAAATGTGATAAATAGGTCTGGGCGTCCATAGGATCGAACATAAGACAGTGCATCTTGTGCATATTCCTGCATCTGTCTAGGGCTTCCGGTGAAAGTTGCTGGGAGAATCACAACTTTCCCAATATTTTGAATGTCCCCATCGTTCACCAAAGCATCCTTGAGGTGTATATAGTCTTCCACGCGCAGCTTTTTTTGATTTAGACGTATGTACAGGAGTCGCTCACTCTCAATTTTTGCATACATGTCCACAACGTATTGATGGTATAGTTGTCGACATTGTAAAATATGATTTGTGGATCCATTTCTGATCATCAACCTGTATGCATAAAAGTCTAATGCTGAAACTTTTTTAACAGTTGGTGCACCTGTTACAGGATCAACCTGCTTCAGGTTGAAGTGGTATCCATCCTCGCCTTCACAAAATATGAGCGGGTATTGAAGAGCATCGTACGATCGATGTGTTTCTGAAATGCGTTGTAGTGAATTACTTCGCCTCTGAATTATGATGTCACGTTGATTGAAATCGTGGTCTGACATAATGATGGCGACTTCATTTACTTGAGGAGCATTAAAGCGACGTTCGTGTTCACCGGGCTCTCTTTTGTCTGCACGGATAACAACCTTGTATTCATCATTGGGCATGTTTTCTAGTGAAGTTTTGAAAGTATTAATGAGATGGTTGTTTTCATGAAGCATCCTTTGTAAGCTTAAAACAATATTGCGTCTCACCCCGGGGATACAATCGCATCGATGATCTACTTCAATCTGCTCATTTCCCATAAAGTAGACTTGTAGAAATTGTGGGTTTTGATCAGGAAGCGGGAGAAGAGATCCGATCCGGTGGTATATCTGTCCTTGTACTTTAAAAGTTGTTGCAAAACCGTTAAGATCCACTATTGAGGTAGCACCAAAAGACGTCATCTGAAAACATGAATTGTATCTTCTCAGATTACGCAGGAAATGTTTTGACTCTGAAGTCGTCCCAGACATTAATAACTGCAGATCATTGGGCGGTGTATTCAGGGGAGTAAGTTTAACTTTTCCACTCCTGCAGCACATTCCTGGTGGTTCTGTTTTAAATTTCTTTGCTTGACAATATTTACATATGTAGATCATTCCTCCAATATCAACATAAGGGTGTTGAGCGTAATCATGTTGGGGGTCATATTGGAATCCAGCTAAATTCAAATGTGAACTTCGTGACACCCTTGCCGTGTTTGCACTTTCCCGCTTTTTTTCAAGACGTTTCTGTCGCTCCTCTAATGTCTCGGTATCTCTTGATGTGGTTGCTATTTCTCTCATTTTTTCAAGACGTTTCTGTCGCTCCTCTAATGTCTCGGTATCTCTTGATGTGGTTGCTATTTCTCTCATTTTTTCAAGACGTTTCTGTCGCTCCTCTAATGTCTCGGTAGCCCTTGATGTGGTTTCTCCTTCCCGCTTTTTTTCAAGACGTTTTTGTCGCTCCTCCGAAGTCTCTGTAGCCCTTGATGTGGTTTCTCCTTCCCGCTTTTTTTCAAGACGTTTCTGTCGCTCCTCCGAAGTCTCTGTAGCCCTTGATGTGGTTTCTCCTTCCCGCTTTTTTTCAAGACGTTTCTGTCGCTCCTCCGAAGTCTCTGTAGCTCTTGATGTGGTTTCTCCTTCCCGCTTTTTTTCAAGACGTTTTTGTCGCTCCTCCGAAGTCTCTGTAGCTCTTGATGTGGTTTCTCCTTCCCGCTTTTTTTCAAGACGTTTTTGTCGCTCCTCCGAAGTCTCTGTAGCTCTTGATGTGGTTTCTCCTTCCCGCTTTTTTTCAAGACGTTTTTGTCGCTCCTCCGAAGTCTCTGTAGCTCTTGATGTGGTTTCTCCTTCCCGCTTTTTTTCAAGACGTTTTTGTCGCTCCTCCGAAGTCTCTGTAGCCCTTGATGTGTTTGCTTTTTCTCGCATTGTTTCAAGTCGTGTTCGACGCTCCTCTGATGTTTCTATGGCTCTTATTGTCCTGGCCCTTTCCCTTTCTTTGTCATGTCTAGCATCACTTTGTTCAACAGTTTCATTTTTTCGCAAACGTTTGGCTTTTATTGACTTTGGATTCTTTTGTCCAATTAGTTTTCTTTTCTTTGGAGGCATTTAAAGTATTGGCTTGGAAAGTTTGTCAATATTTATATATTCAACAATAATGTAGATATCTTGTATTGACTTGGACAGTTTATCAATATTTATATATTCAACAATAATGTAGATGTCTTGTATTGACTTGGAAAGCTTATCAATATTTATATATTCAACAATAATGTAGATATCTTGTATTGACTTGGACAGTTTATCAATATATTTATATTCAACAATAATGTAGATGTCTTGTTCACAATATTGTTACTACCTTGCTTTGTAAATGATCACATAAATACTATTTTTAACAATAACAAATGTTGCCCTTCTTCAACAATAATGTAGATATCTTGTATTGACTTGGACAGTTTATCAATATATTTATATTCAACAATAATGTAGATGTCTTGTTCACAATATTGTTACTACCTTGCTTTGTAAATGATCACATAAATACTATTTTTAACAATAACAAATGTTGCCCTTCTTGTTATTTTGAAAGAGAAATGGGCTTACATCTATATACAATCATGTATCATATATCAATATCATACATATCATAAACAAATAAATGCAGCATACAATAAATATGGGTATATAGACTATATGTACAACAGACAATAGTTAAAATATGCTTGATTAACTTCTTAACATTAGTATGAAAAATGACATTTAGGCCTATGTTTAGCGGTTAACCAAAACATGTGCTCCGTCTGCTTTCAATAAGCTTTCAATAAGCACGTTGCGGTGCGATGATTTAAAAATGCGCACTAAAAGCTACTCACGTATTTCCGGTAATATAAACATGAATGAATTTTTTCCCTTCAGTCAAAAAGTTAGAGCGCAAAGATTGATGACGTCATAAAAATAATCTCAGCGCATCCTTTTTTTTCTAACTTTGTGACGAAAAACTATAAAAAGTTGGAACGGCAAATTCAACATGAACCCAAAATATGTCGTTTTATTCGCGTTTTTTGACCAAACTGACCACTGCGGTCATTTAAATTTTTTTAAAACCTTGACAGTGTTCACCGCCGTAACGCAAAGAATATTTGTAGCAAATTTCACGTTTTTATGTCCAGTATTTAAAAAGATTATGCGGTATGTACATACCCAGCCAGCCAGCCAGCCAGCCAGCCACATACATATTCCTTTTGAGATTTATATATATATATGATATGATATGATATGATATATATATATATGACAAGCCGTTATGTGTCCGATTCTTCGAACGGGCTTTTTTTTAGAATATGCTTGACACATCATAGTTTTTTAGTTTTGTTTTTGCAACATACATAAAGTAGTATGTTTTTTTTTTTTGTGGTCAGTATTTTTTAAATTTATTTTTGTTTTGCACACTTTATTATACACCAATTCAATATACAACTAAAAAGGAAAAACAAATAATAATAATTTTTTTTTATTTCTTGCTCAAAGTATGACCACTATGATCGAATTTTGTGAGTTTATTGGGTAATTAAACTCTTTCTGTAAAACAGAACTCACATGTCTTTTAAAAAGTACTGTTAATTCGAAAATGATTGTTTGATATATTTTTTTGCTACAACATTAGTCGTAGATCAATATTTTTTGTTTTTGTTTTTTTTTTGTTTTTGTTGGTGTTATTTGCTATTTATTTATTGTTGCTTTGGAAGCAAACTTAGAATTAAATTTTAAATTCAACAGGAAAAACAATAACAACTGAAACCGATATGAATCATAGTTTATACAACGTATACGACATGAATTAAAACTTTAAAAAGTTGGTCCGGCAAATTTAAACATTGCCCGGCAATATAAAAATTTCCCGCTACATAGTTTATAAGACGTATACGATACAAATTAAAACTTTAAAACGTTGAGCTCGGCAATTTAAACATTGCCTGGCAATTGAAAAATTTCCCGCTACAAAGTTTATAAGACGTATACACAGAATAGGTATAGAACAGAATGCACAATCCCTATATACGCACTCACTAAAAGTTACCATTTTCCGCAATGCAGCGGTCGCTAGAGACGCTACTATAGTAAAATGAGAAATGATATCTACGTCTGCCATAAATATATACAATATATATAGGGCCTACATTATCTTTCATTATAGGCTTACTTTTATATAAATTTGACTTAATTACCCATTTTGTTTTGAACATTATATGATTAGGCCAATATGATGTAAAAATATTTTTTTGTTTTTGTTGGTGTTATTTGCTATTTATTTATTGTTGCTTTGGAAGCAAACTTAGAATTAAATTTTAAATTCAACAGGAAAAACAATAACAACTGAAACCGATATGAATCATAGTTTATACAACGTATACGACATGAATTAAAACTTTAAAAAGTTGGTCCGGCAAATTTAAACATTGCCCGGCAATATAAAAATTTCCCGCTACATAGTTTATAAGACGTATACGATACAAATTAAAATTTTAAAACGTTGAGCTCGGCAATTTAAACATTGCCTGGCAATTGAAAAATTTCCCGCTACAAAGTTTATAAGACGTATACACAGAATAGGTATAGAACAGAATGCACAATCCCTATATACGCAGTCACTAAAAGTTACCATTTTCCGCAATGCAGCGGTCGCTAGAGACGCTACTATAGTAAAATGTGAAAGGATATCTACGTCTGCCATAAATATATACAATATATATAGGGCCTACATTATCTTTCATTATAGGCTTACTTTTATATAAATTTGACTTAATTACCCATTTTGTTTTGAACATTATATGATTAGGCCAATATGATGTAAAAATATTTATTACCCGGTACTGATTTGAAAAAAAAATGGCTTAGACGTAGCTCAGTACCGGTAACTAAATTGCTACGGCTACCGGTACATAAATATATATACTTTTAAAACCAAAATAAACTTTTAAAATTATGAAGGGAAATAGGCATATAATTCATAATGAGTTAATATGAGGTTGTTTATGCTCTTGTTTATCCTTTATGGAGTCAGGAAAGCCATGCAGTTTGACATGCTCTTTTTTACGATAATCAGTCGTTTTCGCATCATTGTTGTAGTTTATTACACAACCGATTATGCACATTTTGCCAGAAATATTAGCTTTGGGTGTTCGAACTTGTAGATTTGAAGAAAAGGACGTTGTAGGCTAAAAAAGCATAAATATAGAGTGTAACCAGGACCACTGCGTTTAAATAGGCTTAGTATGGCGTCGGTATTACTGCCCAAAACAGAAATAAAATGCGATTGCGCATTCTGTTTTATACCTATTCTGTGGACATATACAACACGAATAAAAACGTGAAGGAATTTTGTATTCGCCAGATACAACGTAAGATACCCATTAAAACCATTAATCATTACCCATTATAACAATTTAAAAATATCCCGCTATAAATTACGACGCAAATTAAAACGTGAATATATTTTGTTCTATTCATTCATAAAGTACTTTAGCAAAGGTTGAAGCAAAGTTAATTTTAAATGAATACGCAAAATTTGATGACGTCATAACGAAAAGCCGGCTAGCTATCTCTGCGCAAACTTTGATGACGTCATCCTGAAAAAAATCTCAACGCCATCCTTTTTTTTATTTTTTTAGCGCGATCGATCGAAAAACTATAAAAAGTTGGCACGGCAATTTTAACATGAACCCAAAATATGTCGTTTTATTCGCGTTTTTTGACCAAACTGACCACTGCGGTCATTTTAATTTTTTTAAACCTTGACAGTGTTCACCGCCGTAACGCAAAGAATATTTGTAGCAAATTTCACGTTTTTATGTCCAGTATTTAAAAAGATTATGCGGTATGTACATACCCAGCCAGCCAGCCAGCCAGCCACATACATACATATTCCTTTTGAGATTTATATATATACAAGCCGTTATGTGCCCGGTCCTCCGAACCGGCTAAAAGTTATGTTTACATACACTCTAACTACTCAGGCAGTTATAATGAGATTGCCCGCATGACCTACGACACGAATTTAAACGTGAGTTAATTTTTTATTTGCCCGCTACAACATGAATTACCCGTTAAAATCATTACTCATCACCCATTATAACAATTACAAAATTGCCCGCTATAAATTACGACGCAAATTAAAACATGAATATATTTTGTTCTATTCATTGATTAAAAACATTCGACAGTACTTTTTTTTTTTTTTAATGATTGTTTGATATATTTTTTTTACGACAAACATTAAGTCGCAGACCTATGTTGTGTTGTTTTTGTTTATTTGCTATTTATTTATTTATTGTTGCTTTGGAAGCAAACTTAGAATTAAATTTTCTATTCAACATGTAAAACAATAACAAATGAAACCCTTATGAAATAATGTTTATAAAACGTATACGACACGAATTAAAACTTTAAAAATTTAGTTCCGGCAATTTGAACATTGCCTGGCAAATTAAACATTACCCGGTAATTTAAACATTGCCCGGTAATTTAAACATTGCCCGGTATTATAAACATTGCCCGGTATTATAAACATTGCCTGGTAATTTAAACATTGCCCGGTAATTTAAACATTGCCCGGTAATTTAAACATTGCCCGGTATTATAAACATTGCCCGGTATTATAAACATTGCCCGGTAATTTAAACATTGCCCGGTAATTTAAACATTGCCCGGTATTATAAACATTGCCCGGTATTATAAACATTGCCCGGTAATTTAAACATTGCCCGGTAATTTAAACAATGGCCGTTACCTAGGCGATAAGCCAAAAGGTGCCCAGTTCTCGGAACTTGATAAAATAACCCATGGAGTTATAAACAATAGTCTTAAGCGGGGATAAAGTATTTTCGGTAACTTTTACCATTTAAATATTGCATTCCACAAATAACGACGCAAATTAAAACAAAATTTTGTTCCCTTCTTAAACGCATAAATACGCAAAATTTGATGACGCCATATAATTATAAGCTTAAATATAGAGTGTAACCAGGACCGCTGCGTTTAAATAAGCTTAGTATGGCGTCGGTATTACTGCCCAAAAGAGAAATAAAATGCTATTGCGCATTCTGTTTTATACCTATTCTGTGGACATATACAACACGAAAAAAAACGTGAAGGAATTTTGTATTTGCCAGATACAACGTAAGATACCCATTAAAACCATTAATCATTACCCATTATAACAATTTAAAAATATCCCGCTATAAATTACGACGCAAATTAAAACGTGAATATATTTTGTTTTATTCATTCATAAAGTACATTAGCAAACGTTGAAGCAAAGTTAATTTTAAATGAATACGCAAAATTTGATGACGTCATAACAAAAAGCTGTCTAGCTATCTCTGCGCAAACTTTGATGACGTCATCCTGAAAAAAATCTCAACGCCATCCTTTTTTTTATTTTCTTAGCGCGATCGATCGAAAAACTATAAAAAGTTGGAACGGCAAATTCAACATGAACCCAAAATATGTCGTTTTATTCGCGTTTTTTGACCAAACTGACCACTGCGGTCATTTTAATTTTTTTAAAACCTTGACAGTGTTCACCGCCGTAACGCAAAGAATATTTGTAGCAAATTTCACGTTTTTATGTCCAGTATTTAAAAAGATTATGCGGTATGTACATACCCAGCCAGCCAGCCAGCCAGCCACATATTCCTTTTGAGATTTATATATATACAAGCCGTTATGTGCCCGATTCTTCGAACGGGCTTTTTTTTTAGAATATGCTTGACACATTATAGTTTTTTAGTTTTGTTTTTGCAACATACATAAAGTAGTATGTTTTTTGTTTGTGGTCAGTATTTTTTAAATTTATCTTTGTTTTGCACACTTTATTATACACCAATTCAATATACAACTAAAAAGGAAAAACAAATAATAATAATTTTTTTTTATTTCTTGCTCAAAGTATGACCACTATGATCGAATTTTGTGAGTTTATTGGGTAATTAAACTCTTTCTCTAAAACAGAACTCACATGTCTTTTAAAAAGTACTGTTAATTCGAAAATTATTGTTTGATATATTTTTTTGCTACAACATTAGTCGTAGATCAATATTTTTTTTGTGTTTTTTTTTGTTTTTTGTTGGTGTTATTTGCTATTTATTTATTGTTGCTTTGGAAGCAAACTTAGAATTAAATTTTAAATTCAACAGGAAAAACAATAACAACTGAAACCGATATGAATCATAGTTTATACAACGTATACGACATGAATTAAAACTTTAAAAAGTTGGTCCGGCAAATTTAAACATTGCCCGGCAATATAAAAATTTCCCGCTACATAGTTTATAAGACGTATACGATACAAATTAAAACTTTAAAACGTTGAGCTCGGCAATTTAAACATTGCCTGGCAATTGAAAAATTTCCCGCTACAAAGTTTATAAGACGTATACACAGAATAGGTATAGAACAGAATGCACAATCCCTATATACGCACTCACTAAAAGTTACCATTTTCCGCAATGCAGCGGTCGCTAGAGACGCTACTATAGTAAAATGAGAAATGATATCTACGTCTGCCATAAATATATACAATATATATAGGGCCTACATTATCTTTCATTATAGGCTTACTTTTATATAAATTTGACTTAATTACCCATTTTGTTTTGAACATTATATGATTAGGCCAATATGATGTAAAAATATTTATTACCCGGTACTGATTTGAAAAAAAAATGGCTTAGACGTAGCTCGGTACCGGTAACTAAATTGCTGCGGCTACCGGTACATAAATAAATATACTTTTTAAACCAAAATAAACTTTTAAAATTATGAAGGGAAATAGGCATATAATTCATAATGAGTTAATATGAGGTTGTTTATGCTGTTTTTTTTTATCCTTTATGGAGTCAGGAAAGCCATGCAGTTTGACATGCTCTTTTTTACGATAATCAGTCGTTTTCGCATCATTGTTGTAGTTTATTACACAACCGATTATGCACATTTTGCCTGAAATATTAGCTTTGGGTGTTCGAAATTGCGCATTCTGTTTTATACCTATTCTGTGGACATATACAACACGAATAAAAACGTGAAGGAATTTTTTATTTGCCAGATACAACGTAAGATACCCATTAAAACCATTAATCATTACCCATTATAACAATTTAAAAATATCCCGCTATAAATTACAACGCAAATTAAAACGTGAATATATTTTGTTCTATTCATTCATAAAGTACATTAGCAAAGGTTGAAGCGAAGTTAATTAAAATGAATACACAAAATTCGATCACGCCATAAAAAAAAAGACAACCAGCTATCCCTGCGCAAACTTTGATGATGTCATATAAAAATAATCTCTACGCGTCCTTTTGTCTTATTTTTTTAGCGCGATTGATCGAAAAACTATAAAAAGTTGGAACGGCAAATTCAACATGAACCCAAAATATGTCGTTTTATTCGCGTTTTTTGACCAAACTGACCACTGCGGTCATTTTAATTTTTTTTAAACCTTGACAGTGTTCACCGCCGTAACGCAAATAATATTTGTAGCAAATTTCACGTTTTTATGTCCAGTATTTAAAAAGATTATGCGGTATGTACATACCCAGCCAGCCAGCCACATACATATTCCTTTTGAGATTTATATATATACAAGCCGATATGTGCCCGATTCTTCGAACGGGCTTTTTTTTAGAATATGCTTGACACATTATAGTTTTTTAGTTTTGTTTTTGCAACATACATAAAGTAGTATGTTTTTTTTTGTGGTCAGTATTTTTTTAATTTATTTTTGTTTTGCACACTTTATTATACACCAATTCAATATACAACTAAAAAGGAAAAACAAATAATAATTTTTTTTTATTTCTTGCTCAAAGTATGACCACTATGATCGAATTTTGTGAGTTTATTGGGTAATTAAACTCTTTCTGTAAAACAGAACTCACACGTCTTTTAAAAAGTACTGTTAATTCGAAAATGATTGTTTGATATATTTTTTTGCTACAACATTAGTCGTAGATCAATATTTTTTTTTTTTTTTTTTTTTTTTTGGTGTTATTTGCTATTTATTTATTGTTGCTTTGGAAGCAAACTTAGAATTACATTTTAAATTCAACAGGAAAAACAATAACAACTGAAACCGATATGAATCATAGTTTATACAACGTATACGACATGAATTAAAACTTTAAAAAGTTGGTCCGGCAAATTTAAACATTGCCCGGCAATATACAAATTTCCCGCTACCGGCTAAAAGTTATGTTTACATACACTCTAACTACTCAGGCAGTTATAATGAGATTGCCCGCATGACCTACGACACGAATTTAAACGTGAGGTAATTTTTTATTTGCCCGCTACAACATGAATTACCCGTTAAAATCATTACTCATCACCCATTATAACAATTACAAAATTGCCCGCTATAAATTACGACGCAAATTAAAACATGAATATATTTTGTTCTATTCATTGATTAAGAACATTCGACAGTACTTTTATTTTTTTTTAATGATTGTTTGATATATTTTTTTTACGACTAACATTAAGTCGCAGACCTATGTTGTGTTGTTTTTGTTTATTTGCTATTTATTTATTTATTGTTGCTTTGGAAGCAAACTTATAATTAAATTTTCTATTCAACATGTAAAACAATAACAAATGAAACCCATATGAAATAATGTTTATAAAACGTATACGACACGAATTAAAACTTTAAAAAGTTAGTTCCGGCAATTTGAACATTGCCCGGCAAATTAAACATTGCCCGGTAACATAAACATTGCCCGGTAATTTAAACATTGCCCGGTAATTTAAACATTGCCCGGTAATTTAAACATTGCCCGGTATTATAAACATTGCCCGGTAATTTAAACATTGCCCGGTAATTTAAACAATGGCCGTTACCAAGGCGGTAAGCCTAAAGGTGCCCAGTTCTCGGAACTGGATAAAATAACCCATGGAGTTATAAGCAATAGTCTTAAGCGGGGATAAAGTATTTTCCGATAACTTAAACCATTTAAATATTGCATTCTACAAATTACGACGCAAATTAAAACAAAATTTTGTTCCCTTCTTAAACGCATAAATACGCAAAATTTGATGACGCCATATAATTATAAGCTTAAATATAGAGTGTAACCAGGACCACTGCGTTTAAATAAGCTTAGTAATGCGTCGGTATTACTTCCCGAAACAGAAAAAAAATGCTAAATCTATTTGCTTAAAGTTTTAAATTATTAATTAGCTTTAAGTCATGTATTCACAGTGTAAAGTATTAAAGTAGTGATAGATTAAGAAAATCAACTACAGTATTGGTAGTGTAAAGAATTTATGTTGTTTACGGCACGTAGACAATTTAAATATGAAGAAAATTTGTTCCCGTCATTGAGTTGAGATAATAAAATCCATGCACATAGTTTGATGACGTCAATTTAAACATGAATGAAAAATGTCCCTTCATTGCTATAAAATCCATGCGCAAACTTTGATGACGTCATAAAAATAATCTCAGCGCATCCTTTTTTTTCTAACTTTGTGACGAAAAACTATAAAAAGTTGTACTGGCAAAGACAATGTGAATCAAAAGTTGTGTTTTTTTCGCGTTTTTTGACCAAACTGACCACTGCGGTCATTTTAATTTTTTTAAAACCTTGACAGTGTTCACCGCCGTAACGCAAAGAATATTTGTAGCAAATTTCACGTTTTTATGTCCAGTATTTAAAAAGATTATGCGGTATGTACATACCCAGCCAGCCAGCCAGCCAGCCAGCCAGCCAGCCAGCCAGCCAGCCAGCCAGCCAGCCAGCCACATATTCCTTTTGAGATTTATATATATATATGATATGATATGATATGATATGATATGACAAGCCGTTATGTGCCCGATTCTTCGAACGGGCTTTTTTTTTAGAATATGCTTGACACATTATAGTTTTTTAGTTTTGTTTTTGCAACATACATAAAGTAGTATGTTTTTTGTTTGTGGTCAGTATTTTTTAAATTTATCTTTGTTTTGCACACTTTATTATACACCAATTCAATATACAACTAAAAAGGAAAAACAAATAATAATAATTTTTTTTTATTTCTTGCTCAAAGTATGACCACTATGATCGAATTTTGTGAGTTTATTGGGTAATTAAACTCTTTCTCTAAAACAGAACTCACATGTCTTTTAAAAAGTACTGTTAATTCGAAAATTATTGTTTGATATATTTTTTTGCTACAACATTAGTCGTAGATCAATATTTTTTTTTTGTTTTTTTTTGTTTTTTGTTGGTGTTATTTGCTATTTATTTATTGTTGCTTTGGAAGCAAACTTAGAATTAAATTTTAAATTCAACAGGAAAAACAATAACAACTGAAACCGATATGAATCATAGTTTATACAACGTATACGACATGAATTAAAACTTTAAAAAGTTGGTCCGGCAAATTTAAACATTGCCCGGCAATATAAAAATTTCCCGCTACATAGTTTATAAGACGTATACGATACAAATTAAAACTTTAAAACGTTGAGCTCGGCAATTTAAACATTGCCTGGCAATTGAAAAAATTCCCGCTACAAAGTTTATAAGACGTATACACAGAATAGGTATAGAACAGAATGCACAATCCCTATATACGCACTCACTAAAAGTTACCATTTTCCGCAATGCAGCGGTCGCTAGAGACGCTACTATAGTAAAATGAGAAATGATATCTACGTCTGCCATAAATATATACAATATATATAGGGCCTACATTATCTTTCATTATAGGCTTACTTTTATATAAATTTGACTTAATTACCCATTTTGTTTTGAACATTATATGATTAGGCCAATATGATGTAAAAATATTTATTACCCGGTACTGATTTGAAAAAAAAATGGCTTAGACGTAGCTCGGTACCGGTAACTAAATTGCTGCGGCTACCGGTACATAAATAAATATACTTTTTAAACCAAAATAAACTTTTAAAATTATGAAGGGAAATAGGCATATAATTCATAATGAGTTAATATGAGGTTGTTTATGCTGTTTTTTTTATCCTTTATGGAGTCAGGAAAGCCATGCAGTTTGACATGCTCTTTTTTACGATAATCAGTCGTTTTCGCATCATTGTTGTAGTTTATTACACAACCGATTATGCACATTTTGCCTGAAATATTAGCTTTGGGTGTTCGAAATTGCGCATTCTGTTTTATACCTATTCTGTGGACATATACAACACGAATAAAAACGTGAAGGAATTTTTTATTTGCCAGATACAACGTAAGATACCCATTAAAACCATTAATCATTACCCATTATAACAATTTAAAAATATCCCGCTATAAATTACAACGCAAATTAAAACGTGAATATATTTTGTTCTATTCATTCATAAAGTACATTAGCAAAGGTTGAAGCGAAGTTAATTAAAATGAATACACAAAATTCGATCACGCCATAAAAAAAAAAGACAACCAGCTATCCCTGCGCAAACTTTGATGATGTCATATAAAAATAATCTCTACGCGTCCTTTTGTCTTATTTTTTTAGCGCGATTGATCGAAAAACTATAAAAAGTTGGAACGGCAAATTCAACATGAACCCAAAATATGTCGTTTTATTCGCGTTTTTTGACCAAACTGACCACTGCGGTCATTTTAATTTTTTTTAAACCTTGACAGTGTTCACCGCCGTAACGCAAATAATATTTGTAGCAAATTTCGCGTTTTTATGTCCAGTATTTAAAAAGATTATGCGGTATGTACATACCCAGCCAGCCAGCCACATACATACATATTCCTTTTGAGATTTATATATATACAAGCCGTTATGTGCCCGGTCCTCCGAACCGGCTAAAAGTTATGTTTACATACACTCTAACTACTCAGGCAGTTATAATGAGATTGCCCGCATGACCTACGACACGAATTTAAACGTGAGGTAATTTTTTATTTGCCCGCTACAACATGAATTACCCGTTAAAATCATTACTCATCACCCATTATAACAATTACAAAATTGCCCGCTATAAATTACGACGCAAATTAAAACATGAATATATTTTGTTCTATTCATTGATTAAGAACATTCGACAGTACTTTTTTTTTTTTTTTAATGATTGTTTGATATATTTTTTTACGACAAACATTAAGTCGCAGACCTATGTTGTGTTGTTTTTGTTTATTTGCTATTTATTTATTTATTGTTGCTTTGGAAGCAAACTTAGAATTAAATTTTCTATTCAACATGTAAAACAATAACAAATGAAACCCTTATGAAATAATGTTTATAAAACGTATACGACACGAATTAAAACTTTAAAAATTTAGTTCCGGCAATTTGAACATTGCCCGGCAAATTAAACATTGCCCGGTCATTTAAACATTGCCCGGTAATTTAAACATTGCCCGGTATTATAAACATTGCCCGGTATTAGAAAAATTGCCCGGTAATTTAAACATTGCCCGGTAATTTAAACATTGCCCGGTAATTTAAACATTGCCCGGTATTATAAACATTGCCCGGTATTATAAACATTGCCCGGTAATTTAAACATTGCCCGGTAATTTAAACATTGCCCGGTATTATAAACATTGCCCGGTATTATAAACATTACCCGGTAATTTAAACATTGCCCGGTAATTTAAACAATGGCCGTTACCTAGGCGATAAGCCTAAAGGTGCCCAGTTCTCGGAACTGGATAAAATAACCCATGGAGTTATAAACAATAGTCTTAAGCGGGCATAAAGTATTTTCCGGTAACTTATACCATTTAAATATTGCATTTTACAAATTACGACGCAAATTAAAACAAAATTTTGTTCCCTTCTTAAACGCATAAATACGCAAAATTTGATGACGCCATATAATTATAAGCTTAAATATAGAGTGTAACCAGGACCATTGCGTTTAAATAAGCTTAGTAAGGCGTCGGTATTACTTCCCGAAACAGAAAAAAAAATGCTAAATCTATTTGCTTTGTCCTATGTTTGTAAAGTTTTAAATTATTAATTAGCTTTAAGTCATGTATTCACAGTGTAAAGTATTAAAGTAGTGATAGATTAGGAAAATCAACTACAGTATTGGTAGTGTAAAGAATTTATGTTGTTTACGGCACGTAGACAATTTAAACATGAAGAAAATTTGTTCCCGTCATTGAGTTGAGATAATAAAATCCATGCACATAGTTTGATGACGTCATTTTAAACATGAATGAAAAATGTCCCTTCATTGCTATAAAATCCATGCGCAAAGATTGATGACGTCATAAAAATAATCTCAGCGCATCCTTTTTTTTCTAACTTTGTGACGAAAAACTATAAAAAGTTGGAACGGCAAATTCAACATGAACCCAAAATATGTCGTTTTATTCGCGTTTTTTGACCAAACTGACCACTGCGGTCATTAAAAATTTTTTAAAACCTTGACAGTGTACACCGCCGTAACGCAAAGAATATTTGTAGCAAATTTCACGTTTTTATGTCCAGTATTTAAAAAGATTATGCGGTATGTACATACCCAGCCAGCCAGCCAGCCAGCCAGCCACATATTCCTTTTGAGATTTATATATATATATGATATGATATGATATATATATATATGACAAGCCGTTATGTGTCCGATTCTTCGAACGGGCTTTTTTTTTAGAATATGCTTGACACATCATAGTTTTTTAGTTTTGTTTTTGCAACATACATAAAGTAGTATGTTGTTGTTTTTTGTGGTCAGTATTTTTTAAATTTATTTTTGTTTTGCACACTTTATTATACACCAATTCAATATACAACTAAAAAGGAAAAACAAATAATAATATTTTTTTTTTATTTCTTGCTCAAAGTATGACCACTATGATCGAATTTTGTGAGTTTATTGGGTAATTAAACTCTTTCTGTAAAACAGATCTCACATGTCTTTTAAAAAGTACTGTTAATTCGAAAATAATTGTTTGATATATTTTTTTGCTACAACATTAGTCGTAGATCAATATATTTTTTTTTTGTTTTTTTTTTTGTTTTTGTTGGTGTTATTTGCTATTTATTTATTGTTGCTTTGGAAGCAAACTTAGAATTAAATTTTAAATTCAACAGGAAAAACAATAACAACTGAAACCGATATGAATCATAGTTTATACAACGTATACGACATGAATTAAAACTTTAAAAAGTTGGTCCGGCAAATTTAAACATTGCCCGGCAATATAAAAATTTCCCGCTACATAGTTTATAAGACGTATACGATACAAATTAAAACTTTAAAACGTTGAGCTCGGCAATTTAAACATTGCCTGGCAATTGAAAAATTTCCCGCTACAAAGTTTATAAGACGTATACACAGAATAGGTATAGAACAGAATGCACAATCCCTATATACGCACTCACTAAAAGTTACCATTTTCCGCAATGCAGCGGTCGCTAGAGACGCTACTATAGTAAAATGAGAAATGATATCTACGTCTGCCATAAATATATACAATATATATAGGGCCTACATTATCTTTCATGATAGGCTTACTTTTATATAAATTTGACTTAATTACCCATTTTGTTTTGAACATTATATGATTAGGCCAATATGATGTAAAAATATTTTTTTGTTTTTGTTGGTGTTATTTGCTATTTATTTATTGTTGCTTTGGAAGCAAACTTAGAATTAAATTTTAAATTCAACAGGAAAAACAATAACAACTGAAACCGATATGAATCATAGTTTATACAACGTATACGACATGAATTAAAACTTTAAAAAGTTGGTCCGGCAAATTTAAACATTGCCCGGCAATATAAAAATTTCCCGCTACATAGTTTATAAGACGTATACGATACAAATTAACATTTTAAAACGTTGAGCTTGGCAATTTAAACATTGCCTGGCAATTGAAAAATTTCCCGCTACAAAGTTTATAAGACGTATACACAGAATAGGTATAGAACAGAATGCACAATCCCTATATACGCAGTCACTAAAAGTTACCATTTTCCGCAATGCAGCGGTCGCTAGAGACGCTACTATAGTAAAATGTGAAAGGATATCTACGTCTGCCTTAAATATATACAATATATATAGGGCCTACATTATCTTTCATTATAGGCTTACTTTTATATAAATTTGACTTAATTACCCATTTTGTTTTGAACATTATATGATTAGGCCAATATGATGTAAAAATATTTATTACCCGGTACTGATTTGAAAAAAAAATGGCTTAGACGTAGCTCAGTACCGGTAACTAAATTGCTACGGCTACCGGTACATAAATATATATACTTTTAAAACCAAAATAAACTTTTAAAATTATGAAGGGAAATAGGCATATAATTCATAATGAGTTAATATGAGGTTGTTTATGCTCTTGTTTATCCTTTATGGAGTCAGGAAAGCCATGCAGTTTGACATGCTCTTTTTTACGATAATCAGTCGTTTTCGCATCATTGTTGTAGTTTATTACACAACCGATTATGCACATTTTGCCAGAAATATTAGCTTTGGGTGTTCGAACTTGTAGATTTGAAGAAAAGGACGTTGTAGGCTAAAAAAGCATAAATATAGAGTGTAACCAGGACCACTGCGTTTAAATAGGCTTAGTATGGCGTCGGTATTACTGCCCAAAACAGAAATAAAATGCGATTGCGCATTCTGTTTTATACCTATTCTGTGGACATATACAACACGAATAAAAACGTGAAGGAATTTTGTATTTGCCAGATACAACGTAAGATACCCATTAAAACCATTAATCATTACCCATTATAACAATTTAAAAATATCCCGCTATAAATTACGACGCAAATTAAAACGTGAATATATTTTGTTCTATTCATTCATAAAGTACATTAGCAAAGGTTGAAGCAAAGTTAATTTTAAATGAATACGCAAAATTTGATGACGTCATAACGAAAAGCCGGCTAGCTATCTCTGCGCAAACTTTGATGACGTCATCCTGAAAAAAATTTCAACGCCATCCTTTTTTTTATTTTTTTAGCGCGATCGATCGAAAAACTATAAAAAGTTGGCACGGCAATTTTAACATGAACCTAAAATATGTCGTTTTATTCGCGTTTTTTGACCAAACTGACCACTGCGGTCATTTTAATTTTTTTAAAACCTTGACAGTGTTCACCGCCGTAACGCAAAGAATATTTGTAGCAAATTTCACGTTTTTATGTCCAGTATTTAAAAAGATTATGCGGTATGTACATACCCAGCCACATACATACATATTCCTTTTGAGATTTATATATATACTAGCTGATGTGCCCGATTCTTCGAACGGGCTTGTATAGACTATGTTTGACACACTATAGTTTGTTTATTCTTTTTTTGTTTATTTTTTTTGCAACATTCATAAAATTGTTGTTATTTTGTTGTGGTCAGTATTTATTTTTGTATTGTTGTTTTGCAGAGATTAATATACACCCATTCAATATACAACTAAAAAGGAAAAACAAATATTCAATTTTTTTTAATTCTTGGTCAAAGTATGCCCCCTTTGCGATCTAATGGTGTTAAGTTTATTGGGTAGTTAAACTTTGTTTCTGTAAAACAGAATTGACATGTCATTTCGACAGTACTTTTAATTTTTAAATTATTGTTTGCTATATTTTTTAAAGATAACATTAAGTCGTAGACCTATGTTATTGTTGTTTTGTTTGTTTGTTGTTTTTTATTGTTGTTGTTATTTGCTATTTATTCATTTATTGTTGCTTTGGAAGGAACTTAGAATTACATTTTAAATTCAACATGAAAAACAATAACAAATGAAACCCATAAGAAACAAAGAAGAAACTTTTTTTTTATGTTTGTTAAATTATGTCCAATGATCGCATAATGATATTTTATTGGAAAATAAAATTATTTCTGTCTTACGAATTTGACAATAATTTTAAAAAAATCAATACTTTGCAATAGGCCATATGCTCATTGTAACACATCTTTATATACAACATTCCTTGTTTTTGACATTGGTGCAAATATGAATAGTTGATTAGGAGAGCCAACTCTTGAGCAGTCAACATATAATTGCCCATGGGAGAAACATGGATATTCCAAATTAATTCCAGTGCATTTGATTGATTGACCCTGTGACTTGTTAATTGTAATGGAAAATGCCAACCTGACGGGAACCTGCAGACGCTTGAAAGAGAAGGGCATGTCTGTTGGAATAATTGGGATTCTTGGAATAAACACATCTTCTCCTTTTCCTTTCCCAGTCAACACTGTCGCTTCTATCACATTAGGGAATAAACTTTTGATGCATAAGCGTGTTCCATTACAAAGTATTGGCGGGTTTATGTTTCGGAGTAGAATTATGGGTGATCCAATTTTGAGTTGAAGTTTATGCGGTGGCATCCCGGGTGTGTCCAGAGAATTTAAAAATTCCGTAGGGTAGTTAACGGTTTCATTGACATCCGTGACGGAATCAAATGATGCGTATTCAGTACATGTTCCGGGTATCATGTCCTGAATCAGGCCATTCAACTCACTGACAGATGTGTTCTTAGAAGCAAGAATTGCTCGGTCACACAGCCATTCCTTGTTAAGGTAATTTTCCGAAAGGTTCGGATACACTTGGTGGATAAGATCTTGTAGGGATGTCACTCTTTTGCAGAAGTCATCAAGAAAGGTAATGTCCCCTGATTTCATCTGCGTGGGGTAAGTCCCTTCACCAATGTGTAAAAGATTTTCAGCAAAAATGAGTGCACCTGCTTCTTTTTGTTGCTGCACTCTCATATTTGTTCTTAATTTTATTGTTTTAACATTTCGCCAAAGAAAAGAAGATTTGAGGCAAGCATTGATTTCATCCGCTGGTGTTGACCTTGGTATGACAGGAAGAGTTTGACGAAAATCGCCAGCTAACACCACCAGAGCACCTCCCATGAGTTGACTATTGTCTCTTAAATCCTGCAATGTTAAGTCAAGAGCTTCAAGTGACTTTTTGTGCGCCATTGTACATTCATCCCATACAATGATTTTGCAGGTTTTTAGAACCTTTGCTTGGCCAGAGGCTTTGCTAATGTTGCATGTTGGATGTTGCTCATTGGCAATATTTAGAGGTAACCGTAGAGCCGAGTGCGCCGTTCTTCCTCCATCTAATAACGTCGAAGCAATTCCAGATGATGCTATTGCGATTGCCAAATCACGTTTCATTCTTATTTCTGCAAGGATTATGTTTATTAAGAAGGTTTTTCCTGTTCCTCCAGGAGCATCGAGAAAAAATATTCCTCCTTTTTCTTCATTTACATGATTCATAATAACCTCATATGCTTCAGTTTGATCGCTGTTTAACAGAACTTTGTTGGATTCTACATATTTGTGTAGTTCTTCAATGTTATAGTTTTTTTCTCTTATCAGGTCTTTGTCTAGAATATCCCGCTCATTTCTTTTAGGAGGCTGTAATCCTAAGTCTGGTAGTGTTTTGTTGTTTATTGATAAACATTTATCCTCCAACAGAATTAGGGCCAAGTTGAAAATATCTGAAGAACAATTTGAACGAAGTGTTGAACTTGCTCTAATTGAGTTATCACGTGGTAAATCTTCGCTCATGGACTCTCTATACTTCTCCCACAGACCGTTTGGATTGGATGGGTTGCATATAGTAAGAATAATGCAAAAAAGATTTCTTATCTGCTCCGGAGAAGATCTTAAAACAGCCTCTGATAAAGTGTGGTCCCAATGTCTATCATCTTCAAGTAATCCACGCCTTTGGCAAGCTTCTCTGAAAGTCTGGCAAATTTCACCGTTTACAGTTTTTAGATATTCAAAAGAAGTAGGTCCTCGAACTGCAAGAAGAAGATGTCTGAGAAAATAGCACTCTGCGTTGTTTGGGTTGACTGTATAGACACGACCCAATGCTTCACTTGCTACGACATCTTCACCTGCAACTGGTACACCTTGTTTTCTTTTGCAAAACACCTTTTTGGACTTATTCCAAGTGTAAAAGCGAGGTACTTCTGGATATAGCAGTGTCCTGGCAAAAGCGTCACTTTGGCATAATTGAAAAAAAGCTGTCAGAGTTGTATTTGGTGGTCTTTCTGCAAGGGCTTGCGCGTTTTCACGTGTGAAGTAAACTCTCTGCCCGTTCTCTAAGTGAACATTGAGATGAACTACTGTCGGGTGGCGTTCGTGAATTGGGAAACTCATAATGCGCCAAACCGCTTCGTTGCTACTGATGTATCTCCCTATCATGTACCGAGACACTTCATCAAGAGCGTTGTCATCTGTCACTCCAAAGACAGCCATGTCACTTCCTTTGTTTACATATTTGCAGATGTATTTGATAGATTTCACAGAGCTACAGTACTCGACATTTATGTGTGCGAGAAACATTTTGGAAAGAATTGGAGAATAAGGAACAACCCACTTATTGTCCACTTCGACTTCCGTGTTGCCTTTAATTTTAATTGTTGCCGTGAAACCACCGTCTTGTGGGGCGCGTCTTCTGTAAACTGGATAGCCATCTTCACCAGTCTGAGTATCTTTAATTAATTTCCTAGGATATTTTTTGCTGCATTTTCCGTCTTTCATACAGGGTGCGTTGGTATTGAGATGTCCGCATGGTCCATGAATCATATTTTTCTTCACTACTGCAAACAGATTAGGGTCCATCTCTGGATCTGGAAACTCTGCAGATATGATTTGATCAATATTGACTGGGTGTAGTTTTTCCTTCAACCAAATTAAATTGTGGGAGTGTGGAAGTCCTCTTTTCTGCCATTCAATGGAGTACATCCAGCATCGGGTTTCTCCAAAAATATTATATTTAGTTAAAATATCAATGAGTTTGATCTGTTTTTGTCTAAACACTCTTGCTATTATGTCTTGACGATCACTTGACGTCTGGCCAAATGAAAATGATTCTTTGATTTCACCCCAGTCAGGATTGCACGTAAATGTGATAAATAGGTCTGGGCGTCCATAGGATCGAACATAAGACAGTGCATCTTGTGCATATTCCTGCATCTGTCTAGGGCTTCCGGTGAAAGTTGCTGGGAGAATCACAACTTTCCCAATATTTTGAATGTCCCCATCGTTCACCAAAGCAACCTTGAGGTGTATATAGTCTTCCACGCGCAGCTTTTTTTGATTTAGACGTATGTACAGGAGTCGCTCACTCTCAATTTTTGCATACATGTCCACAACGTATTGATGGTATAGTTGTCGACATTGTAAAATATGATTTGTGGATCCATTTCTGATCATCAACCTGTATGCATAAAAGTCTAATGCTGAAACTTTTTTAACAGTTGGTGCACCTGTTACAGGATCAACCTGCTTCAGGTTGAAGTGGTATCCATCCTCGCCTTCACAAAATATGAGCGGGTATTGAAGAGCATCGTACGATCGATGTGTTTCTGAAATGCGTTGTAGTGAATTACTTCGCCTCTGAATTATGATGTCACGTTGATTGAAATCGTGGTCTGACATAATGATGGCGACTTCATTTACTTGAGGAGCATTAAAGCGACGTTCGTGTTCACCGGGCTCTCTTTTGTCTGCACGGATAACAACCTTGTATTCATCATTGGGCATGTTTTCTAGTGAAGTTTTGAAAGTATTAATGAGATGGTTGTTTTCATGAAGCATCCTTTGTAAGCTTAAAACAATATTGCGTCTCACCCCGGGGATACAATCGCATCGATGATCTACTTCAATCTGCTCATTTCCCATAAAGTAGACTTGTAGAAATTGTGGGTTTTGATCAGGAAGCGGGAGAAGAGATCCGATCCGGTGGTATACCTGTCCTTGTACTTTAAAAGTTGTTGCAAAACCGTTAAGATCCACTATTGAGGTAGCACCAAAAGACGTCATCTGAAAACATGAATTGTATCTTCTCAGATTACGCAGGAAATGTTTTGACTCTGAAGTCGTCCCAGACATTAATAACTGCAGATCATTGGGCGGTGTATTCAGGGGAGTAAGTTTAACTTTTCCACTCCTGCAGCACATTCCTTGTGGTTCTGTTTTAAATTTCTTTGCTTGACAATATTTACACATGTAGATCATTCCTCCAATATCAACATAAGGGTGTTGAGCGTAATCATGTTGGGGGTCATATTGGAATCCAGCTAAATTCAAATGTGAACTTCGTGACACCCTTGCCGTGTTTGCACTTTCCCGCTTTTTTTCAAGACGTTTCTGTCGCTCCTCTAATGTCTCGGTATCTCTTGATGTGGTTGCTATTTCTCTCATTTTTTCAAGACGTTTCTGTCGCTCCTCTAATGTCTCGGTATCTCTTGATGTGGTTGCTATTTCTCTCATTTTTTCAAGACGTTTTTGTCGCTCCTCCGAAGTCTCTGTAGCCCTTGATGTGGTTTCTCCTTCCCGCTTTTTTTCAAGACGTTTTTGTCACTCCTCCGAAGTCTCTGTAGCCCTTGATGTTGTTTCTCCTTCCCGCTTTTTTTCAAGACGTTTCTGTCGCTCCTCCGAAGTCTCTGTAGCTCTTGATGTGGTTTCTCGTTCCCGCTTTTTTTCAAGACGTTTCTGTCGCTCCTCCGAAGTCTCTGTAGCTCTTGATGTGTTTGCTTTTTCTCGCATTGTTTCAAGTCGTGTTCGACGCTCCTCTGATGTTTCTATGGCTCTTATTGTCTTGGCCCTTTCCCTTTCTTTGTCATGTCTAGCATCACTTTGTTCAACAGTTTCATCTTTTCGCAAACGTTTGGCTTTTATTGACTTTGGATTCTTTTGTCCAATTAGTTTTCTTTTCTTTGGAGGCATTTAAAGTATTGGCTTGGAAAGCTTATCAATATTTATATATTCAACAATAATGTAGATCTCTTGTATTGGCTTGGACAGTTTATCAATATTTATATATTCAACAATAATGTAGATGTCTTGTATTGACTTGGAAAGCTTATCAATATTTATATATTCAACAATAATGTAGATATCTTGTATTGACTTGGACAGTTTATCAATATATTTATATTCAACAATAATGTAGATGTCTTGTTCACAATATTGTTACTACCTTGCTTTGTAAATGATCACATAAATACTATTTTTAACAATAGCAAATGTTGCCCTTCTTGTTATTTTGAAAGAGAAATGGGCTTACATCTATATACAATCATGTATCATATATCAATATCATACATATCATAAACACATAAACGCAGCATACAATAAATATGGGTATATAGACTATATGTACAACAGACAATAGTTAAAATATGCTTGATTAACTTCTTAACATTAGTATGAAAAATGACATTTAGGCCTATGTTTAGCGGTTAACCAAAACATGTGCTCCCTCTGCTTTCAATAAGCTTTCAATAAGCACGTCGCGGTGCGATGATTTAAAAATGCGCACCAAAAGCTACTCACGTATTTCCGGTAATATAAACATGAATGAATTTTTTCCCTTCAGTCACAAAGTTAGAGCGCAAAGATTGATGACGTCATAAAAATAATCTCAGCGCATCCTTTTTTTTCTAACTTTGTGACGAAAAACTATAAAAAGTTGGAACGGCAAATTCAACATGAACCCAAAATATGTCGTTTTATTCGCGTTTTTTGACCAAACTGACCACTGCGGTCATTTTAATTTTTTTAAAACCTTGACAGTGTTCACCGCCGTAACGCAAAGAATATTTGTAGCAAATTTCACGTTTTTATGTCCAGTATTTAAAAAGATTATGCGGTATGTACATACCCAGCCAGCCAGCCACATACATATTCCTTTTGAGATTTATATATATATATGATATGATATGATATGATATGATATGATATGATATGATATGACAAGCCGTTATGTGCCCGATTCTTCGAACGGGCTTTTTTTTTAGAATATGCTTGACACATTATAGTTTTTTAGTTTTGTTTTTGCAACATACATAAAGTAGTATGTCTTTTGTTTGTGGTCAGTATTTTTTAAATTTATCTTTGTTTTGCACACTTTATTATACACCAATTCAATATACAACTAAAAAGGAAAAACAAATAATAATAATTTTTTTATATTTCTTGCTCAAAGTATGACCACTATGATCGAATTTTGTGAGTTTATTGGGTAATTAAACTCTTTCTGTAAAACAGAACTCACATGTCTTTTAAAAAGTACTGTTAATTCGAAAATGATTGTTTGATATATTTTTTTGCTAAAACATTAGTCGTAGATCAATATTTTTTTGGTGTTTTTGTTTTTG
Organism: Anisus vortex; assembly: GCA_949126835.1. NCBI lineage: Eukaryota > Metazoa > Mollusca > Gastropoda > Planorbidae > Anisus > Anisus vortex. The sequence continues at coordinate 25,134,822 of OX421498.1, forward strand.
TTGGTGTTATTTGCTATTTATTTATTGTTGCTTTGGAAGCAAACTTAGAATTAAATTTTATATTCAACAGGAAAAACAATAACAACTGAAACCGATATGAATCATAGTTTATACAACGTATACGACATGAATTAAAACTTTAAAAAGTTGGTCCGGCAAATTTAAACATTGCCCGGCAATATAAAAATTTCCCGCTACATAGTTTATAAGACGTATAAGATACAAATTAAAACTTTAAGACGTTGAGCTCGGCAATTTAAACATTGCCTGGCAATTGAAAAATTTCCCGCTACAAAGTTTATAAGACGTATACACAGAATAGGTATAGAACAGAATGCACAATCCCTATATACGCACTCACTAAAAGTTACCATTTTCCGCAATGCAGCGGTCGCTAGAGACGCTACTATAGTAAAATGAGAAATGATATCTACGTCTGCCATAAATATATACAATATATATAGGGCCTACATTATCTTTCATTATAGGCTTACTTTTATATAAATTTGACTTAATTACCCATTTTGTTTTGAACATTATATGATTAGGCCAATATGATGTAAAAATATTTATTACCCGGTACTGTTTTGAAAAAAAAATGGCTTAGACGTAGCTCGGTACCGGTAACTAAATTGCTGCGGCTACCGGTACATAAATAAATATACTTTTTAAACCAAAATAAACTTTTAAAATTATGAAGGGAAATAGGCATATAATTTATAATGAGTTAATATGAGGTTGCTTATGCTGTTTTTTTATCCTTTATGGAGTCAGGAAAGCCATGCAGTTTGACTTGCTCTTTTTTACGATAATCAGTCGTTTTCGCATTATTGTTGTAGTTTATTACACAACCGTTTATGCACATTTTGCCTGAAATATTAGCTTTGGGTGTTCGAACTTGTAGATTTGAAGAAAAGGACGTTGTAGGCTAAATAAGCATAAATATAGAGTGTAACCAGGACCACTGCGTTTAAATAGGCTTAGTATGGCGTCGGTATTACTGCCCAAAACAGAAATAAAATGCGATTGCGCATTCTGTTTTATACCTATTCTGTGGACATATACAACACGAATAAAAACGTGAAGGAATTTTGTATTTGCCAGATACAACGTAAGATACCCATTAAAACCATTAATCATTACCCATTATAACAATTTAAAAATATCCCGCTATAAATTACGACGCAAATTAAAACGTGAATATATTTTGTTCTATTCATTTATAAATTACATTAGCAAAGGTTGAAGCGAAGTTAATTAAAATGAATACGCAAAATTCGATGACGCCATAAAAAAAAGACAACCAGCTATCCCTGCGCAAACTTTGATGACGTCATATAAAAATAATCTCTGCACGTCCTTTTGTCTTATTTTTTTAGCGCGATTGATCGAAAAACTATAAAAAGTTGGAACGGCAAATTCAACATGAACCCAAAATATGTCGTTTTATTCGCGTTTTTTGACCAAACTGACCACTGCGGTCATTTTAATTTTTTTAAAACCTTGACAGTGTTCACCGCCGTAACGCAAAAAATATTTGTAGCGAATTTCACGTTTTTATGTCCAGTATTTAAAAAGATTATGCGGTATGTACATACCCAGCCAGCCACATACATACATATTCCTTTTGAGATTTATATATATACAAGCCGATATGTGCCCGATTCTTCGAACGGGCTTTTTTTTTAGAATATGCTTGACACATTATAGTTTTTTAGTTTTGTTTTTGCAACATAAATAAAGTAGTATTTTTTTGTGGTCAGTATTTATTTTTGTTTTGCACACTTTATTATACACCAATTCAATATACAACTAAAAAGGAAAAACAAATAATAATAATTTTTTTTTATTTCTTGCTCAAAGCATAACCACTATGATCGAATTTTGTGAGTTTATTGGGTAATTAAACTCTTTCTGTAAAACAGAACTCACATGTCATTTAAAAAGTACTGTTAATTCAAAAATGATTGTTTGATATATTTTTTTGCTACAACATTAGTCGTAGATCAATATTTATTTATTTTTTTGTTTTTTTTTTGTTTTTTTTTGGTGTTATTTGCTATTTATTTATTGTTGCTTTGGAAGCAAACTTAGAATTTAATTTTAAATTCAACAGGAAAAACAATAACAACTGAAACCGATATGAATCATAGTTTATACAACGTATACGACATGAATTAAAACTTTAAAAAGTTGGTCCGGCAAATTCAAAAATTGCCCGGCAATATAAAAATTTCCCGCTACATAGTTTATAAGACGTATACGATACAAATTAAAACTTTAAAACGTTGAGCTCGGCAATTTAAACATTGCCTGGCAATTGAAAAATTTCCCGCTACAAAGTTTATAAGACGTATACACGGAATAGGTATAGGACAGAATGCACAATCCCTTTATACGCACTCACTAAAAGTTACCATTTTCCGCAATGCAGCGGTCGCTAGAGACGCTACTATAGTAAAATGAGAAATGATATCTACGTCTGCCATAAATATATACAATATATATAGGGCCTACATTATCTTTCATTATAGGCTTACTTTTATATAAATTTGACTTAATTACCCATTTTGTTTTGAACATTATATGATTAGGCCAATATGATGTAAAAATATTTATTACCCGGTACTGATTTGAAAAAAAAATGGCTTAGACGTAGCTCGGTACCGGTAACTAAATTGCTGCGGCTACCGGTACATAAATAAATATACTTTTTAAACCAAAATAAACTTTTAAAATTATGAAGGGAAATAGGCATATAATTTATAATGAGTTAATATGAGGTTGTTTATGCTGTTTTTTTATCCTTTATGGAGTCAGGAAAGCCATGCAGTTTGACTTGCTCTTTTTTACGATAATCAGTCGTTTTCGCATTATTGTTGTAGTTTATTACACAACCGTTTATGCACATTTTGCCTGAACTATTAGCTTTGGGTGTTCGAACTTGTAGATTTGAAGAAAAGGACGTTGTAGGCTAAATAAGCATAAATATAGAGTGTAACCAGGACCACTGCGTTTAAATAGGCTTAGTATGGCGTCGGTATTACTGCCCAAAACAGAAATAAAATGCGATTGCGCATTCTGTTTTATACCTATTCTGTGGACATATACAACACGAATAAAAACGTGAAGGAATTTTGTATTTGCCAGATACAACGTAAGATACCCATTAAAACCATTAATCATTACCCATTATAACAATTTAAAAATATCCCGCTATAAATTACGACGCAAATTAAAACGTGAATATATTTTGTTCTATTCATTTATAAATTACATTAGCAAAGGTTGAAGCGAAGTTAATTAAAATGAATACGCAAAATTCGATGACGCCATAAAAAAAAGACAACCAGCTATCCCTGCGCAAACTTTGATGACGTCATATAAAAATAATCTCTGCACGTCCTTTTGTCTTATTTTTTTAGCGCGATTGATCGAAAAACTATAAAAAGTTGGAACGGCAAATTCAACATGAACCCAAAATATGTCGTTTTATTCGCGTTTTTTGACCAAACTGACCACTGCGGTCATTTTAATTTTTTTAAAACCTTGACAGTGTTCACCGCCGTAACGCAAAAAATATTTGTAGCAAATTTCACGTTTTTATGTCCAGTATTTAAAAAGATTATGCGGTATGTACATACCCACATATATACATACATACATACATACATACATATTCCTTTTGAGATTTATATATATACAAGCCGTTATGTGCCCGGTCCTCCGAACCGGCTACAAGTTATGTTTACATACACTCTAACTACTCAGGCAGTTATAATGAGATTGCCCGCATGACCTACGACACGAATTTAAACGTGAGGTAATTTTTTATTTGCCCGCTACAACATGAATTACCCGTTAAAATCATTACTCATCACCCATTATAACAATTACAAAATTGCCCGCTATAAATTACGACGCAAATTAAAACATGAATATATTTTGTTCTATTCATTGATTAAGAACATTCGACAGTACTTTTTTTTTTTTTTATGATTGTTTGATATATTTTTTTTACGACAAACATTAAGTCGCAGACCTATGTTGTGTTGTTTTTGTTTATTTGCTATTTATTTATTTATTGTTGCTTTGGAAGCAAACTTAGAATTAAATTTTCTATTCAACATGTAAAACAATAACAAATGAAACCCTTATGAAATAATGTTTATAAAACGTATACGACACGAATTAAAACTTTAAAAATTTAGTTCCGGCAAATTAAACATTGCCCGGTAATTTAAACATTGCCCGGTAATTTAAACATTGCCCGGTATTATAAACATTGCCCGGTATTGTAAACATTGCCCGGTAATTTAAACATTGCCCGGTAATTTAAACATTGCCCGGTAATTTAAACATTGCCCGGTATTATAAACATTGCCCGGTATTATAAACATTGCCCGGTAATTTAAACATTGCCCGGTAATTTAAACATTGCCCGGTATTATAAACATTGCCCGGTATTATAAACATTGCCCGGTAATTTAAACATTGCCCGGTAATTTAAACAATGGCCGTTACCTAGGCGATAAGCCTAAAGGTGCCCAGTTCTCGGAACTGGATAAAATAACCCATGGAGTTATAAACAATAGTCTTAAGCGGGGATAAAGTATTTTCCGGTAACTTATACCATTTAAATATTGCATTCCACAAATAACGACGCAAATTAAAACTAAATTTTGTTCCCTTCTTAAACGCATAAATACGCAAAATTTGATGACGCCATATAATTATAAGCTTAAATATAGAGTGTAACCAGGACCACTGCGTTTAAATAAGCTTAGTAATGCGTCGGTATTACTTCCCGAAACAGAAAAAAAAATGCTAAATCTATTTGCTTTGTCCTATGTTTGTAAAGTTTTAAATTATTAATTAGCTTTAAGTCATGAATTCACAGTGTAAAGTATTAAAGTAGTGATAGATTAAGAAAATCAACTACAGTATTGGTAGTGTAAAGAATTTATGTTGTTTACGGCACGTAGACAATTTAAACATGAAGAAAATTTGTTCCCGTCATTGAGTTGAGATAATAAAATCCATGCACATAGTTTGATGACGTCAATTTAAACATGAATGAAAAATGTCCCTTCATTGCTATAAAATCCATGCGCAAAGATTGATGACGTCATAAAAATAATCTCAACGCCATCCTTTTTTTTTTATTTTCTTAGCGCGATCGATCGAAAAACTATAAAAAGTTGGAACGGAAAATTCAACATGAACCCAAAATATGTCGTTTTATTCGCGTTTTTTGACCAAACTGACCACTGCGGTCATTTTAATTTTTTTAAAACCTTGACAGTGTTCACCGCCGTAACGCAAAGAATATTTGTAGCAAATTTCACGTTTTTATGTCCAGTATTTAAAAAGATTATGCGGTATGTACATACCCAGCCAGCCAGCCAGCCAGCCACATACATATTCCTTTTGAGATTTATATATATACAAGCCGTTATGTGCCCGGTCCTCCGAACCGGCTAAAAGTTATGTTTACATACACACTAACTACTCAGGCAGTTATAATGAGATTGCCCGCATGACCTACGACACGAATTTAAACGTGAGGTAATTTTTTATTTGCCCGCTACAACATGAATTACCCGTTAAAATCATTACTCATCACCCATTATAACAATTACAAAATTGCCCGCTATAAATTACGACGCAAATTAAAACATGAATATATTTTGTTCTATTCATTGATAAAGAACATTCGACAGTACTTTTTTTTTTTTTTTAATGATTGTTTGATATATTTTTTTACGACAAACAATAAGTCGCAGACCTATGTTGTGTTGTTTTTGTTTATTTGCTATTTATTTATTTATTGTTGCTTTGGAAGCAAACTTAGAATTAAATTTTCTATTCAACATGTAAAACAATAACAAATGAAACCCATATGAAATAGTGTTTATAAAACGTATACGACACGAATTAAAACTTTAAAAGTTAGTTCCGGCAATTCGAACATTGCCCGGCAAATTAAACATTGCCCGGTTATATAAACATTGCCCGGTAATTTAAACATTGCCCGGTAATTTAAACATTGCCCGGTAATTTAAACATTGCCCGGTAATTTAAACATTGCCCGGTAATTTAAACATTACCCGGTAATTTAAACGTTGCCCGGTATTATAAACATTGCCCGGTAATTTAAACATTGCCCGGTAATTTAAACATTGCCCGGTAATTTAAACATTGCCCGGTAATTTAAACATTGCCCGGTAATTTAAACATTGCCCGGTATTATAAACATTGCCCGGTAATTTAAACATTGCCCGGTAATTTAAACAATGGCCGTTACCAAGGCGATAAGCCTAAAGGTGCCCAGTTCTCGTAACTGGATAAAATAACCCATGGAGTTATAAACAATAGTCTTCCATTTAAATATTGCATTCTACAAATTACGACGCAAATTAAAACAACTTCTTAAACGCATAAATACGCAAAATTTGATGACGCCATATAATTATAAGCTTAAATATAGAGTGTAACCAGGACCACTGCGTTTAAATATGCTTAATAAGGCGTCGGTATTACTTCCCGAAACAGAAAAAAAAATACTATATCTATTTGCTTTGTCCTATGTTTGTAAAGTTTTAAATTATTAATTAGCTTTAAGTCATGTATTCACAGTGTAAAGTATTAAAGTAGTGATAGATTAAGAAAATCAACTACAGTATTGGTAGTGTAAAGAATTTATGTTGTTTACGGCACGTAGACAATTTAAACATGAAGAAAATTTGTTCCCGTCATTGAGTTGAGATAAAAATCCATGCACATAGTTTGATGACGTCAATTTAAACATGAATGAAAAATGTCCCTTCATTGCTATAAAATCCATGCGCAAAAATTGATGACGTCATAAAAATAATCTCAGCGCATCCTTTTTTTTCTAACCTTGTGACGAAAAACTATAAAAAGTTGTACTGGCAAAGACAATGTGAATCAAAAGTTGTGTTTTATTCGCGTTTTTTGACCAAACTGACCACTGCGGTCATTTTAATTTTTTTTAAACCTTGACAGTGTTCACCGCCGTAACGCAAAGAATATTTGTAGCAAATTTCACGTTTTTATGTCCAGTATTTAAAAAGATTATGCGGTATGTACATACCCAGCCAGCCAGCCAGCCAGCCAGCCAGCCACATATTCCTTTTGAGATTTATATATATACAAGCCGTTATGTGCCCGATTCTTCGAACGGGCTTTTTTTAAGAATATGCTTGACACATTATAGTTTTTTAGTTTTGTTTTTGCAACATACATAAAGTAGTATGGTTTTTTTTTGTGGTCAGTATTTTTTTAATTAATTTTTGTTTTGCACACTTTATTATACACCAATTCAATATACAACTAAAAAGGAAAAACAAATAATAATATTTTTTTTTATTTCTTGCTCAAAGTATGACCACTATGATCGAATTTTGTGAGTTTATTGGGTAATTAAACTCTTTCTGTAAAACAGAACTCACATGTCTTTTAAAAAGTACTGTTAATTCGAAAATGATTGTTTGATATATTTTTTTGCTGCAATATTAGTCGTAGATCAATATTATTTTTTTTTTGTTTTTGTTGGTGTTATTTGCTATTTATTTATTGTTGCTTTGGAAGCAAACTTAGAATTAAATTTTAAATTCAACAGGAAAAACAATAACAACTGAAACCGATATGAATCATAGTTTATACAACGTATACGACATGATTTAAAACTTTAAAAAGTTGGTCCGGCAAATTTAAACATTGCCCGGCAATATAAAAATTTCCCGCTACATAGTTTATAAGACGTATACGATACAAATTAAAACTTTAAAACGTTGAGCTCGGCAATTTAAACATTGCCTGGCAATTGAACAATTTCCCGCTACAAAGTTTATAAGACGTATACACAGAATAGGTATAGAACAGAATGCACAATCCCTATATACGCACTCACTTAAAGATACCATTTTCCGCAATGCAGCGGTCGCTAGAGACGCTACTATAGTAAAATGAGAAATGATTTCTACGTCTGCCATAAATATATACAATATATATAGGGCCTACATTATCTCTCATTATAGGCTTACTTTTATATAAATTTGACTTAATTACCCATTTTGTTTTGAACATTTTATGATTAAGCCAATATGATGTAAAAATATTTATTACCCGGTACTGATTTGAAAAAAAAATGGCTTAGACGTAGCTCGGTACCGGTAACTAAATTGCTGCGGCTACCAGTACATAAATATATATACTTTTTAAACCAAAATAAAATTTTAAAATTATGAAGGGAAATAAGCATATAATTCATAATGAGTTAATATGAGGTTGTTTATGTTGTTGTTTATCCTTTATGGAGTCAGGAAAGCCATGCAGTTTGACATGCTCTTTTTTACGATAGTTTTTTACACAACCGTTTATGCACATTTTGCCTGAACTATTAGCTTTGGGTGTTCGAACTTGTAGATTTGAAGAAAAGGACGTTGTAGGCTAAATAAGCATAAATATAGAGTGTAACCAGGACCGCTGCGTTTAAATAAGCTTAGTATGGCGTCGGTATTACTGCTCAAAACAGAAATATAATGCGATTGCGCATTCTGTTTTATACCTATTCTGTGGACATATACAACACGAATAAAAACGTGAAGGAATTTTTTATTTGCCAGATACAACGTAAGATACCCATTAAAACCATTAATCATTACCCATTATAACAATTTAAAAATATCCCGCTATAAATTACGACGCAAATTAAAACGTGAATATATTTTGTTCTATTCATTCATAAAATACATTAGCAAACATTGAAGCAAAGTTAATTTTAAATGAATACGCAAAATTTGATGACGTCATAACGAAAAGCCGGCTAGCTATCTCTGCGCAAACTTTGATGACGTCATCCTAAAAAAAATCTCAACGCCATCCTTTTTTTATTTTTTTTAGCGCGATCGATGGAAAAACGATAAAAAGTTGGAACGGCAATTTTAACATGAACCCAAAATATGTCGTTTTATTCGCGTTTTTTGACCAAACTGACCACTGCGGTCATTTAAATTTTTTTAAAACCTTGACAGTGTTCACCGCCGTAACGCAAAGAATATTTGTAGCAAATTTCACGTTTTTATGTCCAGTATTTAAAAAGATTATGCGGTATGTACATACCCAGCCAGCCAGCCAGCCAGCCACATACATACATATTCCTTTTGAGATTTATATATATACTAGCCGATTATGTGCCCGGTCCTCCGAACCGGCTAAAAGTTATGTTTACATACACTCTAACTACTCAGGCAGTTATAATGAGATTGCCCGCATGACCTACGACACGAATTTAAACGTGAGGTAATTTTTTATTTGCCCGCTACAACATGAATTACCCGTTAAAATCATTACTCATCACCCATTATAACAATTACAAAATTGCCCGCTATAAATTACGACGCAAATTAAAACATGAATATATTTTGTTCTATTCATTGATTAAGAACATTCGACAGTACTTTTTTTTTTAATGATTGTTTGATATATTTTTTACGACAAACATTAAGTCGCAGACCTATGTTGTGTTGTTTTTGTTTATTTGCTATTTATTTATTTATTGTTGCTTTGGAAGCAAACTTAGAATTAAATTTTCTATTCAACATGTAAAACAATAACAAATGAAACTCTTATGAAATAATGTTTATAAAACGTATACGACACGAATTAAAACTTTAAAAATTTAGTTCCGGCAATTTGAACATTGCCCGGCAAATTAAACATTGCCCTGTAATTTAAACATTGCACGGTAATTTAAACATTGCCCGGTATTATAAACATTGCCCGGTATTATAAACATTGCCCGGTATTATAAACATTGCCCGGTAATTTAAACATTGCCCGGTAATTTAAACATTGCCCGGTAATTTAAACATTGCCCGGTATTATAAACATTGCCCGGTATTATAAACATTGCCCGGTAATTTAAACATTGCCCGGTAATTTAAACATTGCCCGGTATTATAAACATTGCCCGGTATTATAAACATTGCCCGGTAATTTAAACATTGCCCGGTAATTTAAACAATGGCCGTTACCTAGGCGATAAGCCTAAAGGTGCCCAGTTCTCGGAACTGGATAAAATAACCCATGGAGTTATAAACAATAGTCTTAAGCGGGGATAAAGTATTTTCCGGTAACTTTAACCATTTAAATATTGCATTCTACAAATTACGACGCAAATTAAAACAAAATTTTGTTCCCTTCTTAAACGCATAAATACGCAAAATTTGATGACGCCATATAATTATAAGCTTAAATATAGAGTGTAACCAGGACCACTGCGTTTAAATAAGCTTAGTAATGCGTCGGTATTACTTCCCGAAACAGAAAAAAAATGCTAAATCTATTTGCTTTGTCCTATGTTTGTAAACTTTTAAATTATTAATTAGCTTTAAGTCATGTATTCACAGTGTAAAGTATTAAAGTAGTGATAGATTAAGAAAATCAACTACAATATTGGTAGTGTAAAGAATTTATGTTGTTTACGGCACGTAGACAATTTAAACATGAAGAAAATTTGTTCCCGTCATTGAGTTGAGATAAAAATCCATGCACATATTTTGATGACGTCAATTTAAACATGAATGAAAAATGTCCCTTCATTGCTATAAAATCCATGCGCAAAGATTGATGACGTCATAAAAATAATCTCAGCGCTTCCTTTTTTTTCTAACCTTGTGACGAAAAATTATAAAAAGTTGTACTGGCAAAGACAATGTGAATCAAAAGTTGTGTTTTATTCGCGTTTTTTGACCAAACTGACCACTGCGGTCATTTTAATTTTTTTTAAACCTTGACAGTGTTCACCGCCGTAACGCAAAGAATATTTGTAGCAAATTTCACGTTTTTATGTCCAGTATTTAAAAAGATTATGCGGTATGTACATACCCAGCCAGCCAGCCAGCCAGCCAGCCAGCCAGCCACATACATACATACATATTCCTTTTGAGATTTATATATATACAAGCCGTTATGTGCCCGATTCTTCGAACGGGCTTTTTTTTTAAAATATGCTTGACACATTATAGTTTTTTAGTTTTGTTTTTGCAACATACATAAAGTAGTATGTTTTTTTTTTTGTGGTCAGTATTTTTTAAATTTATTTTTGTTTTGCACACTTTATTATACACCAATTCAATATACAACTAAAAAGGAAAAACAAATAATAATAATTTTTTTTTATTTCTTGCTCAAAGTATGACCACTATGATCGAATTTTGTGAGTTTATTGGGTAATTAAACTCTTTCTGTAAAACAGAACTCACATGTCTTTTAAAAAGTACTGTTAATTCGAAAATTATTGTTTGATATATTTTTTTGCTACAACATTAGTCGTAGATCAATATTTGTTGTTTTTTTTTTTTTTTTTTTTTTTTTTTTTTTTGTTGTTGGTGTTATTTGCTATTTATTTATTGTTGCTTTGGAAGCAAACTTAGAATTAAATTTTAAATTCAACAGGAAAAACAATAACAACTGAAACCGATATGAATCATAGTTTATACAACGTATACGACATGAATTAAAACTTTAAAAAGTTGGTCCGGCAAATTTAAACATTGCCCGGCAATATAAAAATTTCCCGCTACATAGTTAATAAGACGTATACGATACAAATTAAAACTTTAAAACGTTGAGCTCGGCAATTTAAACATTGCCTGGCAATTGAAAAATTTCCCGCTACAAAGTTTATAAGACGTATACACAGAATAGGTATAGAACAGAATGCACAATCCCTATATACGCAGTCACTAAAAGTTACCATTTTCCGCAATGCAGCGGTCGCTAGAGACGCTACTATAGTAAAATGAGAAATGATATCTACGTCTGCCATAAATATATACAATATATATAGGGCCTACATTATCTTTCATTATAGGCTTACTTTTATATAAATTTGACTTAATTACCCATTTTGTTTTGAACATTATATGATTAGGCCAATATGATGTATAAATATTTTTATTGCCCGGTACTGATTTGAAAAAAAAATGGCTTAGACGTAGCTCGGTACCGGTAACTAAATTGCTGCGGCTACCGGTACATAAATATATATACTTTTTAAACCAAAATAAACTTTTAAAATTATGAAGGGAAATAGGCATATAATTCATAATGAGTTAATATGAGGTTGTTTATGCTGTTGTTTATCCTTTATGGAGTCAGGAAAGCCATGCAGTTTGACATGCTCTTTTTTACGATAATCAGTCGTTTTCGCATCATTGTTGTAGTTTATTACACAACCGTTTATGCACATTTTGCCTGAAATATTAGCTTTGGGTGTTCGAACTTGTAGATTTGAAGATTGCGCATTCTGTTTTATACCTATTCTGTGGACATATACAACACGAATAAAAACGTGAAGGAATTTTTTTTTTGCCAGATACAACGTAAGATACCCATTAAAACTATTAATCATTACCCATGATAACAATTTAAAAATATCCCGCTATAAATTACGACGCAAATTAAAACGTGAATATATTTTGTTCTATTCATTCATAAAGTACATTAGCAAAGGTTGAAGCGAAGTTAATTAAAATGAATACGCAAAATTCGATGACGCCATAAAAAAAAAAGACAACCAGCTATCCCTGCGCAAACTTTGATGACGTCATATAAAAATAATCTCTACGCGTCCTTTTGTCTTATTTTTTTTAGCGCGATTGATCGAAAAACTATAAAAAATTGGAACGGCAAATTCAACATGAACCCAAAATATGTCGTTTTATTCGCGTTTTTTGACCAAACTGACCACTGCGGTCATTTTAATTTTTTTTAAACCTTGACAGTGTTCACCGCCGTAACGCAAAGAATATTTGTAGTTAATTTCACGTTTTTATGTCCAGTATTTAAAAAGATTATGCGGTATGTACATACCCAGCCAGCCAGCCACATACATATTCCTTTTGAGATTTATATATATACAAGCCGTTATGTGCCCGGTCCTCCGAACCGGCTAAACGTTATGTTTACATACACTCTAACTACTCAGGCAGTTATAATGAGATTGCCCGCATGACCTACGACACGAATTTAAACGTGAGGTAATTTTTTATTTGCCCGCTACAACATGAATTACCCGTTAAAATCATTACTCATCACCCATTATAACAATTACAAAATTGCCCGCTATAAATTACGACGCAAATTAAAACATGAATATATTTTGTTCTATTCATTGATTAAGAACATTCGACAGTACTTTTATTTTTTTTTAATGATTGTTTGATATATTTTTTTTACGACAAACATTAAGTCGCAGACCTATGTTGTGTTGTTTTTGTTATTTACTATTTATTTATTTATTGTAGCTTTGGAAGCAAACTTATAATTAAATTTTCTATTTAAAATGTAAAACAATAACAAATGAAACCCATAAGAAACAAAGAAGAAATATTTTTTTTGTTACATTGTGTTCAATGTAATCGCATAATGATCTTTTACATACATTTTACATATCCATGGAGTTATAATGAGATTGCCCGCTACACAGTTAATATATAAGGCAATTAAAGGTAATTTTTTATTTGCCCGCTACAACATGAATTACCCGTTAAAATCATTACTCATCACCCATTATAACAATTACAAAATTGCCCGCTATAAATTACGACGCAAATTAAAACATGAATATATTTTGTTCTATTCATTGATAAAGAACATTCGACAGTACTTTTTTTTTAATGATTGTTTGATATATTTTTTTACGACAAACATTAAGACGCAGACCTATGTTGTGTTGTTTTTGTTTATTTGCTGTTTATTTATTTATTGTTGCTTTGGAAGCAAACTTAGAATTATTTTTTCTATTCAACATGTAAAACAATAACAAATGAAACCAATAAGAAACAAAGAAGAAACTTTAAAAAAAAAAAATTGTGTTCAATTTAATCGCATAATGATATTTTACATACACTTTATCTACCCATGGAGTTATAATGAGATTGCCCGCTACACAGTTAATATATACGGCAATTAATAAAACCCTGCCCGTTAAAAAGTTTATCGATGTATACGTCACAAATTTAAATGTGAATGACATTTTGTACGCCCGCTACAACCGAAACGAACTGAAACGTGAAATATTTCCCGCTAGAAACGAATTGAGTGAAATATTTCCCGCTAGAAAGATTTTAATGCGTATACGCCCGCTTCAAACGAATTGAAAAAGCTAAAAGTTATGTTTACATACACTCTTACTACTCAAGCAGTTATAATGAGATTGCACGCAACAACTACAAAGTTTATATTTCGTATACGACACGAATTAAAACGTGAATATATTTTGTTCTATTCATTCATAAAATACATTAGCAAACATTGAAGCAAAGTTAATTTTAAATGAATACGCAAAATTTGATGACGTCATTACGAAAAGCCGGCTATCTATCTCTGCGCAAACTTTGATGACGTCATCCTAAAAAAAATCTCAACGCCATCCTTTTTTTATATTTTTTTTAGCGCGATCGATCGAAAAACTATAAAAAGTTGGAACGGCAAATTCAACATGAACCCAAAATATGTCGTTTTATTCGCGTTTTTTGACCAAACTGACCACTGCGGTCATTTTAATTTTTTTAAAACCTTGACAGTGTTCACCGCCGTAACGCAAAGAATATTTGTAGCAAATTTCACGTTTTTATGTCCAGTATTTAAAAAGATTATGCGGTATGTACATACCCAGCCAGCCAGCCAGCCAGCCAGCCAGCCAGCCAGCCACATATTCCTTTTGAGATTTATATATATACAAGCCGTTATGTGCCCGGTCCTCCGAACCGGCTAAAAGTTATGTTTACATACACTCTAACTACTCAGGCAGTTATAATGAGATTGCCCGCATGACCTACGACACGAATTTAAACGTGAGGTAATTTTTTATTTGCCCGCTACAACATGAATTACCCGTTAAAATCATTACTCATCACCCATTATAACAATTACAAAATTGCCCGCTATAAATTACGACGCAAATTAAAACATGAATATATTTTGTTCTGTTCATTGATAAAGAACATTCGACAGTACTTTTTTTTTTTTAATGATTGTTTGATATATTTTTTTACGACAAACATTAAGTCGCAGACCTATGTTGTGTTGTATTTTGTTTATTTGCTATTTATTTATTTATTGTTGTTTTGGAAGCAAACTTAGAATTAAATTTTCTATTCAACATGTAAAAAAATAAAAAATGAAACCCATATGAAATAATGTTTATAAAACGTATACGACACGAATTAAAACTTTAAAAAGTTAGTTCCGGCAATTTGAACATTGCCCGGCAAATTAAACATTGCCCGGTAATATAAACATTGCCCGGTAATTTAAACATTGCCCGGTAATTTAAACATTGCCCGGTAATTTAAACATTGCCCGGTAATTTAAACATTGCCCGGTATTATAAACATTGCCCGGTAATTTAAACATTGCCCGGTAATTTAAACATTGCCCGGTAATTTAAACATTGCCCGGTAATTTAAACATTGCCCGGTAATTTAAACATTGCCCGGTAATTTAAACATTGCCCGGTAATTTAAACATTGCCCGGTAATTTAAACATTGCCCGGTATTATAAACATTGCCCGGTAATATAAACATTGCCCGGTAATTTAAACATTGCCCGGTAATTTAAACATTGCCCGGTAATTTAAACATCGCCCGGTAATTTAAACATTGCCCGGTAATTTAAACATTGCCCGGTAATTTAAACATTGCCCGGTATTATAAACATTGCCCGGTAATTTAAACATTGCCCGGTAATTTAAACATTGCCCGGTAATTTAAACAATGGCCGTTACCAAGGCGATAAGCCTAAAGGTGCCCAGTTCTCGGAACTGTATAAAATAACCCATGGAGTTATAAGCAATAGTCTTTTCCGGTAACTTAAACCATTTAAATATTGCATTCTACAAATTACGACGCAAATTAAAACAAAATTTTGTTCCCTTCTTAAACGCATAAATACGCAAAATTTGATGACGCCATATAATTATAAGCTTAAATATAGAGTGTAACCAGGACCACTGCGTTTAAATAAGCTTAGTAAGGCGTCGGTATTACTTCCCGAAACAGAAAAAAAAATGCTAAATCTATTTGCTTTGTCCTATGTTTGTAAAGTTTTAAATTATTAATTAGCTTTAAGTCATGTATTCACAGTGTAAAGTATTAAAGTGGTGATAGATTAAGAAAATCAACTACAGTATTGGTAGTGTAAAGAATTTATGTTGTTTACGGCACGTAGACAATTTAAACATGAAGAAAATTTGTTCCCGTCATTGAGTTGAGATAATAAAATCCATGCACATAGTTTGATGACGTCAATTTAAACATGAATGAAAAATGTCCCTTCATTGCTATAAAATCCATGCGCAAAGATTGATGACGTCATAAAAATAATCTCAGCGCATCCTTTTTTTTCTAACTTTGTGACGAAAAACTATTAAAAGTTGTACTGGCAAAGACAATGTGAATCAAAAGTTGTGTTTTTTTCGCGTTTTTTGACCAAACTGACCACTGCGGTCATTTTAATTTTTTTAAAACCTTGACAGTGTTCACCGCCGTAACGCAAAGAATATTTGTAGCAAATTTCACGTTTTTATGTCCAGTATTTAAAAAGATTATGCGGTATGTACATACCCAGCCAGCCAGCCAGCCAGCCAGCCAGCCAGCCAGCC
The DNA here is from genome assembly GCA_949126835.1 of Anisus vortex. NCBI lineage: Eukaryota > Metazoa > Mollusca > Gastropoda > Planorbidae > Anisus > Anisus vortex. The sequence continues at coordinate 25,151,519 of OX421498.1, forward strand.
AGCCAGCCAGCCAGCCAGCCAGCCACATATTCCTTTTGAGATTTATATATATACAAGCCGTTATGTGCCCGGTCCTCCGAACCGGCTAAACGTTATGTTTACATACACTATAACTACTCAGGCAGTTATAATGAGATTGCCCGCATGACCTACGACACGAATTTAAACGTGAGGTAATTTTTTATTTGCCCGCTACAACATGAATTACCCGTTAAAATCATTACTCATCACCCATTATAACAATTACAAAATTGCCCGCTATAAATTACGACGCAAATTAAAACATGAATATATTTTGTTCTATTCATTGATTAAGAACATTCGACAGTACTTTTATTTTTTTTTAATGATTGTTTGATATATTTTTTTTACGACAAACATTAAGTCGCAGACTTATGTTGTGTTGTTTTCGTTTATTTGCTCTTTATTTATTTATTGTTGCTTTGGAAGCAAACTTAGAATTAAATTTTCTATTCAACATGTAAAACAATAACAAATGAAACCCATATGAAATAATTTTTATAAAACGTATACGACACGAATTAAAACTTTAAAAAGTTAGTTCCAGCAATTTGAACATTGCCCGGCAAATTAAACATTGCCCGGTAATATAAACATTGCCCGGTAATTTAAAAATTGCACGGCAAATTAAACATTGCCCGGTAATATAAACATTGCCCGTTAATTTAAACATTGCCCGGTAATTTAAACATTGCCCGGTAATTTAAACATTGCCCGGTATTATAAACATTGCCCGGTAATTTAAACATTGCCCGGTAATTTAAACAATGGCCGTTACCAAGGCGATAAGCCTAAAGGTGCCCAGTTCTCGGAACTGGATAAAATAACCCATGGAGTTATAAACAATAGTCTTAAGCGGGGATAAAGTATTTTCTGGTAACTGAAACCATTTAAATATTGCATTCTACAAATTACGACGCAAATTAAAACAAAACTTCTTAAACGCATAAATACGCAAAATTTGATGACGCCATATAATTATAAGCTTAAATATAGAGTGTAACCAGGACCACTGCGTTTAAATAAGCTTACTAAGGCGTCGGTATTACTTCCCGAAACAGAAAAAAAAAACTATATCTATTTGCTTTTGTCCTATGTTTGTAAAGTTTTAAATTATTAATTAGCTTTAAGTCCTGTATTCACAGTGTAAAGTATTAAAGTAGTGATAGATTAAGAAAATCAACTACAGTATTGGTAGTGTAAAGAATTTATGTTGTTTACGGCACGTAGACAATTTAAACATGAAGAAAATTTGTTCCCGTCTTTGAGTTGAGATAAAAATCCATGCACATAGTTTGATGACGTCAATTTAAACATGAATGAAAAATGTCCCTTCATCGCTATAAAATCCATGCGCAAAGATTGATGACGTCATAAAAATAATCTCAGCGCATCCTTTTTTTTCTAACTTTGTGACGAAAAACTATAAAAAGTTGTACTGGCAAAGACAATGTGAATCAAAAGTTGTGTTTTTTTCGCGTTTTTTGACCAAACTGACCACTGCGGTCATTTTAATTTTTTTAAAACCTTGACAGTGTTCACCGCCGTAACGCAAAGAATATTTGTAGCAAATTTCACGTTTTTATGTCCAGTATTTAAAAAGATTATGCGGTATGTACATACCCAGCCAGCCAGCCAGCCAGCCACATACATACATACATATTCCTTTTGAGATTTATATATATATATGATATGATATGATATGATATGATATGATATGATATGATGATATGATATATGATATGATATGATATGATATATATATATATGATATGAATATGATATGATATGATATGATATGATATACTATACTTAATTGTAATACATTTTAAAACTTGTTAAAAGATTTCAAATGGACTATAACGTTCATAGGCGTAGCCACAAAAGGGGATGTAACATGGTTCATACCCCCCTCACTCGCCCCTCCCACATTTTTTTCCGATCCGAGGATCTTAACAATATTTCTTTCCTTTTTGTTTACTATTGTTCTTTTCATATAAATATTTAATTTTATCTAATTTTACGTTTCACTAATGAGCTTTTGGTACAATGTTAATTGGTAAAAAGTGTAGGGGGAAATTGTGCACCAGTTGTTAATTATAGCCTTCTATTTTTACCATATTATGTTCACTTTTCCTTCTTGCATCATTGTCCCCCCCCCCCCACATTATACACACTGTAGTTGCCTTCCCTATCCCCTACCTCTCCTACCTTGCACTATTTGCCACCCACACCTTGCAATCCTGGCGACGCCACTGATACTAATACATTTTTATCTCATACAATTTTTTACAGCAAATTAGAAATTAAAACGTAAAAATTACTAAATAGAACTATGTAGCCTAATCGACCTAATTTTAATGTTTCACCTATTATAACGTAGTCAGCAAACCTATCTGTCTATATAGTATAGCATATTAGAATTCATCAGTCCACCCCTATGGCGCTACAGCCCATGTAGGGCTTTGGCCTGCTCCACCACCTCCTTCCATTCGGGCCTATCTCTGGCCTTCCTTCGCCAAGCCCGCACACCAAGATTCTGTAGATCTGACTCTACAGCTTCGAGCCATCTTTGTCTTGGTCTGCCCCTAAGCCTCTTTCCTCTTGGTGATGTACTGTTCTGGCTGCTCTGTCGTCTGTCATTCTTTCCAAGTGGCCTGCCCACCTCAGTCTGCCCTTCTTTATCTCGGCTACCACCTTTGGATCCTCGTACAGGGTGTACAGTTCTTCGTTTGTTCTTGACCTCCAGCCATCTGTGTCTTGCACAGCTCCACATATATCATCCGCAACACTTTTCTTTCCCAGGTATTAAGCAAGGTCTCAATGGATTTTGTCATTGTCCATGTTTCACTATTATACATCACCACTTGTCTTATAATGGTTTTGTACATCACCTTCTTTGTTCTTTTTGAGATATTTTTGTTGCGGAATACATTTTGGAGGCTGAAATAGGCACGATTTCCTGCAGCTATTCTTTCTTTTATTTCAGGTAGTATCTCATTCCTTTCATTAAGGCTTGACCCTAAGTATTTGAAAGTATCTACTCTTTCAAATATGCGATTCTTGGTTTTGAAGTCTTCCTTATCTTCTTCCTTTGTATCATCCCTCATCAGTACCATGTTTTTTTGTTTTGTGGTCATTGATCTCAAGTCCTGCCAGCTTGGAGGCATGTTCCAGCTCTGTAAGAGCTTGTTGAATGGCATTTTTATTCTTTCCAAGTAAGGCTATATCATCAGCATACGCTAGGTACTGTAGAGGTTGGCTATATAGGGTTCCACTGGGGTGTATGTTGGGGGCTTCTCTATTGAAATATTATGTTATCGCCCCTCTAGTGTCTACATTAATGTTTCTAATGACTCTCTCTAATACTAGGTTAAATAGCATGCACGTGAGTCTTCTTGTCGTAGTCCTTGTTGAATTGGGAATTCACGCGAGTATTCTCCCTGAGCCTTGACTTTACTCCTAGATTTACATAGTGTCATATATATCAGTCTAGTGAGCTTATTAGGGATCTCAAAGAATTCCAGTGTTTCATATATAAATTTTCTATTAATACTATCATAAGTCATTGTGTAGTCTATGTAGAGCTGATGTACAGGTATATTATATTTATTAAAAGCAAACAAGGTAGGCTAAGTATCTCGTAGTGGTGTATTTCGTACTTCATGTGGTGGGCCACGAATTATTTTTCTGAAGGAAATTTTTTAAAATAACCATGTTGGAGATTCACACAATACACTTCATTCAATGTTGTGCAAACATTACTTAAAGTCTCAGAGAGGGCCTATTGTTTTTAATTCTGTTGTCAATCCCAGCCATCGCTTACATGGCTTACATAACGAACGCCAGTCTCTGGCGCTTAATTTAGATGTACTGAGCGTCAAAACAACTGGGTTTCTGAACGTACTCTGCAGACAGTTTGTTGGTGTGTTTGTGTTCCTTTGTTATTCCAGCCACCATGTCTAGCTAGAATAGGGTTGCAGACGTCCGGCAAAAGAAGGACATGTCCTCCTCTTTAGACTCATGTCCTCCGTCCGGCAGGTAAAATCTTTAAAATGTCCGGCTTTTTTTTTACTATTTTGTTTTTTAGGCATTAAGACAAATACATTTTGAAAAATAGTATTAACATATTAAGAATATATTTGATAAACAGGTGATGATTTGTGCAAGAAAAGAATTATATCCTTTTTTTAAAGACTCTTGCATGAGCTTTAAACTTGCCCAACCAAATGCAAGCTGCCCATCAGCCTACAGTGAATTTATATGTTATTTTTAACAAAACTGTTTCTTGCTCAGTTTACCAATAGATACAAACTTACAAGATAAACACACAAAGGACATGTCAACTGTAAGCTTAGTTATATGTGTATTAACGTAAAGCCATATTTTTGCATGTTATCTATGTAAGTGAAACATGGCAAATGTAGAATTTTGTAATAAATTTTATTATTATTTATTTCATAAAAAGTAACATTGTTGACGTCAACTTTTCTTGACCTCCCCCCCTCCCCCATGTCAACAATTGTCAAACTTTTTTTAGACCCCCCCCTCCCCCCTATTTTGTTGACGTAATTAATGGACGTCCCCTAAGGTGCATTAACAACAATTAAAGAATAAACAAATGTGTAGATAACAGCAACTAGAAAATGAAACTATAGATGAGACAGAAACGATATTAGATTATTAAAGAAAGCGTAGGAAAAAACAATTAGAGAAAGAAACTGCAAAAGAACGAGAAAGACAATTGGAAGAAAAAAGAAAGCGGAGGAAAAAACAACTAGATAAGGAACTTAAATTAATGTTTTGCATTGGCTTCGTTGAACGCAGATGACGATCGGACAATCAATAGTCACGGAGTCTACAGCTTCCTAGCAGCAGGACAAGTCTACCAAAAGATGAATATGGCAGTAAATCCAACACAAAATGTTAAGGGTGAATTTAAAAGTCCACAATACGGACACATGTACTTCTTAGATTCAGATGACGCCGTCACCGAGCAACTGAAACATCCACTCAATTATGAAATCAGTCAATCTCTAATTAATTCATTGGAACAAATCATTAGATCAAGCAACTCTCTTGCACAAACCTTTATGATTATGAGAGAAGTGGAAGAAAAGGTCAACCGTCATGCTACTGAAGAAGGACATGCTCCACCGTATGTGCTGCTTATTTTCACATCGCCAGAAGGATCCGTATAAAAAAAAAATAATGCACCTTTATTCGGCGAAGTATGTAGTGTCGTTACATTAAATTTAGATCAAAGCAATCCAGATAACGAATTGGTGGTTCATAAGCGTGTCCAAAATAATTTTACTTTGAAGAATTTAGACAGCCGCGTAGAGCCTTTTACTTACCCGCTGTTTTTTTCTAAAGGGAGATTAGGCTTCTCTTTTGAAATGCCTATAAAAACGCCTTATGCGAGCCGACAGCACCTTACACGCTTTGAAATGGCCCAGTACCGTATTGCTTTTCCACCCAATCTTACCAAAAACCTACATTCTCAAGCTGACTGTGTGTGGTTCCTGATATGCGAGAAATTAAATTCAATGCCCTGCATTTTGGAGGCCGGCGTTTTCAGCAGTATCTCGTGGATACGTAGGCCTACGTTAGATTGGAACGCGATCGTATTCAGTAGATCAAGAACAATCCAAAGAAGATATAATCTGACAAATACATAGGAGTCACCCGTTTTCTTCAAGATCTGGAAGAAAAGAATAATGCTGATATTGGTGAAAGTATTATTCTACCCTCATCGTTTCCAGGCTTGAATAAAGACTACGGTGAACACTTTGAAGATGCTGTGGCTATTGTTATGCTCTGCAATTTTGATTAGTCATAAAGAATCTTATTGAAGATGGAGTTGTTCTACTAATAACAGATTATCAATGGGCATTAATTAAATTATATCACCAAGTAATTGTTCTTTTGAAAGCCCTTAAAGCAGATTACAATAGATATTGTAATGAAAAAAAAAGAGATGACTACAAAATACATTTGTAGGCCCAAACCTGATTAAATATACTCCCTGTAAATAGTAGCCTAAATTATATGCATGTATCTTATTGTTTACAATTTCTCTATTGTTTTAAAGATCTTTGATGTTAAAGATATGTATCAAATATTCTAACAATGTTATTAATTTCACCCTATAAAGACCGATCTCAGATCTGTCACCCCGATATTAATATTACTTAAATGACGTAACTTAACACACTAACAATAAAAAGAACAAGAAAGGAATGTGTCTTTCAATTAACTATCAGTGTGTATGCAATGTTCTGACTGCACAATAACCATTTTCGTGTATCTCAAAATATATACATTATAATTTATTTTGTAATGTAAGTGTGTTTTAATTTAATTCATTAAATATTCGTTTTATTATTGTGAACTGGTGACCAGTTTACGTTGTATTTTTGTTTTTTTACTATACCAGTCTACGGTGTATGATTGTGTTTTTTTGCTATATTTTCTTTGTTAATTACTACATTCTGTACCAAAACTTATCCGTTTTGGGTAAATAACTTTGTTAACGATTATTGTGGGGGAAGATGGTTATTAGTAATTAGTAGGAAAGGTATTGTAGTTTGTATATATATATAGTTTAGTTTAATTAGATTGTTTATATATTTAGAGGTCTTCGTTTTACTTATAATATGAAGCACACTTTTAACATTTTTAAACTAATTATTTGTGAGCGCCTGGTCAAGTTGCTTGAATCTGATTGGCTGTGGTTAAATGATTAGGATTGGTCTGTATTTTAATCCTATTTGAATCGGATTAGTCAGTAATAGTTGTTGATTTGCCCTAGAGGGCTATTTAATTCCCTTCCGGTCAGTTTTTGGCCTTCTATGGGTGGTGTCTGTTGAAAGTGGCATACTAGTCTCGTAAGTTTTAATTATACCATTTTGTTTTAGATAGCATATAGATTTTAGTAGGATTTACGATCACTGAATTAAACCAGAGCGGCGACCAAGTTGAATGATATCGGTCAGCCCATCATGTTTATCGCATTGAATTTATGTAAAGATTATTATTTTTTACTTAATGTTTTTCTATTGTTTATTCTTATATTTATATACCTTAGGTCGGATAAAACCTACCTTGTTGGTCTCTTGTTATATATTATTTTTAAGTTAGAGGTTATAAATTGCTAGATTCCTTGTGTATATTTAGTCTCTGGTCATATATTATTCTTAAGTTAGATGTTATAAATTGCTAGATCTGTTGTTATATTTTCTTGGTTAGATATTAGATAGTGTGTCAAGTGATGAGAAGATTTGAATTATGATTTTGTAGTATGTGAATTAAGAGTTGGTAGAGATGATGATTTATTTAGTTAGAAATGGCGTTGGTAGACGATGGATTTATTTAGTTGTTGTTGATATTGATGGTTAGGGCTTATTATAATATGAATAAACTTGTTTGTATATTATGAAAAGATTATTTGTTCTCTTGATAGATACATTGTTGTAGTGTGCGTTGTTTATGTTTGTTTATTTGTAGTTGGTTTGCTGTTCTGTGTTTAGCTTAGTAATTTAGTATTTAGTATAGTTAGCTAGTAATAGTAGCCTCCTTTAGTATTGGTTCATCCAGGTAGCTAATCCTACCTGCCTACCACAATATAGGTATGCACAGATATACCCGCCCCCCCGCCCGCCTTGTATATAATGTATGTAAATATAGATGTAATATAAATATGTAAATAGGTGATGGTGTTTTATAATAAAAAAAACCATACCTGCTACCTCTCTTTTAAACTCAGTTAAATCCCCCCCCCCCTTACATTATCAAATTCAAAACAAATTTGAAAAAATAAACATACAAAACATTTGATACATTTCATTAACAAACAATTTGTGTGTAGTGTCATGAATGCAACATAATATTTTTTGTGCAGTTAAAACAATGTACATTGCAAAATTTTTTTCTCTTTCTTTTTTTCCGCTTAGTTATCAAAATAGAACACATTTAAACTAAACGCAATGAATGTTATCATGATAAAAAAAAACATCAGATGATATATCATTAGGAAATTTAAACCAATAGAACTATGACATGGAATGTTTCCTATATAGGCCTAGCTACGATTCATTGAGAAATACTTTTGAGATTGAGAACATTATCATCGGTCAATCATTTAAAAAAATGCACTCAAACTTTTGATGTGAATGCAGGAATTGGTTATTGGGGAACGAATTGAATGGTCTGGGTGCAATACCTACGTAACCTCACAGTGGTGGCCTGGTGTAACGGAGCACAGATCTGACAAGTTCAAACTAGGAACTTCGTGTAGCTGGACTGGTGAGGCCCGCATGCGGGATTCCCGGGTGAAAAAGCAATACACGATATGACTCTGCTGCCGGCTAATGGCGTAAGGCCTCAGCCCGTCATGGCTGGGGAGTGTCAGTCTCCTAGCCTCCGCAGTAGAAGGTTATGGTTCAGTGCGATTGGGCTAGTTTCCAATACTGCTGCATTGCAGCCAGCTGTCCTCTGATGGCTAGCCCAGACTTTTGGAGAAAGTCGGGCTAAACGTACCTCAGCGACATAGAGGACAAACACCAGCAAACGGTTGACATGGACTCGTTACTCAGAGTCCTGCAGGTAGTGCGGCAGAGGCATTGCCGATCGTTTGTTTTGCTACGTCACCACTATAGCCCCCCTGGGCGATCGCTCTCCCTGGAGCACAAATTTTAGCATGGCGTGTACAACCGAAACGAAATACCGGTACCCGAGTCCGGGTATTACTCAGTTGAGCTGCCCCGGTCACTTGCCAAGTCGCGTTGGGGCATTGACCGTAAAACCCACGACCAACGTGAGCTGTCAGTTTCCAGTCTCCGTAACAGGAGAAGAACCACGCGGTTCTGAAATCTCAGGAAGTGGGACCGCTCTAAGGAGGGTAGAGGTTTTGGCAGGTGAACCTTCTAGGACAGGACGCTCATTGCAGGGGCCCAAGGTACACACTATCGCTGTCCGTACGGGAAAAGCAAAGTCTGGGGATGGTGAAACCCCGGGCGCTGCTGCAGCCAAGTAGCAGTCGAGAGTCACCCTCTGTCAGGCGAAACAGAAAAGCAGCTGCCAGCCAGCCAGTGGATACAGCCGCTCTAGACGGGAGCATCCATGGAAGACTGGAGGCCAAAGGGGCCTACGTAATGGCAGTAAAACCAGGGCTGGTGGGTCCCTGTGTACATGACCTACATCCGGGGAATCCCACTTTGGGGGTCAGGCTAGTCACAATAAGACCGCGTTCAGCCGATTTCCGACGGTGACTCCTGCAAGTAGTTGTGCTCGACGAAAGCGGAGGCAGCCCGACGGCAGTCATGACGTAGGCAAAGGAAGGTACGAAAAGAGCGCCCAGCTCCGGGTACTGCACCTGAACGTGTTTGGCCTGATCCCCAAGTCTCTAGAGATCCTAAAACTCTTGCATGAGTATGCTATTAACGTGGCTATGATCTAGGAGTGCAAAATAGGGAAGAAGAGGGTGGCCTCTTTTACAGATTATACGGTCTTCCGATGACCTGCTGCTTGGGAGGCAGTGGAGGGCTGGCAACCCTTGTCCGAAGTTCACTTCAAGCTCGTGTAGTAAACCGCAGAACGGGCAGCTGCAAGTCCGATATCCTTACCCTGGAGGTGTTGAAGAATGGGAAAGCTTACACCCTGACCAACGTCTACAACCCTCCGAAGAAAGATTTGGACCTCACCGTGGAGGCACATCTTTCTCGCACTTGTATTGGCGGTGATTTCAATGCGGCGTCACCGGCCTGGGGCTATGCTATCGCCAACAACTCAGGACGACTGGTGGAGGAGCTATGCAACAGCTCGACGCTGATCCGATTACAGGGTACCGATACCCCACCTACCTTTTTCCACACGGGAAACGGTAGTGAATCGAGGCGGGATCTCACGCTCGTGAGTGCTGATCTGGCTGCTGGCACCTCAATGGAAGTCCTGGGTGATGTTGGGAGTGATCATTTGCCCGTGTTGGTCACTATCAATATAGGAAAAGCAAGTAGTGAACCTTCCGGGCCTAGGAAGTGGATCTAGTCGAAGGCACGCTGGGACGAGAGCGCGCACCGACCGTGCTCTTGAAGAAGTGCCAATCGAGACTGGGCCGATCGACTCAGTGTATGGAACGATGGTAGAAGCCATACTAGGGGTTGCCAGAAAGACGATCCCAAGGTCCCATGAGAAGCGCAAGTTCAGACCGTTTTCGACAAAAGCCCTAGGAGAGTTGGTCCGCAAAAGGAGGGCTGCTTGCAAGCTCGTGAGCAGGCGGAAGACGCCAGAGAGTCGTCTAGAGTACAACCGCCTCACGGCGGAAGTGAAAGGGGCTATCGCGGAGGCAAAGTTGTCAAAATGGACTGGATTGGACCTTGCGGAGGGCCGGCAGGCATGGAACCTTATCAACCACCTTGAGCGAGCTGAGGTAGCTTGGAAAGCACTATCTTCGTTGGCAGGAGCAGGGCCCATGGTATCGGATGCCAAGCGGGTGGACATGCTCAACAGACACTTCGTGCTGGTTTGGATAATGTCCGGAAGGCAAACGAACGCCACATGACGGGAGAGGGTGAGGCGAGCACATTCACGGTGCCCTTTACTCGGCAAGAACTGGAATATGTCTTGAGACGGTGCAAGGCTAAGAAGGCCCCAGGGCTGGATGGGATCAGCAACGAGCTGATCACTCACCTCGGGGCTGGTGGTAAAGGCAAACTCTTGGAGCTCGTAAACCGATCATGGTCTGAAGGTGTCTTACCGAAACAGTGGAGAGAAGCCTTGGTGGTACCCATCTTGAAGAGGAGTAAAGACCCGGGTCAGGCTGAAAGCTACTGACCGATTTCCCTAACATCGTGTGTAGGGAAGGTAGCTGAGAGATTAATCAATAGGAGGCTTGTGAGGTTCCTAGGGGATAATGGACTGGTTGCCCCATCACAGGCCGGCTTCCGTAGCGGAAGAAGCTCGATGGATCAGGTAACGCTCTTGGTTCAGAAAATGGCTGACGGGTTTCAGCGGGAAAACGATCTCTCGGAAGCGCGTCCTGGAGCAAGGATTGCCCCAGGGCTCTGCACTGTCCTGTACATTGTTCCTAGCTTTTATCAATGATCTGCCGAACTATCTGGGAAGCTCGTCGCTGCTTTTCGCGGACGATCTTGTGGTCTGGTCGACCGGGAGGTAAGCGCCTGCTCTACAGCGGACCCTCCAGCAGGATTTGAACGCAGTAGCCTGTTACGCCAAGCTTTGAGGTATGGAGGTAAATTGCCTAAAACAGTTTATTCGCTCTTTACCCTTGGAATCGATATCCTCAAAGTGCCGATCGAGCTGAACATTGACGGCATGCGACCAGAAGCCGGTCTATCTCGGAGTGACACTGGACCGGAAGCTAACGATGTATGACCATGTGAGGTTAGTCCAAGAAAAAGCTACTTCAAAGCTAAACATTGTCAAGAGACTGGGCAGTACTGGCTGGGGTGCGAAGGCGAGTGTTTTGAGAATTCTCTACCTAGGAGCGGTAAGATCTCAGATCGATTATAGCCTCCCGGTACAAATCTATGCGTCTGATACTGCGTTGAAGACGTTGGACTCTGTACAAAATCAAGCCCTCAGACTAATATGTGGAACGTTCCGAACCGCCCCGACATCGGCTGTGGAAATCATGGCAAACGTGCCGCCCCTGAATGGGAGAATGAAAAGGGCCGTTATCACTGCATACGAGCGGTATAAACGGTTGGAAAAAAATTCGCCTCTCAGGAAGCTCGTAGATTTCTGGGAGGGCAGAAAACGGATCTCAATGCAGTCCTTCATGCACCACGCACTGAAGCTCAGCGCAGAGATCGGACTCTCGGTCGACCACATGCCCCTGCGGACGGGAGTGGAACCTCCTCCTCACCTATCTTTCAACATACCAGAGATACGGGCGAACCTGATTGAACCCGTCGGACACGGCGCTTGCCTGACTGATATGCGCGCAGCTGCTCTAAGGACGGTACGGGCATACTCGGGATTCGTCGCTGATGGGAGCGCGATCAGTGGGACCCGAAGGCAGTAGACAAACGGGTTGAGCTAAGTGGGCCTTGCAGGAAAAATCTGCATCGAGCTGATTCTTGGTAGAAACTCCGCAGGAGAGAACAGGCAGCCATTGCCCAGTTCCGGACAGGACACTGTCCTGTTGGTGCCTATTTCGGACGATTTAGGCCCAATTTCGATTCGCGGTGTCGACATTGCTTTGAAGCAGAAGAGACGGTCGAGCATTTGCTTTTAGACTGCCCTGCCTTGCAGGAGGAAAGAGTGGATGGGAACGGTCAACGATTTGCACCGAACCTATACGATGATTTAGCTGTGCTACGTAGTACAAGTGTGTTTGACCTCCGAATCCTAAGAGATTAGTCTCGATTCGATCACTCCGGTGAAGTGAGGTTTAAAGTCTGGTAAGGTTTGCCGACCATCTGACACACGGGCCTGAATAATTACAATATGACAACACATCTATGTGTAGCCCAGGCCAGTCGAAGTAGGGGAGAACTCGATTTACCCGGTAACGTTTTTTTAAATTAATTGCCCATGTGCCAGGTGAATGGCGAATCTTGGGCCGGGTGTAGAATATCTTGATGATATCTTGCTGGTAACACAATTATCTTCACTAACGACTTCTCTCGGTTTCCATTTTCACATCAGGATTTGGTTCTTCAGATAATAACATTCTGTCATATTTTTCTGCTTTAGTTTTGCCGTATATCAGTATATAAATCTATAGATAATCCAGTTACCGTATCTAAAAAGGTTTCTGGGTGGTTTTTTTTTTTAAGTACCCATAAAATTATTTTAGAAAACAAAAACCAGGATAGAGATTTATTCAGTTTAAGACTCTTTAAATTAACTACACAGTTCTGATTATTATTCACTTTAATGTTTAAAATACATTTTGAAAAAAAAGTAAAATATTCCGTCGGATCCAATTAATCCACATGACCAGTGAAGCAGCGTTCACAATTTTCTGTGGCCACTGCATTCTAGGAGATTGTGTGGCCAATACAATACCCAGCCGCCTTTACTTCACCTCAGCCAAAGTCAGGTACTTAAAAAAGCAGGGTAGACTCAGGGAGTCACCCTCAAGCTCATCACCCTCGGAACAAATCTTTGTCGTCACCAGGATTCGAGCCCAGGACCTTCGGAACGCGCTCTTGAACGGCCACTGAGCCCCCCCCCCCCCCCCCGTTTAAAATACTTATTTTTCCAGTCATTGTACTAGTATTAAATAGTATTAAGTAGTATTAAGTAGATACAGACTAAAGATATAACTTTCAATAACATTGTAGGCCTATGCAACGGCATTGTAGTCCAAAACGAAGCCTATGATAACGAAGGCAGTTAGTGTTATGCTTAATTTAGTTTAAATAAAAAAAGACAATTATACACTATTTTCTAATTCAATCATTGAAATTTGTAATAGAATATGTTTAGAAATTTCTATTTTGGAATACAAGAGTATTTTTTAAAATCTGATAACTAATAAATGATAAACTGATAACTAATAAATGGGTTAGAGTCTATTTTTTTTAAATATTATTTTATTGTAAATCAGTGATTTTTTTTTTAAACAGTTCTGTATATTTTTCTAAAAAATAATGAATATAAATCATATTATTACTGTGCATGGCCCTCACAAGCCCATGTAGTGCCCCAGGGCAAAAGTTTCAGACGCCCCCATGCATACTGTAACTGCTTTGTTTAGTGCCTGTGCTTAGTTAATTATTTTGATTAAAGAAATTTTCAAATACAATATTCTAGATGAGCCAATCTTTTATGAAACATTTGTGAACCTATTAATAAACACTTTTATAAAACAGTTTGAAACTTTTATAAAACAGTTTTGAGTGTAAATAAATAAGAAGTTGAATTCTACAATCTTTATTCATTATTCCTTTTGTTTACAATTTGGGTTTCAAATTTTATTTCCCCTTCAACACTCCTAAAATTTCTGATATGCCCTTAGGTTATATTTGCCTTCCCCCTAGAAGTGCCGCCCCCGGGCATTTAGCTCCCACTGCCCTCCCCTATGTGAGGGCACTGTTCCTGTGTGTATGAAAAAACCACATACCGTATTTATTGAGCGCCCCTATGTGAGTGTGAGGGCACTGTTCCTGTGTGTATGAAAAAACCACATATTTATTGAGCGCCCCTATGTGAGTGTGAGGGCACTGTTCCTGTGTGTATGAAAAAACACATATTTATTGAGCGCCCCTATGTGAGGGCACTGTTCCTGTGTGTATGAAAAAACAACATATTTATTGAGCGCCCCAATGTGAGGGCACTGTTCCTGTGTGTATAAAAAAAAACACATATTTTTTTAGCGCCCCTATGTGAGGGCACTGTTCCTGTGTGTATAAAAAAAACACATATTTTTTTAGCGCCCCTATGTGAGGGCACTGTTCCTGTGTGTATAAAAAAACAACATATTTATTGAGTTTAAAACAACAATAAAGAAAGAAAAAGACAATGAACTTTCTAACCACTTTTAATTTTATTGAAATGAAAGAAAACAAAGCTCATCACATTGAAGAACAATCATTGGCGCTTAGAATAATATGGCAGTTTGAAATTCTCTGAGTAGACATAGTCATGTCAGAACCAGCTGCCAGTATAAATACTAACTGCTCCATGGTCACTCCATTGGTTGGAAACCAAACAATTTACTAGCAACAAAATTTAAACCCTTGGCACATTCAAACTGATGAAAAAAAAAATAATCTTTTGCTTGAATTAAAAGGAAACACAGAATAAAACTTTGCTGAACATTCAAATTAAACAAACTAGATCTATTTCTCTCAGCTGCCTTTAAAAATCAATTTTATTTTGTTTGTAGTTTGAAAAAAAATATAATTAAAGTGACCTGTTCTTTTCGTAATTCTAGTATAGACGTGTGGAAACAATTATTTTCTACAAGTTCATCCCTGATCATCAAGTGTTTCCCCACAGCTTCAGAAGGTAGGCAAATAGAATCAATGGTTAAACAAAAGGCAGCCATAACAATCTTTAAATACAAGAATAGTATAATATATATATATATGTTTTCTATTTGATCAAGTAGATTTTATATATATATATATATATATATAAGTGTGTGTAACTATATACAATATATATCACAACATGATCAGAGGTTCAGATAACAAACAATGTAGTCATTAGATAAACACACACACACAAATACTTTTGTCTAGATAGA
This sequence comes from Anisus vortex, assembly GCA_949126835.1. Classification (NCBI taxonomy): domain Eukaryota; kingdom Metazoa; phylum Mollusca; class Gastropoda; family Planorbidae; genus Anisus; species Anisus vortex. The sequence continues at coordinate 25,166,763 of OX421498.1, forward strand.
TACTTTCTTACTTTTTTTATTTATAGTATATTCTCATTGGTCAAAGATTACAAAAACTTATTGAAGTAGCCAGGGTCAAGGACTTTCATAATGACCAAGGACTTACATAATGACCAAGGGCATTACCCTTTCTTTTAAAAGTCAGGGTCAAGGACTTACATAATGACCAAGGACTTACATAATGACCAAGGGCATAACCCTTTCTTTTAAAAGTCAGGGTCAAGGACTTACATAATGACCAAGGACTTACATAATGACCAAAGGCAAAAACCTTTTCTTTTAAAAGCTAGGGTCAAGGACTAACAACATTCCTAACAAAAGCAAGGATCAAGGACTAACAATTTTCTTTTTAATAGCTACTGTCAAAGATGTAACAACATTTCTGGCAATAGCCAGGGTCCTCAATACCAATAACAAAAATAGTAGATAAATACAGTTTTCTTAATTGACTTTGGCAGTAGAACTAAAAAAACAATGTATACCAACAAGGATAGGTTAGATCAGGTAACTTGATTCAATCAACTAGTCCAGCCATGAACAAGTGCTACACCACATTCATTCACTAGTATATTTTATACAACAAAACATTTCATTCTTTACATTGCCTTACATTTTACACAACAAAACATTTCATTCTTTACATTGCCTTACATTTTACACAACAAAACATTTCATTCTTTACATTCCCTTACATTTTACACAACAAAACATTTCATTCTTTACATTCCCTTACATTTTATACAACAAAACATTTCATTCTTTACATTCCCTTACATTTTACACAACAAAACATTTCATTCTTTACATTTCCTTACATTTTAAACAGCAAAACATTTCATTCTTTACATTGCCTTACATTTTACACAACAAAACATTTAATTCTTTACATTCCGTTACATTTTATACAACAAAACATTTCATTCTTTACATTCCCTTACATTTTACACAACAAAACATTTCATTCTTTACATTCCCTTACATTTTACACAACAAAACATTTCATTCTTTACATTGCCTTACATTTTACACAACAAAACATTTCATTCTTTACATTCCCTTACATTTTAAACAGCAAAACATTTCATTCTTTACATTCCCTTACATTTTACACAACAAAACATTTCATTCTTTACATTCCCTTACATTTTAAACAGCAAAACATTTCATTCTTTACATTCCCTTACATTTTACACAACAAAACATTTCATTCTTTACATTCCCTTACATTTTACACAACAAAACATTTCATTCTTTACATTCCGTTACATTTTACACAACAAAACATTTCATTCTTTACATTCCCTTACATTTTATACAACAAAACATTTCATTCTTTACATTCCCTTACATTTTACACAACAAAACATTTCATTCTTTACATTCCCTTACATTTTAAACAGCAAAACATTTCATTCTTTACATTCCCTTACATTTTACACAAAAAAACATTTCATTCTTTACATTCCCTTACATTTTAAACAGCAAAACATTTCATTCTTTACATTGCCTTACATTTTACACAACAAAACATTTCATTCTTTACATTCCGTTACATTTTATACAACAAAACATTTCATTCTTTACATTCCCTTACATTTTACACAACAAAACATTTCATTCTTTACATTCCCTTACATTTTACACAACAAAACATTTCATTCTTTACATTCCCTTACATTTTAAACAGCAAAACATTTCATTCTTTACATTCCCTTACATTTTACACAATAAAACATTTCATTCTTTACATTCCCTTACATTTTACACAACAAAACATTTCATTCTTTACATTCCCTTACATTTTACACAACAAAACATTTCATTCTTTACATTCCCTTACATTTTACACAACAAAACATTTCATTCTTTACATTCCCTTACATTTTACACAACAAAACATTTCATTCTTTACATTCCCTTACATTTTATACAACAAAACATTTCATTCTTTACATTCCCTTACATTTTATACAACAAAACAATTCATTCTTTACATTCCTTTACATTTGTGTCCCAATCAAAAGTTTTTATTGGAGTTAAAATTTCAACCTCTAAAAGAGAGATTTCTATACCAGTGGTACAGTGTTTCAACACTGACTTTAAAACAACAATATCTCTGAAGTAAGTTCAATTCAAGAGACCTTTGTGTTTATTAAATACATGAAATACAAACATGTATCACCAGAACTGAACATTGCACTTTATACTAAGGGCATTCTTTCTTTTCCTCTAAAAAAAAAACATGACAACATTTTACAGGTAAAGGAATAAATCAAGTTCATAATATACATGTACCATTACCTATCTAAATGAACTCTGACAAGAAACATATTGTACAAAGTAATACATGTCATGTATCTGAATGTTTCCAATACTGACATCTGTCTGATCATGTCCAAATCTCTCTATACAATATAATATGTGTTATAAACAATTATTTCACAACAAGCAAAGAAATGTTGATAATTTATTCTCATTAATTTCAGCATAAAATAAATATATATATCAATTAATGATAACAAAGTAATGAAATAAAATTTTGAAAATACAATTTGTGTGTATCTCTGTCTATATTACATCTTTCTATTCAACAATCAATTGGTTAAATGCACAACATTGCTGTACACACATCATGAGACATCAAATTCTTGGAATAACAAAATAAAGACAAAGCACATGAAATCTTCAGCTCCCTAGAGTAAGTAAACCTGTAAGGAGTGTTAGTTTATATTATCAAGATATAAACTATTTTTAAAACAATCAGTCAACTCACAAGTTCTTTATGTAATATGTTTATGTGATAAATATCACTTGTATGTATGTTTCATTCTCCAGCTTTTGATGTGCTTTGAGCCTCCATTATGTTTGTTGATAGCGCTATATAATTACAATTATTATAAATGTTCTACCTTTAGGCTGTATACCTCTTTACAAACACAGAAATCATAGAATGTATTTTTCTACATCTAAACAGGAAACAAAGTCAAACTACTAATTACTTAATTTCAATTTGTACCTTAATAAAACAATAGGACTTGGTCTATACTTTATTACTGAAGAATGTCACTGGAGGTTGTTGTTTGGCAGAAAACAAGCAACAAAGAACAGTAGCGCAAAACAAAACAAAAAAAGTGTATGAATTTGTCTTGAACTGAATGTAATTGAATGAGAGAAGAAAAAAATCCACTTCTAAAATGTGGACAAAAACTTGAGATTGTGATAAGAATGTAAGCTCTATCCCAATCTAATGAACACAGTAGAGAGTGAAGGTATGACTTTGTGGTTAGTTCCAACATGTAAAGTGAAGCATCAATCCAGTAAACAAAAAAAAGTCATCAAATAAAATGTATAGATTTTATTAGACAATACTTACAGACTTTAGTATCACCATTTGGCCAGCAAATAAAATTACATCAATCAATTGATAGAAACAAAAGAATCATCTAAGCAACAATTGTGCTTTCAAATCAAATTATAACAAATAGAACAATTCTAGTCTAAAATTATACTTCATTACACTCTTCATTTAATAAAAGATTTCATACTTTACAATTACAAGCTGGTCACCAAAAAAAAATCCAATTTTGTTTTACAATGATTGAAATTCATTTCTGTTAAGTTTCCTACTAGAAAGAAAAATGTGTTGAGTTTATTTAGTTGGTTAGGATACTCTTAGAATATTAATTACTCATTTAGTTGTCGGGGAAACAGACATGTGGTTAACAGCCAAGGACACCAATGACAAAACCTACTTCTGTAATAATGCCTAAAATTATTTCTTTTTTAACTAAGCCACTCTTCCAACGATTGAATTTCTCATTCATTCTATAGTAACAATTTGCTCTAAGTAACATCTAGCTCTAAGTAACATCTAGCTCTAAGTAACAACTAGCTCTAAGTAACAACTATCTCTAAGTAACAACTAGCTCTAAGTAACAACTAGCTCTAAGTAACAACTAGCTCTAAGTAACAACTAGCTCTAAGTAACAACTAGCTCTAAGTAACAACTAGCTCTAAGTAACAACTATCTCTAAGTGACAACTAGCTCTAAGTAACAACTAGCTCTAAGTAACAACTAGCTCTAAGTAACAACTAGCTCTAAGTAACAACTAGCTCTAAGTAACAACTAGCTCTAAGTAACAACTAGCTCTAAGTAACAACTAGCTCTAAGTAACAACTAGCTCTAAGTGCTTTCTCAACAGAAGAAAATCTACATAAAAAACAGTAAAGTAAAATCAAAGTATTACTTAAGTTTTAAAAAATCTCCAAACTTCCCCAAAAACAAAAATTGTTAAAGTGAAAATAGTTTGTAAAAGACACATAGAATCCAGTTTTTTTTCTTTTTTCAAATGTTGTGAAAAGTTGTGAAAATAGAGGGAAAAAAGTTATTGGAACATCAGAAAGATTTTTAAAAAATATGCTAAAAATTTAGCAGGTTGAAAAAAGGTTTCCAACATTATACCCTGAACAATTGTGAAACAGCTAATCAACAAGTTCATTCCATAACATGTATGTGATATAATTGTTCTTATTAGTTTGAGCTTTCAAAGGAACACTGGTTATGGAACAATGAATAATGACAGACTGATTCAATAAAACAGATGATGAGCAATACACAAACATAGGGCTAGAAAAAATATTTCTAGAAAACCAGTTCAAACTAAATAAAGTATATTTACTATCAATTAAATGGACCCCAAATATAATAATAGATCACAAATATAAACATTATATTATGTCATATTATACAAAGTAAACAAGTGATAACAGATGAGCATCTTGAAATGATCAGAACTATACATACATACATTTTGATATCATTCACAGTGACTATGTGTTGTCCTCACCGTGATGTGCTCGGGTCATGTCACCAGGTAGACATGTCTCGGGTAACATGGTCGCTTGGTGCCCACTGTCAGAGTCATTGGACTGACTGTTCCAGGCTTCTTTGGAATGATGTCCCCTGGAGTGTCCTAAACTAGATTTTATCTTGACCTCATGACCCAGGTTTGATAAAACATGCCTGGAGTCCTGAGATGTGGAGGCAGCAATGGCAGCTAGTTCAGAAGCTGAGGTTAAATTTGAAGGGTCAGAGGTCAGGCCTGTCAGCTGGTTACGAGACATAAGTTCCAGGGTATTGTGTGCCTGCCAGTAGGCTGCTAGAGCAAGACGCTGCTGGTGCGGGTCTAAGGACGTTGCTGCCGACACAGACACTGCAGACTCCGGAGCAGACAGTCGATGGAGCAAAGCTGAGTTTGAGTCTGCTTGTGCAACAACTTGCTGCTGGTACTGGTGATACATGGAGGAGGAGGAAGCCGAGGAAGGTGGTGGAGGTGATGCCACCTGGTGTCTGGCCAGAGCTGCTTGAATCAACTGCTGGGTTGTAACATCTTGAGAGGAAGACAAGAGTAAAGATGGTGTTGTGGACTGGATGGAGGAGGAGGCTGCTACAAGAGCTCTGTGCTGGGCTAGGAGATCTGAATGGATGAAATGAGAATTGGATCCGGACTGATCAGCAGTAGTCTGTTCACTGGAAGTTTGCAGGTAATCAGATTTTAACTGAGAACGATCTTCAGATATATACCTTGTGGATGAAGCACGATGGAGCTCATTGCTTTCTCCTAAACGCTGCAAAGCCTGAAGTTTAAAAAAAAAATTAATCTCATGAAAAAAAAAACTATAGACATTTTTAAGCCCTTACTAATTAATAAATTTTAGTTATATACAATTTCAATTTTATGACACTCTTATAAAAATATTGGTGCTGAATTTAGATATGCCTTTTAGAAAACCTTTCAGAACTTTATGCAGTGGATTTAACCAAATCTAAAAGTTATTATTTTGAATTGGCTTTGACTTCTTATAAAATACTAAGTTCAGTTTTTCCTAAATTTTTTCTAGACTAGTAGTTATGTCCGTCAAAATGATGGAGAAACAAATGACTACAATATGTTTTGTTCAAAGAATAAAAACAATTATATAGGAAAACAAAACAAATTAAAAATATGAAACAATAAAAAATAAAAGTTTTCACAGCAATGGAATCTGGGAAGCACCAAGCTACACATAATTTGAAAGAATTTTCAACGGGACATTACTCTAAATATTTTGTGAATTGCGTTGTGTTTATAACCTTAACATAATTAGTAATACGTTTATATAAAAAATAGCTTAACATATTAAGCAATATAGTTGATTTACCAAATAACTTTTTTTTTGAGTGTGTTTTAATTTATGTATTTAACTTTTGTCCCAATATGTTACACGGCCTAGGAGTGTATAGAGGACAAATATATAGAAACAAACTCATGGTAATTATATATCGATGATTATAAATTAGTACAAATAGTTTTAATGCCACAAAAAAATTATAAGTTGAAAAGTCTTTGGTGCTACAGAAAAAAAAAAGACTACTTGTGAAATATATAAAAAAACAGCACCTAGATTTAATACTAAGAGATAAAGTACTAAGTCATGAAACACCACCTAGATTTAATACTAAGATATAAAGTACTAAGTCATGAAACAGCACCTAGATTTAATACTAAGATATAAAGTACTAAGTCATGAAACACCACCTAGATTTAATACTAAGAGATAAAGTACTAAGTCATAAAACAGCACCTAGATTTAATACTAAGATATAAAGTACTAAGTCATGAAACACCACCAGATTTAATACTAAGAGATAAAGTACTAAGTCATAAAACAGCACCTAGATTTAATACTAAGATATAAAGTACTAAGTCATGAAACACCACCAGATTTAATACTAAGATATAAAGTACTAAGTCATGAAACACCACCAGATTTAATACTAAGATATAAAGTACTAAGTCATGAAACACCACCAGATTTAATACTAAGAGATAAAGTACTAAGTCATAAAACTCTACCAGATTTAATACTAAGATATAAAGTACTAAGTCATGAAACACCACCAGATTTAATACTAAGATATAAAGTACTAAGTCATGAAACACCACCAGATTTAATACTAAGATATAAAGTACTAAGTCATGAAACACCACCAGATTTAATACTAAGATATAAAGTACTAAGTCATAAAACACCACCAGATTTAATACTAAGAGATAAAGTACTAAGTCATAAAACAGCACCTAGATTTAATACTAAGATATAAAGTACTAAGTCATGAAACAGCACCTAGATTTAATACTAAGATATAAAGTACTAAGTCATAAAACTCTACCAGATTTAATACTAAGAGATAAAGTACTAAGTCATGAAACACCACCAGATTTAATACTAAGATATAAAGTACTAAGTCATGAAACACCACCAGATTTAATACTAAGAGATAAAGTACTAAGTCATAAAACAGCACCTAGATTTAATACTAAGATATAAAGTACTAAGTCATATAACAGCACCTAGATTTAATACTAAGATATAAAGTACTAAGTCATGAAACACCACCAGATTTAATACTAAGAGATAAAGTACTAAGTCATAAAACTCCATCAGATTTAATACTAAGATATAAAGTACTAAGTCATGAAACAGCACCAGATTTAATACTAAGATATAAAGTACTAAGTCATGAAACACCACCAGATTTAATACTAAGAGATAAAGTACTAAGTCATGAAACACTACCAGATTTAATACTAAGATATAAAGTACTAAGTCATGAAACACCACCAGATTTAATACTAAGATATAAAGTACTAAGTCATGAAACACCACCAGATTTAATACTAAGATATAAAGTACTAAGTCATGAAACACCACCAGATTTAATACTAAGATATAAAGTACTAAGTCATGAAACACCACCAGATTTAATACTAAGATATAAAGTACTAAGTCATAAAACACCACCAGATTTAATACTAAGATATAAAGTACTAAGTCATAAAACAGCACCTAGATTTAATACTAAGAGATAAAGTACTAAGTCATAAAACATCACCTAGATTTAATACTAAGATATAAAGTACTAAGTCATGAAACACCACCAGATTTAATACCAGACATGCCTACCCCTACTAGGCCTATTATTAGATTTAAAATGTAGGTAGGCTTACGTTTCACAGACAATTCGCAATGGATTGGATCTAGATCTAGTAGGCCTACAATGAATATTAAATTCACATTTGCTGAATAAACTCCTCTGAATATTCCTTCCAATAACACTGAATTAGTTCTTTTACAATTTGAACAAGTCATATTTAAACTTTCTGAGCCAGGACGTTTAGACATTTTCACAATCTTAGCAATACAGTAAAGGAAAAGAATATTAATTGCCAAACACGAGTAATACCGCAAAAAACGTTAGAAAAGCCCACAATATCTCTTTTAATAAACCCAGAAAACCCAAGTAATTATAATTATAGCATTGCGACTTTTTTGTACCTTTGTTTTATCAACCTAGACACGGACTATATTTCAACCCATGAATAACCCAAACTTTCCAATTTGGCGTAACAAAACTAGTAAAAAGCGTAACGGCGTAACAAAGTGTGTTTTTTAATCAAAAAGCGGAACAAATACGCCAAAAGCGGAACGGTAGGCATGTCTGTAATACTAAGAGATAAAGTACTAAGTCATGAAACACCACCAGATTTAATACTAAGATATAAAGTACTAAGTCATAAAACTCCACCAGATTTAATACTAAGATATAAAGTACTAAGTCATAAAACTCCACCAGATTTAATACTAAGAGATAAAGTACTAAGTCATAAAACTCCACCAGATTTAATACTAAGATATAAAGTACTAAGTCATAAAACTCCACCAGATTTAATACTAAGATATAAAGTACTAAGTCATAAAACTCCACCAGATTTAATACTAAGATATAAAGTACTAAGTCATAAAACTCCACCAGATTTAATACTAAGATATAAAGTACTAAGTCATGAAACACCACCAGATTTAATACTAAGATATAAAGTACTAAGTCATAAAACACCACCAGATTTAATACTAAGATATAAAGTACTAAGTCATAAAACACCACCAGATTTAATACTAAGAGATAAAGTTCTAAGTCATAAAACTCCACCAGATTTAATACTAAGATATAAAGTACTAAGTCATAAAACAGCACCTAGATTTAATACTAAGAGATAAAGTACTAAGTCATGAAACACCACCAGATTTAATACTAAGATATAAAGTACTAAGTCATAAAACACCACCAGATTTAATACTAAGATATAAAGTACTAAGTCATGAAACACCACCAGATTTAATACTAAGAGATAAAGTACTAAGTCATGAAACACCACCAGATTTAATACTAAGATATAAAGTACTAAGTCATAAAACACCACCAGATTTAATACTAAGATATAAAGTACTAAGTCATAAAACACCACCAGATTTAATACTAAGATATAAAGTACTAAGTCATAAAACAGCACCTAGATTTAATACTAAGATATAAAGTACTAAGTCATGAAACACCACCAGATTTAATACTAAGATATAAAGTACTAAGTCATGAAACACCACCAGATTTAATACTAAGAGATAAAGTACTAAGTCATAAAACTCCACCAGATTTAATACTAAGATATAAAGTACTAAGTCATAAAACACCACCAGATTTAATACTAAGAGATAAAGTACTAAGTCATAAAACTCCACCAGATTTAATACTAAGATATAAAGTACTAAGTCATAAAACAGCACCTAGATTTAATACTAAGATATAAAGTACTAAGTCATAAAACAGCACCTAGATTTAATACTAAGATATAAAGTACTAAGTCATAAAACAGCACCTAGATTTAATACAAAGAGATAAAGTACTAAGTCATAAAACACCACCAGATTTAATACTAAGAGATAAAGTACTAAGTCATGAAACACCACCAGATTTAATACTAAGAGATAAAGTACTAAGTCATGAAACACCACCAGATTTAATACTAAGAGATAAAGTACTAAGTCATAAAACACCACCAGATTTAATACTAAGATATAAAGTACTAAGTCATGAAACACCACCAGATTTAATACAAAGAGATAAAGTACTAAGTCATGAAACACCACCAGATTTAATACTAAGATATAAAGTACTAAGTCATGAAACACCACCAGATTTAATACTAAGATATAAAGTACTAAGTCATGAAACACCACCAGATTTAATACTAAGATATAAAGTACTAAGTCATGAAACACCACCAGATTTAATACTAAGATATAAAGTACTAAGTCATGAAACACCACCAGATTTAATACAAAGAGATAAAGTACTAAGTCATAAAACACCACCAGATTTAATACAAAGAGATAAAGTACTAAGTCATGAAACACCACCAGATTTAATACTAAGATATAAAGTACTAAGTCATGAAACACCACCAGATTTAATACTAAGATATAAAGTACTAAGTCATGAAACACCACCAGATTTAATACTAAGATATAAAGTACTAAGTCATGAAACACCACCAGATTTAATACTAAGATATAAAGTACTAAGTCATGAAACACCACCAGATTTAATACTAAGAGATAAAGTACTAAGTCATGAAACACCACCAGATTTAATACTAAGAGATAAAGTACTAAGTCATGAAACACCACCAGATTTAATACTAAGAGATAAAGTACTAAGTCATGAAACACCACCAGATTTAATACTAAGAGATAAAGTACTAAGTCATGAAACACCACCAGATTTAATACTAAGATATAAAGTACTAAGTCATGAAACACCACCAGATTTAATACAAAGAGATAAAGTACTGTCATAAAACAGCACCTAGATTTAATACTAAGATATAAAGTACTAAGTCATGAGGATATCTTTACACAAGCTAGGTTCAAGAAGCTTACCTGAGCCTCCATTAATCTCTGCCTTTGTGCTTGTATTTCAGCTAATTCACCAAGATTAACTGAGATTTTAGGTATATCACTTTCTACAGCCCCATTAGCCTGGTCTGCTTCCTCTTGTAGTTGCTGGGCAAAGTTTTGACAGTATTGAGCCAACTTTGTCATCTGTAGCATGGTGGCTATTTTATGTAATGATCTCACTGATGAAGTATCAACCTGATAACAACATAGATGGTAGATAGCTTTACATTACACTTTAGCTTTACATTACACTTTAGCTTTACATTACACTTTAGCTTTACATTACACTTTAGCTTTACATTACACTTTAGCTTTACATTACACTTTAGCTTTACATTACACTTTAGCTTTACGTTACACTTTAGCTTTACATTACACTTTAGCTTTACATTACACTTTAGCGTTACATTACACTTTTGCTTTACATTACACTTGTTTTAGTGAATGAAACAAGTTGAGCATGTGGCAATAATAAAGTATTATGTAAGCCTTACAATTTCTTTTTATACTGCTGAGGCCATTTTTTGAAAAGGCATTCAAAGTAGGCATTCTCATGTCAGTCAGTAAAGTTTTATGAATGAATAATTTAAAAAGTTGAATTACAGATATATAATAGTTCAATCAGGGTTCACATTAGAAAAGTTGCCTCAAAATTAAGTTTAGATTACATAAAAAACAAGATCTAGTAAAAAAACAACCAAGGAGTGGCATCACTGGCGTCATTAACGTTTGCACGCGGAAATAGAAAATGGCAAAGCGGGTTAACTCCAATAGGGCTTTCTTGAAAAGGGAAAGTACAATCTAAGAGCAGTGATTAAAATTTTTTTTATTAATTAATTTCCCAGGACTAAATGCAGTTTTTCCAGGAGTTTTAAGGAGCTGCAACACACAACTTTTTGTTTTCCAGGAGTTTTAAGGTGCTCCAACACACAACTTTTTGTTTTCCAGGAGTTTTAAGGTGCTGCAACACACAACTTTTAAGTTTTCCAGGAGTTTTAAGGGGCTGCAACACACAACTGTTTGTTTTCCAGGAGTTTTAAGGTGCTGCAACACACAACTTTTTGTTTTCCAGGAGTTTTAAGGGGCTGCAACACACAACTTTTTGTTTTCCAGGAGTTTTAAGGTGCTGCAACACACAACTTTTTGTTTTCCAGGAGTTTTAAAGGGCTGCAACACACAACTTTTTGTTTTCCAGGAGTTTTAAGGTGCTGCAACACACAACTTTTTGTTTTCCAGGAGTTTTAAGGGGCTGCAACACACAACTTTTTAGTTTTCCAGGAGTTTTAAGGTGCTGCAACACACAACTTTTGGTTTTCCAGGAGTTTTAAAGGGCTGCAACACACAACTTTTGGTTTTCCAGGAGTTTTAAGGGGTTGCAACACACAACTTTTGGTTTTCCAGGAGTTTTAAGGGGCTGCAACACACAATTTTTTGTTTTCCAGGAGTTTTAAGGGGCTGCAACACACAACTTTTTGTTTTCCAGGAGTTTTAAGGTGCTGCAACACACAACTTTTTGTTTTCCAGGAGTTTTAAGGGGCTGCAACACACAACTTTTTGTTTTCCAGGAGTTTTAAGGTGCTGCAACACACAACTTTTTGTTTTCCAGGAGTTTTAAGGGGCTGCAACACACAACTTTTTGTTTTCCAGGAGTTTTAAGGTGCTGCAACACACAACTTTTGGTTTTCCAGGAGTTTTAAGGGGCTGCAACACACAACTAACTTTTTGCTTTCCAGGAGCCGTATGAACCCTGTAAATACTGATCAATGGAATATTTATATATTTGCAGGTAAAATTTGATGAAAAGTAAATAAAAAATAAGACTACCTCTAGAACACCTTCATAAATATATTTGAGAAAAGCTTTGGCTGTTTCATAAGTTGTATCTGAAGGCAGATTCACTTCAAGCTGAGATCTTGGATCAGCATTTTTAAAAGTCTCTTGAAGATAAGGACTCATAGCTAAGAGAACCAGTTTGTGTACCTGGAAACATAAAGTCTAGAATGTAGAAACATAAAGTCTAGAATGTAGAAACATAAAGTCTAGAATGTAGAAACATAAAGTCTAGAATGTAGAAACATAAAGTCTAGAATGTAGAAACATAAAGTCTAGAATGTAGAAACATAAAGAATTGGTTATCTTTTACATTATCAACACACAAGTATGAAGAAATGGTCCATGGTATAATAAGAAACAAAATAACAACTTTAGACCTACGTGAAGTTTTTTATTAGCAACTCCAAGTGAGGCATCAAAGAATTTCCCTTTTCTCCACAAAGTTGAGAACCTTTCTTGTAAATCATTCCCATGGTCTGGATCCACATAGACTTTCATGGAATTAGAAACAGGGGCTTGTGCTTGAACAAGTTTTTCTGTACAATAAAGCACATTAGTAGAGACACATTGAAACAAAAACTTGTCTTTTTGGGTGAAAACAAAAATGTATTGGTGTATTAAAGAGTTGGTAAATATAAATGTTTTGAATTAAGTTAGAATTAAAATAAATAAAGTATGAGTATACCATGTTCATCCTTGGATAGTGTGGGTGTATCCATACTTCTTCCTAGTCCATGATTAGATTTATTCAATTGTTTAGCTACCTCAGTTAAATTTGGCTGGTTATCACTTGGGGGTGTAACAGATCTCTGAATTGGAGTAACAGCACTTGTCTTTATACCTGACATAATAACAATCATAGTTTAAAATAAACAATATACAACATCTGGAAGAAATAGTGAACTAGTCTAGTATATATTTATGGTATAAAAAAAAAAATAAAACAGCCAACAATTGGACATGAAAGTCATTGAAACTCCTAAGCTAGATAGTGTATATATAATGGGAGTCTTACTGTAAAATTAGTTACAGTATAAACTAGCAGATAAGTGGCACCAACGTATAAGTCGCACCCTTAGTTTAGGTTTATTTTTTCAGATATGTTGTCATTTACCCACGTATAAGTCGCACACTTAGTTTAGGTTTATTTTTCAGATATGTTGTCATTTACCCACGTATAATTCGCACCCATAGTTTAGGTTTATTTTTCATATATGTTGTCATTTTACCCACATATAAGTCGCACCCTTAGTTTAAATTTATTTTTCATACATGTTGTCATTTTACCCACATATAAGTCGCACCCTTAGTTTAGATTTATTTTTCATATATGTTGTCATTTACCCGCGTATAAGTCGCACCCTTAGTTTAGCTTTATTTTTCATATATGTTGCCATTTTTTAACGTATAAGTCTCACCCTTAGTTTATGTTTATTTTTCATATATGTTATCATTTACCAGCGTATAAGACGCACCCTTAGTTTAGCTTTATTTTTCATATATGTTGCCATTTTTTAACGTATAAGTCTCACCCTTAGTTTATGTTTATTTTTCATATATGTTATCATTTACCAGCGTATAAGACGCACCCTTAGTTTAGCTTTATTTTTCATATATGTTGTCATTTACCCACACATAAGTCGCACCCTTAGTTTAGGTTTATTTTTCAGATATGTTGTCATTTACCCACGTATAAGTCGCACCCTTAGTTTAGGTTTATTTTTCATATATGTTGTCATTTACCCACGTATAAGTCGCACCTTTAGTTTAGGTTTATTTTTCATATATGTTGTCATTTTACCCACGTATAAGTCGCACCCTTAGTTTAGGTTTATTTTTCATATATGTTATCATTTACCCACGTATAAGTCGCACCCTTAGTTTAGGTTTATTTTTCATATATGTTGTCATTTACCCGCATATAAGTCGCACCATTAGTTTAGGTTCATTTTTCATTTATGTTGTCATTAACTCGCGTATAGGTCGCATCCTTAGTTTAGGTTTATTTTTCATATATGTTGTCATTTACCCCTAATATTGTAAAAAAAATTTTTTTAGTATTAGTTTTTTACTCTTGTTTTCCAGATCAAACTTTCCTGGCATCAATGTATGAGATTAGTTATTTTTCGTTTTATAATACTTTTTTTCAAAAATCAAAAAATAACATCCGGATTTTATGTTTACAGTGTGTTTTCATTGTGCGTCTATGTGTGTAATAGTGATAATGAATAATGAAATTGGACTTCATATTTAGAGATTATTTTTTAAGTACAGGTAATAATATTGCCATACTAATTCCTAGTAAACTAAAAGGATATATTTGAGTAAAAAGCAAAGTTCAATTCATTAAGGAATGTATTCTAAAGAATTTATTTATTTGGGTGTGATTTGGAATGTTAATAAGCCTAGTGGCGCAGGCTACGGTCACTGCGTAGGCCTAGGCCTTCACCTTCAGTACCAGTAAGTTACATTTTTTTTATTACATTTTGTTTTAAAGAAATTACTTTTTATATTCTATAAGCTATAACTGTATCTCAAAATAAAGTAATAAATGTTTTTGGTCTAAAAAACTAGAGCTCAAGAGACATTATTATTTCATCTTGTAATAAACAAAAAGATTATGGAGACTGAAACCAATCAGCTGAAGATAAGTAGTCTATTGTAATGTGAGAGAAGAAACTAGTTTACTTGAGATGTGTTGTTCAGATAAGTAGTCTATTGTAATGTGAGAGAAGAAACTAGTTTACTTGACATGTGTTGTTCAGATAAGTAGTCTATTGTAATGTAAGAGAAGAAACTAGTTTACTTGACATGTGTGTTCAGATAAGTAGTCTATTGTAATGTGAGAGAAGAAACTAGTTTACTTGACATGTGTTGTTCAGATAAGTAGTCTATTGTAATGTAAGAGAAGAAACTAGTTTACTTGACATGTGTTGTTCAGATAAGTAGTCTATTGTAATGTGAGAGAAGAAACTAGTTTACTTGACATGTGTTGTTCAGATAAGTAGTCTATTGTAATGTAAGAGAAGAAACTAGTTTACTTGACATGTGTTGTTCAGATAAGTAGTCTATTGTAATGTGAGAGAAGAAACTAGTTTACTTGACATGTGTTGTTCAGATAAGTAGTCTATTGTAATGTGAGAGAAGAAACTAGTTTACTTGACATGTGTTGTTCAGATAAGTAGTCTATTGTAATGTGAGAGAAGAAACTAGTTTACTTGACATGTGCTGTTCAGATAAGTAGTCTATTGTAATGTGAGAGAAGAAACTAGTTTACTTGACATGTGTTGTTCAGATAAGTAGTCTATTGTAATGTGAGAGAAGAAACTAGTTTACTTGACATGTGTTGTTCAGATAAGTAGTCTATTGTAATGTAAGAGAAGAAACTAGTTTACTTGACATGTGTTGTTCAGATAAGTAGTCTATTGTAATGTGAGAGAAGAAACTAGTTTACTTGACATGTGTTGTTCAGATAAGTAGTCTATTGTAATGTGAGAGAAGAAACTAGTTTACTTGACATGTGTTGTTCAGATAAGTAGTCTATTGTAATGTGAGAGAAGAAACTAATTTACTTGACATGTGTTGTTTAGATAAGTAGTCTATTGTAATGTGAGAGAAGAAACTAGTTTACTTGACATGTGTTGTTCAGATAAGTAGTCTATTGTAATGTGAGAGAAGAAACTAGTTTACTTGACATGTGCTGTTCAGATAAGTAGTCTATTGTAATGTGAGAGAAGAAACTAGTTTACTTGACATGTGTTGTTCAGATAAGTAGTCTATTGTAATGTGAGAGAAGAAACTAGTTTACTTGACATGTGCTGTTCAGATAAGTAGTCTATTGTAATGTGAGAGAAGAAACTAGTTTACTTGACATGTGTTGTTCAGATAAGTAGTCTATTGTAATGTGAGAGAAGAAACTAGTTTACTTGACATGTGTTGTTCAGATAAGTAGTCTATTGTAATGTAAGAGAAGAAACTAGTTTACTTGACATGTGTTGTTCAGATAAGAAGTAGTCTATTGTAATGTGAGAGAAGAAACTAGTTTACTTGACATGTGTTGTTCAGATAAGTAGTCTATTGTAATGTGAGAGAAGAAACTAGTTTACTTGACATGTGTTGTTCAGATAAGTAGTCTATTGTATTGTGAGAGAAGAAACTAGTTTACTTGACGTGTGTTGTTCAGATAAGTAGTCTATTGTAATGTGAGAGAAGAAACTAGTTTACTTGACATGTGTTGTTCAGATAAGTAGTCTATTGTAATGTGAGAGAAGAAACTAGTTTACTTGACATGTGTTGTTCAGATAAGTAGTCTATTGTAATGTGAGAGAAGAAACTAGTTTACTTGACATGTGTTGTTCAGATAAGTAGTCTATTGTAATGTGAGAGAAGAAACTAGTTTACTTGACATGTGTTGTTTAGATAAGTAGTCTATTGTAATGTGAGAGAAGAAACTAGTTTACTTGACATGTGTTGTTCAGCAGACTCCTGGCTCTCTTCTTTCACTAATCTTTTAGCATTGTGAGCTTCCTCAACTGTAACATCTTGCTGGTGGTGGTGGTGGTGGTGATGCTGTTGTTGCTGGAGCATGGCTGAGTTTAACTGGACCTGAAATAGCAAGCAATAAAAAATTGACATAAGTAAATTAGTTTAAATTATAACTAAATAAAATAAAGTCTGGGTATACAATAAAAAGTGAAGAGGAAAAAAAGCTGTAATTGATTTAACAACGACTTCATTTAGTCAGTAAATTGTCTTAATTTCCTTCAAGCTGATGATGACATTACACTTGCTATAGATTGTTTGCAAACATAGGTGTGTCACCTACCTGCATTTGCTGTTCATGGAGAGCAGGGTGAGTTTGAAGTGAAGGCAGCAGGTGTGATGAAGGTAGTAGGTGAGCACTGGGATGATAGGCAGAGGAGGAGGACTGCATGAACTGCTGTTGAAGAAGTGCAGCTGCAGCAGTCATATCTTCATTTAGGCCCCCAGAAACTGAGGCTTCAGATACAGCTGACGCACTAGCTTCCTGCTTGATCTTTTTCAACTTGCTACCTGTACCAGACTGGCGCTTCATTTTCTTGTCAATACTTGATGAAAACAATGAGCTAGTTTTGCTAGATTTGCTGGATTTTTTGATTGGTCTGGAAGCTTCTGGAATGTCTAGTAATGAACTGGAGCCATCAGATGACATTTCCCTCATTTTTCTTGGTTTCTTGCTCCTGCGAAGATTTCTGGCACACATGGAGAGATCTCGCTGAATTCTCCTCTGTGATAAAATGTAGAAAAAGAATACAGGGGTGTAAATGGCAGTCGAAAAAAAAATCTGAAAATGCCGGGGTCCAGGGGCCATGAAGGCCCCTGGCAGGGTCAAGGGGCAGCGCCCCTGTGGGGGGCCCAGGGGGGCAAAGCCCTCCCTGGACGAAAAGGTTTTTTGTGTTATTACACTTGAAAATTAATATCTTTTTATTAAAGAATTTTCACTCAACTATAACATCAGTAGATAATATTCCATGGGAAATGCAACCCAGTAAAATAACAGAATGAAAGAAGATTAACAGTGATAGTAAATAAAAAACAACTTACCTTCAACTGTTTACTGAATTAGGCCTACATAATGTCAATGTGTATATAATATATATATTGTGACATATTGTCCTCTACATTTTCTTGATTTTCATCAAATATGGAACCAATGTATGACAGTGATTGGTAAGCATTATAAATACAGTAGGCTATACTCCCTATACAGATCTTCATTTTACATGAAAATTTGTTCTAAAGCCGCAAGCCCAAGTCAAGCTAGTGACCCTAGTCTCTCTTTTTCTTATATGATTTTATAGAAAATACAGTATAATAATAATTTTAACATAAAACACAAAAAAAATATTCATTTTCATTCTTTAATACCAACCACTCCCATTTGAATTTGTTTCTAGATGTAAGATCAATGCTGTCAATATCAGAATTACGCTCAACAAACACAATTCCTCTCCTAGCATTGGCAGCCATTTTATCAACTTTTCTCAAGTAAATTTGTTTGATTAGATTATTAGAGTTATTTCCCTTTATCTTATTTTCACACTTTTTTAAGGCTATTTACCTAATTTTCCCTCTGACAAATCTGAACTCTCTGAAATAATCTGAATGGCAAGCTCCATACACAATCAGATTTTCAGATTTTTTTCCTCTGACAATGAGTTGTGGGAATAGCAAACTATGTTTCAGAGTGTAAATAAGACATTTTAATTGTGTAAGCAATATAGTGTGATTGTTAGTACTTTATATGCTTCGACTTTTTGCTTATCTGGACTCAAAACTATATAATTTTTTTTTTCAGACTTAAAAAAAAAAAAAAAAAAAAGATGTAAAAGTACTAGAGATGTAAAACACACACAAAAAATCACATCAACACAAAAAATCTGATTTCAGAGAAAATCTGAAAGATTTACACCCCTGAGAATAGCATCAATATAAACAGATAATATTTACTTTGGTCATAGATACAAACAGATAATATTTACTTTGGTCATAGATACAAACAGATAATATTTACTTTGGTCATAGATACAAACAGATAATATTTACTTTGATCATAGATACAAACAGATAATATTTACTTTGGTCATAGATACAAACAGATAATATTTACTTTGGTCATAGATACAAACAGATAATATTTACTTTGGTCATAGATACAAACAGATAATATTTACTTTGGTCATAGATACAAACAGATAATATTTACTTTGGTCATAGATACAAACAGATAATATTTACTTTGGTCATAGATACAAACAGATAATATTTACTTTGGTCATAGATACAAACAGATAATATTTACTTTGGTCATAGATACAAACAGATAATATTTACTTTGGTCATAGATACAAACAGATAATATTTACTTTGGTCATAGATACAAACAGATAATATTTACTTTGGTCATAGATACAAACAGATAATATTTACTTTGGTCATAGATACAAACAGATAATATTTACTTTGGTCATAGATACAAACAGATAATATTTACTTTGGTCATAGATACAAACAGATAATATTTACTTTGATCATAGATACAAACAGATAATATTTACTTTGGTCATAGATACAAACAGATAATATTTACTTTGGTCATAGATACAAACAGATAATATTTACTTTGGTCATAGATACAAACAGATAATATTTACTTTGGTCATAGATACAAACAGATAATATTTACTTTGGTCATAGATACAAACAGATAATATTTACTTTGGTCATAGATACAAACAGATAATATTTACTTTGGTCATAGATACAAACAGATAATATTTACTTTGGTCATAGATACAAACAGATAATATTTACTTTGGTCATAGATACAAACAGATAATATTTACTTTGGTCATAGATACAAACAGATAATATTTACTTTGGTCATAGATACAAACAGATAATATTTACTTTGGTCATAGATACAAACAGATAATATTTACTTTGGTCATAGATACAAACAGATAATATTTACTTTGGTCATAGATACAAACAGATAATATTTACTTTGATCATAGATACAAACAGATAATATTTACTTTGGTCATAGATACAAACAGATAATATTTACTTTGGTCATAGATACAAACAGATAATATTTACTTTGGTCATAGATACAAACAGATAATATTTACTTTGGTCATAGATACAAACAGATAATATTTACTTTGGTCATAGATACAAACAGATAATATTTACTTTGATCATAGATACAAACAGATAATATTTACTTTGGTCATAGATACAAACAGATAATATTTACTTTGGTCATAGATACAAACAGATAATATTTACTTTGGTCATAGATACAAACAGATAATATTTACTTTGGTCATAGATACAAGCAGATAATATTTACTTTGGTCATAGATACAAGTTTCCTTTCTATATCCTAGTGAAAAGAAAAACTTCTACTTACATAGTTAGTCATACCATCTGCAGTAATGTCATCTTTTAAATCAGGAAACTGTTGCACAACCAATTCAGATATTCTAGTGTAGTCAGCACTAGACCACCAATATTTCAGATTTAAGAAGAACCTTGCTGTCTCACGAATTATTTCAGATCTGTGTCTCATTGATAAGCCATCGTCTCGAGCTGAGGCAATTTTCTGAGAGTATGTTGGAATTGGAAGTGGATCAGGCAGGCAAACTATTTCCTGATTTTCTTTCTTGAAGCCAGCACCATGTGGAAACCAAACCTTTTGATTAGGAAATACGTTTATTTTCAGTTGTACATTACAATATTAGTCAATACAAAAAATATATATCCAGTGAACAATAGAATAGAAATGAATGGTAATGTTACTTCAAAGATAAAACTAAAAGAACATCAAAGGATGTAATATTTTTTTAAATAAGAAAAATGAAAATATTTGATCTCACCTCAGTTCTTACCTGATCACGAGAATTACTCTGATCACCTTGTTGGGAGGAACGAGGGGATGAGGACGCTCGTCGCCGAGGACTGTGTGATTTTACAGAGGATGTGGTAACTTCCACTTGAGCTGCGAGACCAGCAGTATCAGGTAATGAATCATGAAGGGGAGAATCAGAAGCCATGTGATGCCTCTGAGAGTTGTGCTTATCTGATTCATGATAGGTAAGATTCATAGGGCCTTCACTTGCAGCAAGGCTTGAAGAGTGATCATGACCTGAAAGATGATGAATTTCTGCCTGGGAATGAGCCTGAGCGGCAATTTGTCGAGCACTAGAATGAGCCATGGATGCTGCACCAATGAGGGCCATGTTGGCATCCCAATAAGCAGCTTGTTCATGTGATGAAGCAGCACTTGAGGAAGGAAACACTGGCATGTTTAAAGGATTCTGATGTTGTTGGCGGCTACTGGACACAGACTTCAGGCCTTCTCCATTAGGAGACATGGGTTCTCTTTTCACTAAATTTTTCTCTGAGATCCCCACTGAAAGTGCATGAGTCTTGTTCTCATGGGAGATTCCATGACTTAATTCAGCTTCTCTTAGTCTTTTTTCAACCTCTGCCTGAGATATTCGTCTTTGTCGTTTGTTAGGCACTTCTAATAGTTCTCCAGATACAACATTTGATGAGCCATCGTGGGCTGAACTAGTAATATACTCACTACTTAGACTTCTCTTGGTCCCAACTGATATATCCATACCTAACTGACCATAAAAAGCACTTAATGCAGCCATGGCAACTGTATCATTACCAAAAGCTCCAGAGGCCATTAGAGCCTGCCTTTGTTCATCACTAGAACACTGGGCCAGATACTGTCTTTCTAAATCTGTCACATCTTGTGGGTGTTGTTCAATTCTCTGTTTGATGCCAGCCAACATGGCCAGCTCTCCCAGATTTCTCTGTGTCATGCCAAGCTCTGTTAAATTCATGTTTTGTGCAGCCATTAGAGCCTTCATATATTCAGCGGTCCCTTGTACTAAAGAGGCCTGTGGGTTCATATCAGAAGATTGTCCTTCTAGGCCAGCTGAAGAATTATTCCAGGCTTTTTGAGAACTAGATGGCTTGTACTTTGAAGCTGGTAGCCGTCTTCTCATATTTCGTGCACAAGTTCCTAAATCTTTTTTAACTGCTTGCTGAATACAAAAAATAGAAAAAAACAGAACATTTAAAAATGATATTTGTTCCAAAAAAAAAAAAACACCATTTTTTTTAAAAAACTAACAACAAGCGTGTTGAGGGGGGGGGGGGGCGAATTAAGGAAGCAAAGATAATACCATTAAGATACATTGCTATAATACCATTAAGATACATTGCTATGATACCATTAAGATACATTGCTATAATACCATTAAGATACATTGCTATAATACCATTAAGATACATTGCTATGTTAAGGATTAGTTACAACTGCTATTCTTACAGTTTTTAATTAACCGAAAAATACAAATAATTCTTGAATGGAGAAGATTACAAAAAGTAGTTAGTTAGGTATAAAATGAGCTCTGGAAATGTATATATTAACTAAAACTACACAAAATAACTTGTTAGAAACAAAAATTAAGCATTAGACAACTTAAATTTTGTTTTAGTTATAATCAAAAGATATTTCCAATTACAGCTAATTTCTACTATAGGCATTGTTAAAAAAAAGCAACCATTAATAGCAAACAAAGAAAAAAATAATAATGGCAAAGCAAGAGCATTTAAAAACAAAAAGCTCTACTAAAATTGGTTTTAACTGGTTTTAACAGTTCTAATACTGATACTATTTCTTTTCAAGACAGAACCATGCTCTAAAAAACAAAAGAGAATAGTAGTAAATATTTCAATGACAGTACAACCAATGTTTTTGTTGACTTCTACATGTATCATTCCAGTACAAGAGAAATTCCAACAACAGAGAGAACAACAGAGCAAAGGGCTATTATTATTTAACAATTAAAAAAAAAGTTTAAAAACACAAAAATGGAAATATAGCTATTAACTTATAACATTTACAACATGTAAAATATAATTATAATGTATCGTTTTTAATTTAAAGGAGCTAAAAAAATGCCACATAGATGCTAATACAAACAATTAACATCTGACAAAGTAATACTACAATGTTGTTTTTGTCCACAAATGTACGCAGGAAAGGAGAAGACATCAAATGACACAGGACCCTACACATCTAGGCTTACTAGACTAACGAGCGCTGGGAAATTCTCAAGTACAAGCTCAGCGATGCGCTCATAGTCTGGTGCAGTCCACCACAGTTTGAGGGCCAGGAAATATTGGGTCGTCTCACGGATGATTTTAGGTCTTGCCGACATTGTGTTGCCAGACTCCCTGGCACGAATGACGCTGTCAGAATAGGGAGGGGTGGGCAGGGGATCAGGGAGGGCTGTGGAACGCCATATAGCCATAGCAGACAGCCTGTCAGTACTGGACTGTGTAGCAGACACCTCCTGAAATGGATGAGCCACAAATCATCCTCCTCTGAAGTTCTAGTCCAGCATATATCTAGGTCTTTTCTTTAACTTTACTTTTTTTTTTAACTTATAGTTCACTTTCATTAACAAATTACAACCAAACAATTATTTTTATGTACTTTTAACTTAACATTATTTTTTAAAACAATCAAACTTAAATAAATCAATAAATTATATAGTAAATGTAGCAACAAACATGAGCTGTGGGGAAAACATTCCAATGGACAACCCTTCCTATTCCATTGAACACATTGTACATAATTTGATAATATTGTTAGAACAGCAAGCTCTGGTTCATTCTTTTCTCAGGACAAATTATGACAGTTTTTTATATTGTTTTGAACAATTTTATAATAATGTGATGTTTTGTTATTTCATGCATAGCACATGCATGTTATCCTGACTACCTCAATCAAATATATTGGCTATGGCACTGTCTATTTATTGATACTTTTTTTTAATACATTTTTTTTTTAAAAATGTGTCAGTATGCAACCTTAAGGGTAGGGACGGCAGTGAAATTGAACTAAATGCCAGAAAATTCAATATTTAAGCTTTTGCCTAAGTTGTATACTTTAGCTATTCCTGGATCTAAAACATATAGTTCGGAAATTTTAGTAACATATTTTAAATGTAAAAATTGCATTTGTAATAGGTATACATCAGAAGTTTATTTTATTTTTTTTAAATATATTTACACTTCAGTAATATAAAAAATGAGTTTAATTATATATTAATATACATCAAATTGAAGGTTAACATCTTGTCTTTGTGGTGGAAAAATCTTTCAACAAACCATAAAGAAATAGATGAGAAATAAGCATTTTTCAATTTTACTCCCAAATTATTTTTTTCTCTAAAATTGTCAGTTTTTTCGGTTTTTCTCAAAATACTACTTTTTATTCTTCTTTTTGTATTAACTTCCTTATTTATGAACTAATCTTTATGAAATTTTTTACATACATTTACTACATTTTAATAATCATAGTTACAAGATGAATTTTTTTTCATATGTCCTACTAAAAAATTCATATAAATTTTATTTCTCAATTTAACCAGATTTCATCCACAAATTTTATAAAGATATAGCTTATAAATATTTCCGTCAAATTGCAATACATTATCTTGATAAATAATCAAGTTGATACATTTTTTATTGCGTGATAAATCGTTAATTAAAAAATCCAAAATGGCCGCCATTCCCATCACAACCATCAGAAATGATTTTTTTAAGGTATGCTTACTCGGACCTGCTTATACTATCAATATACCAAAAATGGTCATGATGCGTGCACAAATAAAAAAAAAGAGCTCTCTACTGGTTCCCCTACCCTTAACACTAATATTTTATTCCTTCCCAGCTTTAACTCTTTAACTACCATGAGCCGTGCTGCAAGACTACGAGCCGCATTTTGCGGCTCAGAAACCCTTATATATTTATTTTGTCCAAATCCAATCCAAGAATTAGAAATATTTAACTAACCCCATACGGGGGAAAATGCCATGGTAGCTATTGAGTTAAACAACTGTGCAATCTTTTTTATTACAGTCTTTAATTTTGTCACACAATAACATCCCTCCCAATGCTTCCATAATTTTTATCTTACTTTATTAACACATTCATACCATAAACATACTATTTCCCTGAATAATAATATTTTAAAGACCAAAAATAAAAGTTAAAAATGTTTGCTATCAAATGTTTCAGTTTTGTCTATGTAATGAGAATAAAAGTTAAATCTTTAAAAATTTATTCTGAAGTACTTTTATTAAAACGTTTTTTTAAAGCAATTTTTGTTGAGATTAAATACTTGAAATGTTCCTTTTTATTTCATAATAAATGTAAAAAATCAGGGCTAAATGTAATTTTGAGGTTGCAAACTGCTAAAGAAAGACTTTATCAATAAAATTAGTATTTCAATGAGTCTAGTCTGCCCAATGTGGTTGCCAAAAAGAATAATGTAATAAGAGAACTCAATTCAAACAAAATACAAAAAGTGTTATTAAGAGTTAATGTTTTATTGACAGCTGGGATATCTGATCATGTGAGCCCACAATGCAACAGGACAACTCAAGTTGTCTATAAACCAATGAAAGAATGTTTATTTTAGAAGGTTAGGGGTAGTTATTGCTCCATTTTGGCTAAGCCTGTCTACTCGTGATAGATACCCAAATCTTCTTTATCTACCACCAAAGGTTTTAAATGATACCTATGTCATAAACTATTTTAGAACTCTTTGTGATTATTTCTATTTCTAAGTCAAGTAAGGAAAATGTAGCAACAGCTAGTGTATTCGTAACCCTCTACTTCCCTCTGTGTGCTGAGATCTTACTAGGCTGGAAAGATGGGAAATAAGAGGTTCAACTAGGACATGTTATAAAAATGGCAGAGTAGATAACAAACATAGAACTAATATATGTTGTTTCAGGTTTCCAAATTCATGTAATATATCAGCTAATTGCTTACCCTTGTTACTAATCTCTATAGGATTCATTTTAAAGAAAGACTAAATAGTTTTATTAGGATTTAAAATATACTAAATACAGACATTGTGCTAAGTTGTTATAAATAAATATGTGTGCTCATTCCTAAGTGCATGGCTGCCTACTGCCTACCCCCCAAAAAAGTTCAACTTTTAACATGTCCTTTTGTATTTCTTTTGATATTATGTATAGAGGCCTAATGTATGTATAGTTTGAACATAATAAGTTTTTTTTGTGAGATGACCGACTGAGAGATAAGACGCAGACCTGCCAAGCTGAAAACTTCAAAATTAGTAGTGAGCCACCTCAAAATTCGTATTTTGACCCCCAAATTCGTATTCCTTATTCCAAATTAGTAGTCAATTAGTAGTAATATTTGTAAGCATTTTTACATGACATTTTACACGGTGTATTTATTTCATTTCAAAGAAGCCTAAGAAGCTTCTTAAAGTACTATACACTATTTAATAACAAATATAACATACAATAGGCTCATAGGGTCTACTATTTTAATTCAATTGTAAATTAAATGAGTTACTGGAACTTTAGAATTAGACTCAATTTCAATTAATTTTTAATTAGAGACGACTGCTAGCCAAGAATTTAAAAGAAACCCTTAGCCTGGCTTGTTGGGCGCTTGGCTTATCCACCTAGTCTTGGTCTTAGTATAGTCCATTCCATTAGGCATTAGTAGGCATTAGCATGATTAGCGCATTAGGCTTCATGGCTTCATTAGCCCTACTCTCTTGCCTGGCCCTTGGAGCGAAAGATAATGCTATTAAATGTATTCATTTGTTGTTAGAAACGATACAGTATCCCAGAATAATCCCAGTTTTAAAGCACGTGAACTTTTTTTTATATAGATCAGTGAGAGACACAAATATTTATTAAATGCAACTTCTGACCGGAAATCGTAATTTTAACTCTGAGAGAGTCGGCATGTGTTCCATTTGCATTTTTATATACAAAATTTGTAATTTTCTTACAAAATCAGAAAAAATTGTAGTTTTTTGCTTTGTAGCGAAAATCTGAGAAAATTTGTATTTTTTTTTGCCCATTTCATAATTTTGTAGTCGGACCTTGTTTTTCGTATAAAGTATGAAAAATTCATAGTGCTTGGCAGGTCTGTAAGACGCTGCGCTTAGCGAGCCTTGATGACTGAAATAACAAAAACACACACGCTACAGAAAGTCATATTTGATTGGCCGATAAAAATTAATGACACATTGTGAGAAAATGGTAAACAGATAAGCTTTACTAGTGTGCTAATAATAATAACAATAATAATATTTGTATAGCGCTACCAACAAACATAATGTAAGCTCAGAGCGCTTTTAACATACAACTGAGAACATGGATATTACTCTAGGGTAGGTGACAAAGCTGATAGATGATTTAAAAAAGACAAATCAAATAAATGTAACATTAACCACCCCAACCCATAAGTAAGACAGTAGGTGTCTAAAGCATGTTAAATGTTATCTAAGGTAAATATTGAAATAATGAGTTTTTAAGTTCTTTTTGAAAGTAACAATAGAGCTTGTTCGCCTCAGTTGAATGGGAAGTAGATTCCACACATTCGGACCGGATACTGAGAAGGCTCTAAGGCCAACGGTCGTCAGAGAGAAACAGGGCTCTTCCAGAAGCGATGAGTTGGCAGAACGAAGTGTTCTTTGCGGGACATATGGTGTAATTAGTTCCTTGAGATAGGACGGAATCTCGTTATTAAAAAGGCACTGATGGCAAAATAGCGCTACTTTATATTTAATTCTGGCTTTCACGGAGAGCCAATGGAGCAGACGCAGGAAAACTATCACAGAATCACGCCTTGACTTACGCATGACCAGGAGGACTGTTTTGAATACGCTGTAATTTAGCGACTCTATCGTCAGGTATCCTGATGAGCATTACAGTAGTCGAGGCGTGAGAGTATAAAGGCAGTGGCAAGTTTCTTTTCTGAGTCAAATGACAAATAATTAATGCTAATTAGAACGTGATGAATCTTTATAAATTAAAAAAAAATCAATATTTTTTTGAGAGGACTCAAAAACTTATTTATCATGAATTTTGAGCTAAAGTAATAAACGGGGGTTATACGCTTCACAAAATAATAGAATAAAAGCTCAGATAAGTCTATCGGTCTAGATCTAAAAATTTAATTTTAGCATGCTGATTACATAATTTAATAAAAAAATAAATAAAAGATATCATAAAAAACAAACACATTGCGGTATTGTGAAAGTTATAAAGGAAACGGAAGTAGACTCCGGTAATAACACAAAGTAGGAAACAGGGCTGTATAGTCGGCGGTAAAAGTCACGACTTTGACTTTAACCCACAAACTGTGGTCAGCCGATTTAATCGGACGATCGGCACGTTCTGTGGTGTGGCGGCCGATTGAGCCGACGAAAAAATACTTTGAAAAACACTTTCCAGTCCAACTTTTTAATGTATTTATGTGTACTTCCTTTTATTAAATTAATAAATAAACTTCCGTTTTTTCGCTCTTCTGCACGATTTTTATAACTTTGAAGTTATTTTTACGATGATGGTTGTCGAACTAATTTGCGCTAGATATTTTAGTAAAATGGAAGTACCATATGGCTTACGTAATTAATCAATTTTGAATATTTAAGTGATGATATAATTGATTCAGAAGATCATTTTTCAACTACATATGAAAATAATATTAAAATTAGTTTAGTTCCATCTTCTAGTGAGTCGGAAAGCTGAAATCCAATGCTTTGGCTTAGGAGTGCCTAGGCCTAGAACTAAATTAGGCGTCGCCCAAAAATCGTTACCCGATAGTACCTATTATTATTGATTTTAGACGATTGTGGCAGTGAATTAAACTTAACATGGATGTTATTCAGTCTTCTAATACTATTTTTGATCAAATTAAATCGTTTTAGACAAGCTTTTGTCATTTTTTGTGTTGATTTCTGCCTTGATATGTCTGTGACGTCATACTTTGTTGATTTGAAATAATTAGCGATATCGGCACAAATTATTTTTTTCAAAGGCCATTAATAATAGAAAATAATGTAAATAGTACATTTTCTAAAAGATAAATAAAATAGCTATTATATTCAATAAAAATGTTAATAATGTGCCGATAAAAAAATTAAGTTAGATGTACTTGAATAGAAGAATGTTTTTTTCCTTTTTCATTCTTGACCTCTCTAAGGTCAAGGCCATGGTCAAATAATATTTTTTTAAAAATCAAATTCGTTTTTTAAGATTCCCCATCCATTCCACTTTACAAAAATATATAGTTATTCCCCCACACTACAGAAACTTCTACACCACAGTTAGTGGGTTAAAGTGGCTTTTGAATGTCGACTTTTCTTGACTTTTAGTTAAGTGGTCGGTTTATAATTATTTGACTGCAGTTCTACCTACGTAATAATTAAACACTAAAACATTCTAGATGATCATGCTTAATTTCTAATGAAAAAAACTTATTATAAACAGATTACCTTGCTTTATTTATTATATTAGCGACTTTAATATCGGTACTTCTGCGCACGTCAAAGTGTAAATCGCCATTAATCAAGTTATCACAGGTTTTGTTTATTTCAAGAAGAAATTAAAAGAAGAAGAAATTAAAAACTGAGATCAAAATTTTTTAAAGCAACATTTTTATTTTAAATATTGTTTGTTAAATAAGATTTCATTTAGATATATCTATACATATAAAATAAGAGTGTTTGTCCGCATACGGATCCCCATTGGTAATTTGAAATCACGTGAGTTTGTGTCACTGACCTATTTAGGCCTAGGCCTATATACTGTCTAATAATTTTTCACATCTGACATGTGTCTTTGCTAGCTCAGTGGTAAACGTAACGGCCGGTTTCGATTCTCCAGTAGACTATACCTTTTTTTTTTTTCAACAATTTTTTTTCAAACTTTTTAAAACAAAAGACATTGTAAATCTACAGGCAATTTAGATTTTTGTTAAATAAAAATACTTGCCCTTTTTTTTTTTTACCCCATTACAATATTTATTTTAAATTACTTTCCTAAAATTCTTCAGTAAAAAAATAAATTATAATTTAAATATAAGATTTATAGCTTTCTTTTAAGTGTAGTTTATAAATTTTTTTATCTGCACCTTATACAGTCCTTTTTTTTTTTATTAAACCCGGGCAATGTAGCTTGTTTTGAATATAATTTGTATAAATCAGTAAAATAACTTTGTATATTTTTGTGTTTATTGTTATGTGTAAAATTAGAAATAATAATAAACATAAATATAATTATATTTCTTTGTCTCCTTTCCTGTGATGAGTGTTGCTACGTTGGTTAACACTCTTTTGCACTATAAGTTACACAACCGTAAAAAAAAATTCAAGTTCGCATGAAGGCGAGTGGACACTTCCATAATTCAAATTACCGTAAAAAAACAAAACTAAAAAAAAAACAACAACAAACAAACTAAATGAAACAACATAATTTAAAATGCTTTAATTTAAGAAAAAGGCTATTAGGTTTGGTAAATATATAAGCAATATTTTGTTACTTTTTGTAAAGTTGTAATTTGTTTTTTAAATGCCGACTTCGACTTTGAAATCGACTTTCTCTAAAATCTCGACTTTCTCGACTAACGACTTCGACTATACAGCCCTGGTAGGAAATATTTGGTAATACTAACTATTGCATTGGACCATATATTTTGGACATTTTCTGTGATTTTTTCAAGAGCCGCTATTAAAAACGGAAATATATTTCGTTAATAAAAAAAAAATTCAAAATATATGGGAATACTCGTTACCTTATTGAACAGTAAAGACAATTCAACTTATTTTTGGGACATTTTCTGATAATTTTTTTAAGTGAAAATATTCTTTTTTGATTGGTCCGTACAAAGCAGTAACAGATTTCATCCTTACTGTAACACCGTAATTTGGGTATCAAAATCATAACCTTGGGGCCAAAATCTTAACAGTAGGCAGCCCTGTAGGTGTAACATGTCACTGTATTGCCACTGACACTTTCTTTTCTCTCTTGATAAAAGAATTTGTAGAAATGGACCATTATATAGAGCAAATTATCATAACGAAGGCCTGCTAGTGATTGACCTTATGTATAAGTAAGTGCTTTTACCTTGCTTAACTGTTATGTCAGTGTATATTTTTACATTGGGTGGAAATTTATATTTTTTATATGTAACTTAAAGCTTAATTTCAGTGATTAAAATGTTCATCTGTAGTGAAGAAGACGTAAAAAAAAAAATGACTAGGTCCTGAAAACAAATTTGGGAAATGCGGACCTACAGTATATAGTGAACCATTGCATGTATGCTTTAAAACTGGTCTCTTCCTGTCCCGCTTTAAAAAAATTTCTTTTTAAAATTGTTACGAATTAAAAGCTGGCTGTTCATTTTATTATTACCATAATAACAGGGTTCATACTCTTTTTGGAAAATCAAATTCCAGACATTTTCCAGACATTTTTTTAAAATTATAATTATAGACTACGATGATAATTAATTATAAATACGAATTATTATTATTATTTTAAATAAAAGATTTAATGATGAATTCAATTTAATGATGAAAAAAGATAATCTTATTCTATTACTTTCCAATCATTAGGATCATTAAGACTACTAAAATTTTGCTATAATAATACAACCTCACAGCAGTGAGTTATATCTAGGTAGAGAGGAGTAAATAGTGTGTGTGTGGGGGTGAGGGGGGAGAGATTATAGTAGGTTAATTCTGAGCTTATGCATACAATTTCTTAATCTAATTTTCAAAAAACAATAATTGTAAAAAAAAAAGGTGAACTACTTGAAGTCATGATTACCTTGCAACCAACAAACCGAAATCCGGTTTTGAAAATCAAGTAGGCTACAAGCAGAGCCTTTACAAGCTTATGTAGCACCCCAGGGCAAAAGTTTC
Organism: Anisus vortex; assembly: GCA_949126835.1. NCBI lineage: Eukaryota > Metazoa > Mollusca > Gastropoda > Planorbidae > Anisus > Anisus vortex. The sequence continues at coordinate 25,198,777 of OX421498.1, forward strand.
AGCGCCGCCCCCTTGCATACTGTAACTGCTTGTTTAGTGCTATATTTGCCATATTTAGACTACATTTGCCACCCCGCTGGAAGTGTCCCTCTTGGGCATAAGCCCCCCTCTGCCCGCCCCTATGTGAGGGCACTGCCTACAACCAAGACCATCGTAAATACTTACGGTGGTCTTGCTACAACCAACCAACTAGAACGGCTTAGGCTTAGGTCAGAGGGACCCAGCTGGGGTGAAGGGCAGACATGCCAACCCCTAAGTAGGCCTACTCAAAAGAGGAACAATCTTGATGAAAAAGAGGATTTTTGAACAAAAAAGTAGAACACTCTTTATCTAGACTAACAATCTTTTAAAAAAAAAAAAAAGGGGGAACATACCTAATCCTATAGACTAGATATCTATTTGCCTACGTTTTAAGACAATTCACAAGCAATCATGTCTAGAGTAGAGTCTAGATCCAGTAGGCCTACGAAGAACATTAAATTTACAGTTTTTCTTTGCTGAATAAACTTCTCTGAATATTCCTTCCTTTAAAACTGAATTAGTTTTTTTACAGTTTGAACAAGTCAGGTTTAAACTTTACGAGGCAGGACAATTAGACATTTTCACAATCTTACCAATACAGTAAATAGGCCTAAAGGAAAACAAAGATTTATTGCTAAACACGCTTAATACCGCAAAAAACGTTAAAAAATACCAGAATATCTCTTTTAATAAACCCAGAAAACCCAAGTAATGATAATTATAGCATTGTGACCTTATATATGCCTTTATTTTATCAACCTAGATACAGACTATATTTCAACATAGGAAAAACCCAAACTTTCCAATTTGGCATAACTAAACTAGTAAAAAGCGGAACAAAATGTGTTTTTTTATTTTTAAAAGAGGAACAAATTCGCCAAAAGCGAAACGGTAGGCATGTCTGAAAGGGCAATGAAGATGATTGTAGCAATTTTAGGATTCCAGACATATTTAAGACTTTTTGGGGGTTTTGGTGAAAAAGTACAGATTTTCCAGACATTTTTAAGTCTGAAATGCGTTTTTTTAGATTCCAGACATTTTCGAGACTTTCCAGACACCGTACGAACCCTGAATAAGGTTATTTGGGAGTTAGTTGACAATCAAAAGGTAGCATCTTGCACCCATTATCACAATCAAAACCCACGATCCTAGTGCCTCATTTGAATGCTCTCTGACTAAAAAATCCCAGAGAGAAAGAGAAGAAAAATAGTATTGTAAGACATAGTTGGTTTATGAAGTCACAAAATTATTGGAGATTTTGGGGGTTGCAGATGAAATTTCTCTCAAAATTTTACTGTATTGCAAAAACTTCATTTTTAGGCACCACAACAATCATAAACTTGTTTCAATATTCTTGAAACAGTTACTGCTCACATAATCAAGTATACAGATACTAAAAAGACAGCAGGCATAAGCAACCCGACCCCCAAAAGCATACCAGCAAAACAGATCTAAAAATGTACATGGATTATAAAATGTGGAGAAAGGCCTTAGCAAGCAAAAAAAAATAATAAAGAGTGCAGTTATAATAAGCAAAAAGTATGTTTCAAAATGCTTCCGTTTTATAACCAGACAATTCCCAAAGAATTAAACAATTATTACAGAATGTTAGGTTATCTTTTTTTTGTTAAAGTATAACATACACATCTTAAATTGTACACTAAATTAAATGACCAAATACACACTATGATATCATTGTGTTAACTTTTCTAAAAAAGACTGTAAATTCTTCTAAATTTCTAAGGGCTATTAAAATGAGAAATTTTCTATTAATACAGATATGAAATAATAAAGCCAAAAACAAAAAATCCAAACTAGAAATATTTTTAAAAAGGTTAAAAAAGAAACATAAAATTACTTACATCTGAGGTTAAACCATAGTCTAGTCTGGAATTTTCTGCAGCCAAGGCCTGTGCCATTTGATCTGAATACATCTAGAGAAGAAAAAGAGATTAACAATAACTAATTATGTATTGGTATTGATAGTCATTTGGATAGTGTGAGTCTCCATGCCATCACATTTAGCATGCCCAGTCAGCGGGCTCTTGTCCACAATTGTGAGTTTGATCCAAAAGTTGAATGGAATTTGTGCACCTTTTTCCAAGCATTGCTTAACTCAGCACATTTTGCTTTACTTATATTTATATCAAACATATAAATAATTTTCTGAGTTTCTTTGTATGTTTGGTTCTATGTTTGCTATAGGCACCCTGGGTGTTTGTCTGATTGGGAAAAAATGCTAAGTACATTTACTCTTCATTAAAACCAGCAAATATCACCCATACTGCTAAATTGCTTTCAAATAAATACACATAGCCAAATGATGCATTTAGAGATTAATTGTAACAAAAATACAAGCAACAAATGGTGAAAATGAAAAACACTAGAAGCCTGTAAGAGTTATTTTCCATGGATTGTCTATGAGTTAATTTGATGAACTGGCTTTTGGGTTTTAATGACTGTGTAGTCTGTAGTTTCTATTATATGTGTCTATTGTACTGTATTTTTTTCTATCAATGTTCTCGCTATTATCTTTTAAATATACTTAATTTTTGTATAAACATAATGTGTTCAAAGGTCAACATTTTTTTGTTCAATTGCCCCAGTGTTTTAAAAAGGAAGAAAAAGTACCCCTCTCTTCCATCTAACAAATATAGTTTTCCTTCTGAAGAAACCAAAAAGCTGGATAACACATTATTCCAAATTTGTCTATTACTGTAAAGAGAGAAACAGACAAAAAACATAAACTAGCGTATCTATTTATAAATAGTTCCATTCCTCCTCACCTGCCAGGGGTTGCTAGAGTCTCGAGAGGATGCTACCATTGAATCTTTATCATAAACAAAATGAATGGGTGTGTCATCATCTTCATCATCCACTTGCTCCTCTTGCTGCTGCTGCTGATGATGATGGGGATGGTGATGATGGTTGCTGGCCAGAGCAGCACTATTTCCTTCTTCCTCTTCAATAACTTCTTGCTTATGAATCACATGGGAGTCACTCACTTTAACTTTGTGCTGGCTTTGAGAAACTGGAGAAGCAACTAAGAAAAAAAGACATAATGTTTAACTATAGAGAAGTTATCAAGATCTAAATAACCATTAACCCTTCCAGTGCTAGGCCTGTATATTTCCACCAGTTGATTTTACTCCTGTATCACCACTGATTGATTTTAAGCCACTAACCCAGGCCTGCATATTTCTATCATATAAAAGTAACTAATTCAATACTATAAATACAATAATATATACAATAATATAAAACCAGTATGTAACCTTTCACCAGTCTCAAGCAGAATAAAGGATAAGCCTGATTTTTTTGCAATTAATAAAGAAAAGTCACCATGTATCACGTTTTTGTCGGAATCTAAAATTGTTGTCAAACACCTGTAATTGTTCAGTGACAGTTAATACCAGAGACCAGGCTTATTAATTTGTAAATTAAAGTTGGTGGATATACTAAAAGTAAAAAATTGTGCTAATAATGGAAGAGTAAATAAGTGTAAAAGTATCTGTGAAATAATTCGTTCTAAAAAGTAAATTTTGTTCAACACTGCACAATCACAAAGATTTCTTTAGATTTGTGAGAAAACTCTAGTGAATAATAAATGAGTTAAGTCCAGCCCTTACATTCACAGTTTCTAGCTGATGTATTCTGACTCTCAATAATGCTTGCAGCTGTCAGCAGCTCATTACAAAAATCTGATGGATTAGTGTTGTTTGGTCCACTGTTACTGCTTGGTGCATTAGGTGAGCCCGAATGTGCATATGTTTTATTTGGAGTTTCTGAATGAGGTGAAACCGATGGGTCCTGCTTCTGATCTAAGTGACCAAGACTGGAGTTGCCTTCCTTTTTACGCTGAGAAACTTCACGTCTTCTAAAGTTTCTAGCATACATAGATAAATCAGTTCTTATTCGTTTCTGTGGAGAGGAAAAATGGAATCATCCATGAGCAAAAGCATGCTACTATTAGGTTTGCAACCTTAACTTTCTTCTATGTTATCATGTAATCTGTAATGATTAAAACAACCTACATTGGCTGGCACTCCTGGTGTATCACTGTTGTCTTTGAACTCTGGGAACAGTTCGATAACCAAATTAGATATCCTGTCATAATCATGACTGCTCCAATAATGTTTAAACTGTAGGAAAAACTGAACTGTTTCTCGTAGAACTGTAGGTCGATCAAATGCCACTGTGCCTAGTTGTTTGGCTCTTATAACCTAATGTTATAAATATACAACAACATGTTATAAATATACAACAACATGTTATAAACATACAACAACATGTTATAAATATACAACAACATGTTATAAATATACAACATGTTATAAATATACAACAACATGTTATAAATATACAACAACATGTTATAAATATACAACAACATGTTATAAATATACAACAACATGTTATAAATATACAACAACATGTTATAAATATACAACAACATGTTATAAATATACAACAACATGTTATAAATATACAACAACATGTTATAAATATACAACAACATGTTATAAATATACAACAACATGTTATAAATATACAACAACATGTTATAAACATACAACAACATGTTATAAATATACAACAACATGTTATAAATATACAACATGTTATAAATATACAACAACATGTTATAAATATACAACAACATGTTATAAATATACAACAACATGTTATAAATATACAACAACATGTTATAAATATACAACAACATGTTATAAATATACAACAACATGTTATAAATATACAACATGTTATAAATATACAACAACATGTTATAAATATACAACAACATGTTATAAATATACAACAACATGTTATAAATATACAACAACATGTTATAAATATACAACAACATGTTATAAATATACAACAACATGTTATAAATATACAACAACATGTTATAAATATACAACAACATGTTATAAATATACAACATGTTATAAATATACAACAACATGTTATAAATATACAACAACATGTTATAAATATACAACAACATGTTATAAATATACAACAACATGTTATAAATATACAACAACATGTTATAAATATACAACAACATGTTATAAATATACAACAACATGTTATAAATATACAACAACATGTTATAAATATACAACAACATGTTATAAATATACAACAACATGTTATAAATATACAACAACATGTTATAAATATACAACATGTTATAAATATACAACAACATGTTATAAATATACAACAACATGTTATAAATATACAACAACATGTTATAAATATACAACAACATGTTATAAATATACAACAACATGTTATAAATATACAACAACATGTTATAAATATACAACAACATGTTATAAATATACAACAACATGTTATAAATATACAACAACATGTTATAAATATACAACAACATGTTATAAATATACAACAACATGTTATAAATATACAACAACATGTTATAAATATACAACAACATGTTATAAATATACAACAACATGTTATAAATATACAACAACATGTTATAAATATACAACAACATGTTATAAATATACAACAACATGTTATAAATATACAACAACATGTTATAAATATACAACAACATGTTACAAACATACAACAACATGTTACAAACATACAACATGTTACAAACATACAACATGTTATAAACATACAACAACATGTTATAAACATACAACAACATGTTATAAACATACAACAACATGTCATAAACATACAACAACATGTTATAAATATACAACAACATGTTATAAATATACAACAACATGTTATAAACATACAACAACATGCTATAAATATACAACATGTTATAAATATACAACAACATGTTATAAATATACAACATGTTATAAATATACAACATGTTATAAATATACAACAACATGTTATAAATATACAACAACATGGAAGTCACATGCAACAAATTTTCTTTTATTATGCATCAAGATTAATATTGAATAAAAATATATGTATTTTCCCTAACTTTACTTTAAATGTTTGTAGAAGACTGAAATGATTTGACAGTTACCACTGTAACTGAATAAAATGATTACCTTTTCAGAGTACTGAGGTAAAGGCAATGGGTCAGGGAGCTCCTCAGAGGCAGCCAGGCTTAAACGAAGTCCAGCAGGTGTTACTGGCTTGCGATTGTTTTTTGATTTCGTTGGCATAGATATGTTGGGTGTAGAATGACCACTACTGGACACTTGGTACTGTCCACTTTGGTGCCCTACAAATATTTCAATCTCATTATAAATTGTGCACATTAAACAGAGACAATAGATAACACATAAGAACAAAAAGAAGGACACAAAAAAAAAAGTCATGTTTGCTTAAACTAGGACCCAGGAATAAAACCATGATCAGTTTTAGAACAATACAAGTTTATCATTTGCACATAGTCGGAATAAATTTAATTTTTCAATTTCAGGGTAAATAAATTAGTAATTTTATTTATTAGCCTGATATATAGTAATTCAAACAATATGTGAAGATCTTGTTTGCCAATAATAACAGTATGTATATTTAATGTTCTATTTAATTAATTAAACAGTTCTTTACCAGGCGTATCATTGCCAGCAGAAGACAAACTGGACCCATACATTTCATTAGTTGAATGGTGTGATGAGTAGCCTAATGGTGGTGACTTTGCTGGTCCTAAAAAATGAGCTACTGATGGTAGGACAGTTGTTGGTGAACTGCTGGTTCTTCCAGATGAAGCTATATGTTGTATCCCTGGAAGCTGTGAAGAACATTTTAAGCCATTATTTTGTGATGGACATTTAAAAGTAAATGTACATGGAACAACACACAAAAAAAAAAGATGCCAATTCTACTGCTATATCTACTAGGAGTTATGCCCGTCAAAATGACGGAGAAACGAATGATTAAAGTGTGTTTTGTTAAAAGAGGAAGAAAAAAAAAATTATAACAAAAACTGTATTGTGAACGTTTTTTTCAGTATTTAGATTTTCTTATTTTTTATTGTTTACGGTCGCCTGGCCCTGGAATATGCATATAAATTGTTGCTATCAAGCTTCTTACTTCTTAAATTATTAATAATATCAAACTAACAATAATACTATCAAAAGAAAAAGAAAACAAATATCAAACAATAAAAAGAGTTAATAAAAAAAAAGTAGACAGCAATATTTTGCAGTACGGGAAAACCCGGTCGCAAAACACACTTAATTTGAAAGCATTTCAAAGGGACATCATTCGAAACTGGCGTTCGGTTTATAACCTTAACATACAGTGATTAGTAATAGGTCTAAGTTTATTTTAAAAAATAAATTAACGAATTTTAAGCAATATTGTTGATAAAATAAAAAATTATTTTGGAAACCGTTTCAAATGTATACATTGATCTTTTGTCCCAATTCGTGAAACGGCCTATTAGGTACCTATAGCCAACAAACATATATAAAATAAACATATAAACAAACTCACCAAAATTATATATATATATTGATTCTAATTATGGCTAAGAAGCCAGTTACATTGTTACATTACTACTAATTGAGAAAATACTACAAAATGACTTACAGAATTATGTGACCCTGAGTTGGATGGGGCTAAGAGTGAACTGATCACTGGCAGACGAGCACTTGCAGACATAGTCTTGTCTGATCTGATTTTTTCTATAATAGAAAATACAAGAAATAAAAATAGAATTATACAAAAAATATTACTGAACTTTATTTACTAAACAATATGAAAAATAATGCAGATTGAGCCTTGACAAGCAGCCAAGATAAAAACACTTAAGACATTAAAAAAAAAAACACAAAAAAACTACAACATTATATTATTGATTAAGTTATCTACAATAATTACACTACTCACGAGAATAAAATACATTTTCAAAAGTAATTATAAAACAGAGTTCGTACAGAAAAATTACCACAAAATTCCAGGAGTTATCCAGGTATTTTTCAGTAGTATAATTTTACATTTTCAGGAGCATAATTGTACATTTTCAGGAGTAGGCCTATAATTGTACATTTTCAGGAGTATTTACATTTTTAGGAGTATAACCTTACATTTACAAGATTGTTTAAGAGCTAATAATAACGAAAATAGTCTTAGGCCTACCATTTATAATTAACAGGGGGCCTTATGCTCCAAGACCTGCATATAATGAGCGTTATCTGCAGAAATGTTCACAATGCCGAGCGTTGTGTCCAAAAGTTTTTGTATAGGCAGATTTTATTTGCATATAATGCAAAGTTAAGTTATACACAGACTTTTTTTTCATAACCACTAGTGTCATACACAAACTACTGGATATAATAAGGATCATTAGGCCTACAACAAGCCAGTGGGTGTGTAGGATAGGCTATATTTATTAAGTAAATTTTTCTTATGAACTATAACGAGGTCAGTTGCTTGTCTCAATTCTTTATGGATCTGAATTTTGCATAACAATGAGCTTTATACACAAATAACTGGACAAAGCCTAATATAGCCCTAATTGTGGTGTATAACTGATGTTTATTGTCGTCTCATGTTCTCTCGCAATCGCCTGGTCATGGGAATAGATAGTTCAAAACAAAACACATTCAATTATGATGTCACAAACTGACACACCACCAAAAATTATCATTACACCAAGCCAGCAGGTGTAAATTATATTGATATTTAATAAGCATGGCCGCAAACATGTTGCAGAATCAAAGTTATAAAACTATAGGGTCTATAAGCAATTTAACCATTACAGTCCCAGTCGCTTATATATCCATAGACCTACTTCTTTTTCTCAAACCCAGACGGGTATATTGTCATCAAAATACGAAATCTCCTGGAACCCAGTCGCGTATATTTCCCTCAAGGAAGGGTGTATTTGAAGAACAAAATAAAGGATTTGACCTTTCACCATAGTCTCGGGCAGAATATTTATTCGATAGCTGAATAGTTTAATTTTATTTTGCTTTTTAAATTATGAAAATTGACTAATTACTGATTTTAAAAAAAATATGAAATTGAAAGTGTGGTCCTAATGGACGCTACCGAATTACCTTTCGTTATTATGGACTTATGTGTTGATGAAAGGTTTTCTTATGAATTAATATTACAAATGAATACATTATTTTATGAATTAGATTATTCTATTAATAAAAGGTAAGTTATTATGTTTCTAGCAATTTACTATCTACGTTTTATTATTAATTTTTACCAACAAAAAAGTAAACAAATATTTTTATTAATATAAATGTCTCTGCCATTCTGAAATAATGTCTGGGCTGTAGGGAATAATTAGTAAAAATAATGGCGGGGACTAAAGGTATACATCCCAGAAAAGTAGGTCGGTTGTATGAGAAGGGTTAAATAACAGCTTAATGACCTGCAGAGGCAACTAGAGCAGATGACCAGCCAAGAATTCTGCGCATTATGCTTATTGTTCTAATCCAGCGGTTCCCAAACTGTGGGTCGCGACCCCTTTGGGAGTCGAATGACCATTTCGCGGGGGTCGCCAAAGACCTTCTAAAAACGTGTTTTCTGTGGTCTTTAGAGTCGAAACACAGCTCATCTTTCCTTCTCCAAGCGAGTCCACCAACACGCAGAGACATCCGCATACTAGGACTAAGCATATACCGGTATCTTGCAATATTTAATTACATTTGTTTTTATGTTTTCTTTTTTTTCAACGATTAATCCTTAGACCTCTTATGCTTTAAATAGGTTCAATTTGTAACAATAAAAATGTATCCTGTACATCAGATATTTACATTACAATTCATAACAGTCGCAAAATGTAGTAATAAAGTAGGGAAGAAATTATTTATTATAATTATTCTTTTTTTGTGTGTGTGTGGGGGGGGTGCCAAAGCATGAGAAACTGTATAAAGGGGTCGCGGTCTAAAATAGTTTGGGAACCACTGTTCTAATCAATCCCAACAAGAACTTGCATATATAATTGAAATTGTTTCTATGATGATGAAATTATATCTTATTTAGTCCTTTTGGAGCCAGGCTTTATATGGATCTTCTTTTAACCAAGCATCATTAAATACAAACTTTCCTCCAGGCATTTTTATCACTAAGTGGATCTGTCTTTTTTATTCCCTTACAAAATTAATTTGGACAGTACTGTACAGAAAATATTTTCTTGAAAGAAAAAAAAAAAGGCAGAAGTCCCTCAAAATAAAATCCAAAGTGCAAAGTTGTGATTTAAGAAAAGCAAGATCCTGTGAGAAAAATCCATCACTGATCACACTCCTATGGCAATAGAGAGCAGCAGAGGGAACTAAAAACCTAAGCAAAATGGTGATTTGTTTAAAATTCATTTAATTTTTCTCAAAGACTTCAAGTTTTTATGAAATTTTAATTAGCACAAATTTATTTTGGGTTTATTTGAGAAAGAAAAAAAGAGGAGTTTTTAAAACCTTTTTTTTCCCAGGCGCTGCCAGGCGTTTCAAGGACATAAATGAAACCTGTAATAGTATATTATTATATTTGGATTGTAGTAAATTAATTATGATATCCTTAATTTACTTTTTAACAGAACATTAACTTTAGGAAATTATTGAACATATAAAAAGGTTGTCAAAAAAGTTTTTGTCCAAAAGTTAACATATTTTTTTTAGAGATAATAAAATAATCATGTAGATAATTGAAAAGTGCTCAAATGTTTAATTAATAAAACTGGATTTTTAAAATGATCTGAGTTTTATCTTATGAGTAAAAAAATAAAAAATGTAACTTACTATTTTTATTAAAATGTGGTGTATTCTGTATACTCTGATATGGAGAGCGTTCTTCCCTAGCCTTTTCTTGATGGCGGGTTAAAAATTCAGGTGGTTCCCCTTCACCAGCTGCTACGCTAGCTATAGTCAATAAAATGGCATCAAGTGACTTGGCTGATTTGCTATTTATAGCATTATTTGAAGCAGTAACATTACTTGTTGGAGTTGACAATGCTTTCTCATAATTGTTATTTCCATTAGCTGCAGGACGTTTCTCGGAAGCCTGGTTTCTATCATGATAACCTCTGGAATTAGAAAGATCATTGGAACTGGCACCAAGAAAAGATTCAACTACTTGCTTCTCAATATAATGGGCATCTGCCATTGCTGTAACTTCCTGTACATGGCTCAGACTGACATTGCCCTCACGGCCAAGCTTTTCATTTGAAACCATCTCTCTAGTCTTAATGTCACTGTCATTTGGAATGCCCTGATCCTCTGACTCTACATCCACATTGCTATCTTCACTCATTGCCATGTTGGGGTTCATAATAATAGGTAAAGACTGGGGTGTGTTGACAGGGGACGAGACATTGTGCTGCTCTTCCCCAGGCTCAGTACTGTTGTCTTCATGCACATGACTGTTTTCATTGTTGGCGCTGGTGTAATCATCATCATTAGAGGCAGCCTCTAAATTACTTCTACTTTCTGTTTCAGCTCCAGATTGTCCTCTAGTGCTGCAGTCTGAGGACATGTTGATGTGTAAGCCAGTAGTTACACCTTCCGTAGACTTCACAATGCCATCAAAGTTACTTGGTGTAGGAGTATAATTTGAATAGCACCAGCTAACTGATAAAGGAGGAAGAACACTGGGTTGTCCATCACTTTTGGCAATGTGAAGACTTGTGTTAAGTTTCTTTTTCATGCTGTAATAAATATATTAAAAAAAGCATGTACACATTTGAAAGAACTGAAATCTGAAAATAAAAGTAATGAATTAAATCAATTAATTTATAGATTTTTGGGGGCTGTAAATGAATCACTGAGTTTTTAAGAAAACAGTTTCATATTTTTTAAAGTTCAAAGTTCATTCCACAATAAGTTAAAATTTACAAGCAAGCAAAAATAAATATATTATGATTCAAGTCTCCTTTATGCTTAACCTTTTACTACAAATTTAGTGAAGGGGGGGGGGGGGGGGGATTTTAAATAAACTTATTGCATAATATGACTAGCAAACAGCTTGAAAAGTTTACTTGATATTTTGGGGTTTGGTATGCAATATCGTCGTTGCAAGGCAAAAAAACGGCCACATCCAAAATAGCAAATTTTTCAGGAGAAGCAAAAAAAATGACATCGATGGCAGTTTTTATAAGAAATAAAATTGTAGAAAAACTATTGGACAGTACTACAAGATATTTTTTCAGACATCATATGGGATATGCCAAGGAAAATTTTGGTAAAAAAAAAAAGAAAATTTCCGACTTGGCCAGTTATTGCCTGGCAACGACAATATAAATATACCACAGTAAGGTAAATATACATGTAAATGTCAGTGTTCAGCATTCACAAGAGATTTATAAAGATTTGAAAATGCTCACATAGAGTGTAATTAAAAATAACAGAAATTGATTTTTATGGGATGGAAGGATGTGGTTGAAAATTAGAAAGAATGTTTTGTCAGGGGCTTATTGTCTATATTATATGCCAAGCTTGGTAGAAATTAGGTCAATTAGCCTTCCATACATAAGGTCCTATACAAAGAAAGTTGGACGTCAGAAAGTTTTGCAAAGTTAATATAAAAAAGATTTAAAAAGCAGTAAAAAAATATATATATTTGGACAGAAATGTGTTAATGATGATAAAAACTGTATATTGCGATTCTCCAACCTATCACATTTAGCATGAAGAGTGCATTCTTTTTTAAAATTCAGTTGTAAAGGTGAAGGTGGGTGAGGCATAAAGAAACTAGTTAGGGTCCTCACATATTTTTTTTTAAACTATAAAGTCTCAACTTTTTCCAGACTAAAACAAAAAAAAATATGCATGACAATTAACACTTGTCAAACTAGACGATAAATGCCAAGATTAAAAGTTCTGCACCAAAGTTTTACAAAATTTCTAGAGCTTCCATTAAAAAAATATAAATATAAAGAATGCGACTAAACTATGAAATAGCCTATTATAGATATAGGTTTATTTAATTCACAATCAATGTAGATCCCTATTTACTTAAATATATTCACTGTCACACTTGCTTTTCAAACATTAAATTGTACCGTATATATTGTATTTTCTTGTATAAATAAAACATCTAACAATTATGCATACAGGGTTTTCATTCTTCTAAAATAAAAATCCTCACATTCTCACAACTAAAAAAAAAAGACCAAATTCAGGACTATCGCAACACAGAAAAATGTACTAAATAGAATGTAATTCTAGTTACATAAAAGACAAGACTAAGCCAGGATTGCCAGCCCAAAGATATCACATTTAACTCCATTCTGGCCTAACTAAAATATCACATTTAACTCCATTCTGGCCTAAATAAAATAGGTTAAGTAAAGAAATGGAAAATAAGAAATTGTATTTATAATATATGTTTTTAACTGTTAGAATAAAAAGTCCTTGGCCTATGTATTTTGATACAAAAAATAGGACTATTTCACTATGAATCAAATTTTTTTTGACTTGTAGACTAACCCTTACAATTATTAATATTGCTGTAGATATAAAAATTTTTTTATTGCAAAATACTGACTAGAATTGGAAATGTGTATATATATAGAAGTTTTTATATTAGTATATATATATAGAAGTTTTTATATTAGTATTTTTATATATAGAAGTTTTTATATTAGTATATATATACATAGAAGTTTTTATATTAGTATATATATATAGAAGTTTTTATATTAGTATATATATATAGAAGTTTTTATATTAGTATATATATATATAGAAGTTTTTATATTAGTATATATATATAGAAGTTTTTATATTAGTATATATATATATAGAAGTTTTTATATTAGTATATATATATATATAGAAGTTTTTATATTAGTATATATATATAGAAGTTTTTATATTAGTATATATATAGAAGTTTTTATATTATTACAAAAAGTTTTATTTAGTTTATATTTGAATCCCAAGAATTATAATGAACTTGGGACTTTTTCTATATTCTTATAACAAATGTATCCTCCAAATACTCTTGCACCCATGAAAATAATTAATTAATTGGCTCATCCTTTAATTTTTTTTAAAGTTTAATTTAGCCTTATGCTCAACAATCAAAGTTTGAACATCTTGTGTGTTTCACAATTGTAATACATTCATCTAAGTCAACTAGATAAGAACATTTCAGTATCCTATTTTTTTTATATATATTTAATTTTGAGTTTTTAATATGTAGCTATTTTAATATTATAAAATGTCGGCAGATTTTCTTTTACTTTCATGAAAATGTTAACATTTTCTTAAAGTTTATGTTGATTGCCAGGGTGTCTCCCAGAGCCAGATGGTGTCTCTTAGTTCACCCAGCTGTGACAATAATTGGTAAAAAAATATAGATGGCTGGGCAGTGTGCTGGCCACACAAACCCTTGTATGCAGTGGCCACAGATAATGTGAATGTTGCTTCACTTGCCCTATGTACTTTTATGGTCAGAGAATATATTAACTTGAATGTATTATTATTAACAGAAACCTAATATTTACTTTATAGATTATAAATATATGTAAAAAATCAGGCTTACCAAATTTTTTATGTTATTTAAATAATAAGAAATGGATTTTTTGTTTAAAGTGATGATTATTTTAACGATTTTTTTTTATTTACAGTATTGGCCTTCTATCTAACTTTAAGATAGGCCCTATAGTATTGGCCTGAAGCCTACATGAACATAAAAAGGAACTTTTTAAAAAATGAAAGAGAAAAATATAAATATACACCCAATTTTACAAAATCTGATTTCAATAATATGAATCCCAATTTTTTTGCTAAAAAAAATTATAATAAGTATCATTCCTGGTTTTTATTAAAACATCTTTTTATTTTAAAGATAGGCCTACTGTTTTTTTTTATTATTAAGTTAAATTTGATTAGTTTATATTATGTCTTATATCTACTCTTTGCCTTTCTTTCCTCTAGTGTTTCTAGGTTCATTGATTTTACTATTTGTAAATTGTGAATATTCACTTGTAATGAACCTTGCAACTCTTTCCCGCATTACTTTAAGGTTTTTAAAACTGTTTTCATTTATTGATGTGTTTATACAGAAGATACATACCGTATATACTCGCGTATAAGGAGCACTTTTTTTTACAGAAAATTTCGACAAACAGTAGGGGTGCGACTTATACACCCAACACTGTTTTTGAAAAGTTCGAAAAACATCACTACTCTGTCATAAAGTTTCCTACATAAACCCTATAGTTGATTGGAGTTATGTAGAATTATTAGGATATGCCTTTATTTGATTATGTTTGCCTTATGCACGATTAAAACTATTTTTTAAGGAAAGTTGCCAAATTAGGGTGAATATTTAGTAACTTTTATGTTTAAAAGGTTTGCATTTTTGTGATATTAAAAGGCAGTGTAACCCGGGAAGTCGGGGTGCAACTTATGCGCGGGTCAATGACAACGTATAAAAGGAAAAAAATCTTAAACTAGGGGTGCGACTTATACGCGAGTATATACGGTATATATATCATATATCTAGAATACAGTATACAGTATAGTTCTAACCAACATTACATAGCATTTTAGCTTTATGTTCTGTCCAGGGCTGTGGAGTCGGAGTTGGAATCGAGGAGTCTGGGGCCATTTTAGGTACCTGGAGTTGGCACACAATGCACCGACTCCGACAAAATTTAGATTGGAATTTTTAAAAAAGAAAATTTAAATGTCCCAATTCACAAAAGTTATAATTAATGATTTCTCTACTGTAAGAATAAAGACCAATGCATGCAGTGCCTAACGTAACCGCAAAACTAACACATTAAGTGACCATGAAGAAGCATGCTTTTCATGTGCCTCATTTTATGGCAATACATTTGCGTATTGATACAGAGGAGTAGGAAGTACAAAAAAAGGAGGAGATGGAGTTGGAACATTTATCTACCAACTTCACAGCCCTTCACATTATTTACATATATATATTCATGTAAAAAGGTAATTTTGTTATTACCGTATATACTCGCACCCCTAGTTGAAAATAAATAATGTCATTGACCCGTGTATAAGTTGCACCCTGACTTTCAGGGGTTACACTGCCAAAATGCATAGGCAGCGCTTCATTTATTTTAAACAACCTATTAATACATACAGCCATTAGTCATATGAGAAAGTAAGGTAGCCTGTTTCTCCATTTAAGTCCCTGTCCTTACTCAAGTTTCTATCCCTATAGTCACAATAAAATGGGCCCACACAGAAAAATCTTTTGAAGTGATGGCTTTCTAGACTAATGTCTAGACTAAATGGCGCCAGTTTTCATGAGCCTTTACACGTGCCCTAATTACCATTAACATTGTTTGTAATGAATTCAAACACGACTGTGTGGCCGACAATAAGCTGTGTTTGTTTTGTTTTTTTCAACTTTTACATGCAACTAATGAAAAATGAAGCACAATATTGTCATTTTACGCATTATTTCTATATAATTTTTTTTTTTAAATCCTGTGTCCATAGGCTGACGATGGTTGTTTTGGAAACATTGTTTTAACATGCCGTGGTATTCCCGGAATGCTAAACATTGCCTTATTAGTAGAGTAGGCCTATAGGCCTATTGCCAATAGGCCTAGGCCATGGACCTATATATAAAAACGCATCTTAAGCTACTAGTCTACGAGCTTATACCTTCATTTTAGGTCTAGAAGGGTTTTCACACATTTAGGATTCTTTTCATACTGTAATTTGCGTTCAATGGGCCTACAAAAAATGTCGCCATAAGCTTACGTTACGTTTTAGCAATACAAAAGTTCAAGTTCAAAAGAAACGGGAGTCGGGGGGGGGGGGGGGGGGTAGAAAAAAATAAAATGTTTGTCAATTTCAGTTATATAAAGATAGTATATTTACACATACGAAAGTTTTCTTAATGTAAAATGTAGGTCGACGCATATCCTAGTAATTCTAATTCACTACAGTCAACTCTACAGGTTATGTAGGAAACTTTATGACAAGTAGTGATGTGTTTTGAACTTTTCAACAGTGTCAGGTGTATAAGTCGCACCCCTACTTTTTGTCAAAATTTTCAGATAAAAAAAGTGTGATTTATACACGAGTAGCCTATATACAGTAACTTATGGATTTCCTTTCATTTCATCTTTTCAAAGACTCTCAAATCTGAAGAATTAGGCTAGTTTTCAATATATTTTAATAAACAGTAGTAGCCTATTATAACTTTTTAAAAGTAGGTCCTTTATTTTCATCAGCATAAATGTGATAGCTCAAGACAACTGAAGCATGGCATAGGCAGCATCGGCCACAGTTATAGGTAGGCCCCTATACCTATAGTCCTAGAGTCACTATAGTATAAAGTCTCATTAGTGACATTAGGCCTACCCATTTGAAAAATATTTTGTATACTTTGCCTAATCCTTTCATTAGTGTTTAACAGAATACTGTCATTACATTGACAGTTGGCCGCCACTACTATTAGTATAGTATTAACATTAATTTATCAGCAACCTTTTCATTCTCACTTTATTAGGCTTACGGCTACGGTACAGTGGGGGATTCTCAATTTTATATTTAGTAATTTAGCTTTTATACCCACATTTATATCAATTTGAGGATTAACATTTACTATGCATGTATAATTTTTACGTTAAATGCATATGAAAATGTTGATATCAACATTTAACCTTGAACAACTAAACGACTTTACTGTGAAATGAAAGGTTGATATTTCCCTATCTCTCTTTGTGTGTTTCAATAAAACTGGGTCACTGCCACACACAACAAACCTTGTTGGTATGCTAGGCTAAATATTTTTGTTTTTACATTCATAATAACGTTAATTACACTATTTTAAGCAATAATAATGTACTCAGTATTATTCTCACATATAATTCGGTAAAGCCAAGTCGACATATGCTAGCGATGCTTATCATTAATAAAATTTTCGAATATCTTCTAACAGCTAGCTGCGCACTACAAGCCACTCGCCAAGCTCCAGCCTCAACACTCAAAAAGAGTGCGTGTGCTCAATCGGCAAGCAACCGTGCTAATCATGTAAACATGACAGCTAAATCAACATACCACAGCAAATAGATATTGTTAAGCTGATTGATAAAGAATCCTTCTCTTTCAATAACTGTGAAATCACATAAATCAACACTGAAATTTGTGTCAATCCACTTTAAGGATACGACATTTTAGAAATTATAACTAGCACAATGGCGACACACCGTACACTAGTCGTATAGCCGCTAGCACAGCTGTGTATGGCGATTGGCGTGTCGATCAACTCGCGAGGATCTGATTGGTCTATCAAAGTTAACTAATTACGTATGTCAACCAATCATAACTTTCAATTCTCACATACTGTCGTTAAAATAAATGAATTATAGTGGGAAAAAAAGTATTTTCGTCTAGCTCTTTAATTAAACGATCTGCATGCATCAAATAAAGTTTTCAAAATAAGTATAGTTGTGTTATATCCTAAGCATCCATTCCGGGATATTCGCTTTTGATAACAGTGGCTATAAAAGATATTGCACATGCAAAAGACTCAAAAGTCGACTATTAAATTTTAATAACAATTTGAATTGCAACACTAGCTAGTCTACTTAAAAATGAAGGCTTAATTTAAACTACATATGACATAATTTACTAATACTAATATGCCTATGAAATAAGCTTTTGGTAAAAATAACTTATGTGGAGGGTAGACCTATAGAATCTATAGGCACTTCAACAACAATAACAAGAAAAAGAAACATGCGTAAATATATAGGTCTTATTGATATTTTAAAGAATGCAAAAAAAAACAACTAACTACGGAATTAATATATTATATATAGGCTATAGAAGTCTATATATATGTATAGGCCCTAGGCAGTCTAGAAATAATTAGATCAGCGAGTCTGCTAGGTAGTACTAGTAGTAGTCTACAATGAGAACATATTTAGGCTTTGTACTCAATAATTTTAATATGATACCGGGTATGTAATGAAAAAACAACAACTGAATTGAGTCTGTAGGCCTATATTGGCGGATATTTAAAATGACATATATGTCGTATCATTTAACTCCAGTGAGTCCAGTAGGCTATTCACCATTTTAGCTTATGGCTTATATAATTGTTTAGGCCTATTATATAGCCTATATGACTTTTATGGCATATTTGGCTTATATTAATAAAAACCTATTTAGGCCTATGGGGCACGGTAGCCGAGCGGAGGCGCGTTCGACTGGCGAGACAAAGGTCCCTGGATCGAATCTTGGTAAAGGCTAGGATTTTTTCCCGGGTCTGGAGGGTGTCCCTGAGTCTACCCAGCTCTGATGGGTACCTGACAGTAGGGGAAAAGTAAAGGCGGCTGTGCATAGTGCTGGCCACACAATCACCTAGTAGGCCTATGCCGTGGCCGCAAAAACTGGTGAACGCTGCTTCATCGGGCCTATGGATCAATTCGGTCCGATGGGTACTTAATTACTTACTTTTAGGCCTATATCCTATATTTAAAATTATTTACCAACTATAAAAAATGAAAATTCTACGATTTAAAAAGTGATTTTCCATTAATTATGTTGCTAGATTTTAAAAAAACAATATCTAAATAAAAAGTAGACTCATTATTTATTATTGTATGTTGAATATATATATTTTTTTTTATAAAGTAAAATTTGTAACCAACCAAAATTCAAGATATAATTTACTGTAGCTTGAAGGTCATATTTTCAGGGGACATCAATCTCATTTATATAATACATTATTTTACTAAGTTAGTTCTAGAGTTATAGATTTGTAGTTGATTTCGTTAATAAGTTAATAATAACAATTGTTTAAGTTTAATCCCTTCAAAGATGTTACGATCTCTTCTTTCGTGTAGGATTTTGAGACAACGCGGTCCACTTATCATGCGGGTAAAGAAAAAGTTACATAATACTGCATTTATTTTTTAAACTAACTGTTTCGTAATCAGTACAAATAATCTTAGACAGAGTGTCACAGAGAGTCAGAGAGTTGACAGACAAAATTCGATTAATAATAATTTCCTATAATACTAGGTCTAGTCTAGATCTAGTCTAGACGAGATAGACTAGGCCTATGCCTATATATAACCTATAATAAATAATAATAGTTTTATACAATTTTAATTTAGTCATGTCACATAATAAGTCGTTGGCCGGTTCAGTCAACTGTCAAATTAAAGAAGACAAAGATTTAAAAAAGAGTAACCGAGTTATAGTAATATAGTATAGGTATACTGTATACTGAGTGTATAGTCTAGATTCTAGATAGGAGTAGGCCTATCCTATATGTATAGGCATAGGTATAGCCAGTATAGGCATAGGATTATTATAGGTCTAGAGTCTAGAGCAGGGGTCGGGGACCTTTTTATCTTAGAGAGCCATGGATACCACATATTTTGAAAAGTAATTCTGTGAGAGCCATACATTATCATTATGTTTAAAACTAAAAATATTTAAAAATTCAAGTAAATGTGTTCATTTAGTGTAATTTCAACACTAAAAGTACAATAATTAATAATTATGTCTCTGAATTCTTCTGATGATGAGGTGAAGACTTTAGCTCATTTGTAGAATGAAATATTGATATGCAATTAATATGTAGTAGATCAAAAGGTCTTAAAAAACATTTTTTTAAAATAATGGAACATTTGTCTGCGAGCCAGACGCAGCCATCAAAAGAGCCACATCTGGCTCACGAGCCATGGGTTCTTGACCCCTGGTCTAGAGTATAGGATGCTATAGTAGGTATAGTATAGCCGCTATAGTGAAGTATAGTGCCTATTTGCCTCAGTAAACAATATATGCACAAATACTTAAAAACAAAATGAAAAAAAAAAAAAATTTGCATTTTAATAAATATCTAATTTTATTATAACTTTAATACACAATCAAGACTTGATTAGTGTTGGCTAAGTTGTAACTACAGCTAGTGTTGTTAGTAATCACCTAATGGGACACTTGGTGATTTTTTTAGGGTTTCCCTGAGTCTACCCAGTTCTGATGGGTATCTGACATTAGTTGGGGTAAAGTAAAGGCAGCTAGGCCACATCCTCTAGTATGCCGTGGCTTCACCAGCCCTATGATCAGTTTGGTCCTGAAGGGTACTTTACTTGCTTGTCCGGTAGTATTGATTCCAGATTGTAGGCCTGGAATCTAGTTGAGACAGGCTGTTGCGCTCCCCATCAAGTCTCATGGCCTCTTGGCAGTGCAATGTTTCTCTGACGCACATCAGGGGCTGTCCCCAACGCGTTAGCCACAGATGTACTCTTAATGGGACCATATCAGTGCTTTATCAGTGCTTTACACTATTCACCAGCTTTAAGGTCCATGGGTAAAGAAGTGTCGTTATGTACCGGAATTGGGCAAATTGTATGGTCAAATGCTTCGAGTTGATACCCAGTGAAAATGAGCTACTTAGTTTGGCTCGACTGTAACGTTTAAGTCCATAAACAGGTATGTCCTATTCAAATGTGTAGATATAATGTCATCTGTTTGCTATCAATTTTTTAAATAGTGGAATATAAAAACTGGGTTTTTATGCTAAGCTAACAGGTCAATGCCAAGTCTGTGCTTTTATAAGTTTTATTATTACAACAAATCATCCATGTTAAATTTTATACCTGACTCATAATGTTTTCATGTTATTTGCCTTTACTTTAGTCAATTTCCTTATTTTTTATATACTAATTTATAATTATAGACTTCACTCCATAAATTTATTAATAAGTATTTTTCATTTTAAAGCTAACCCTTACTTATACCTATACTTATATTATACTTTACTATACAATAGTAAATAGATAGTACTACTAATATGGATGTAAATATGAATAAACAGCCAATGTTCTTCATGTTTGACACTGGCTTGCCAACTTTAAATGGGATGAATAATGACATCTGTTCCCATTGATATCTTTGGGGACACACTATACTCACCCTCAGATTTAACATCCCTTGCTATAAGATTAATCTCAGCTTTCAGCACAATGGAGGTTTTAGTATGGTGCCAACAGGTGTATTTCTACATTTCTATAGGGGCAGTAAAGTTCAAAAATAGAAATCTGGTCATTTAAAAAAATAAGTTCTTTGTGAAGTTTGAGCAGAATTATCCTTTATTGATGTAGAAGTGTGCCATGTTTATTTCCCATTTCTCTTTCTACAATTAACATCAGTCTATGATGCTTGTTTTAGGAGTCTGATTAGAATATATTTGTAAAGTCAGTTTACAAGATTTGACAAGTTTTGCATTTTGAAGTTATTAAATTAATATTTATAGCAAGCAATACACAAAAATGACTCATTGTGTTCAAATAGTACTTTTGACTGTCAAAACATTAATTAATTTTTTAAAGCAAGTACATAATTACTAGAAAGTTTAAGGACAGTATAATAAGGTAAATAAATATTAGTATACCTGCCTGTCATTAGGGGACAAAGGCCTGGGCAATGTAATATCAGCTGTTGCCTAGGCAGCAGATCCCCCAAGTCATTCCAAAGAACAGCTTGTGTTGATACAGCTAGGGGCCATCATTGTCATAGGAGCTGTCATTAAGAAGCAAAAGCTCTTGTGTTCATGCATTTATTAATAATAATGAGTTAGTTGGACAAACTCTAACATTTCATATATTACCTTTGACTTTTTGTGAACAAATATATCTTGTTTTATATGTTTATTTAGTTAGGCTTATCAAATCAATCTAAATTCAAGCTTTATACTTTATAATTTTATAATTTTAACAATAGTTAAAAAAATGTCTTACTCTATCATGTCAGAAATTTTTGTTGTCTATAAAGAAAATAAGAGAATATAATATATACATACCTAGTAAATCTAGCTTTCAATGTTTGTAAGGTACATGATGAATACATGAATAGCAAGGTTAGTAAAACATAAAGTATTCTTTTCAGACCACGTTGGTCCATGTGGAAAGTGAAGCAGTGTTCAAAAGTTACATGGATACAACAAAGTGTCCAGCCGTCTTTACGTTTCCCAAATTAATGTCAGGTCAGAGCTGGGTAGGCTCATGGACACCATAAAAGCCAGGGATAAATCCTAGCCTTCTACAGGATCAAAACTTGGGACCTTGGTTGTGACCAACAGAGCGTTTGAATTAATGTTAAACATAATTTTTTTTTATGGTAATCCATGACCATAGAAACCAGTGAAGGTTGCTTCTTTAGCCATATGGCTGCTTTTGCAATACTACTAGATATATAAATTGTTATAATTATAATGTGTAAAGAGAGTAAGAGGATAGATAAAAATATTTATATTATAATTTATCTAAGTTATGTTGCACAAACAATAGTATTATAGTATTTTTTTCCATGTTTTAATATTGTTTAATATTCCTATTTTGTTCTAATTTGTTCAACTTACTCTGTTAAAAAAAAGTGATTGAAAATGTTTTTTTGCTGATATACATTTACTTATTTTTTTGCTATGACAGTTTTCATTACAGAGTAGATGCTGTAGTGACAAGTCTGAAATTACAGAGATTCATACACCTGAAGACTTAACTCCTCCTATTCCAGCTTATAAATCAAGACAAGGCGAAACAACAGAACTGAAACGAGCCAGGCTTCTCTATCAAAGTCGAAAACGAGGAATGCTGGAAAATGGACTGTTGTTGAGGTTCAGACTATTTTTTTGAATATTCTATACTTATTTAAACACATTTCTTAAATTGAAGGTTTAATAACAAAGCAGTGCATCTCAAAGTTTTAATTGAGTATAATTTATATATTCAATAACTTAACCCTTTAACTACCGCAGGTTTTTAATATAAATATTTGCTGATTCGCATATTTGTACCATTTCTTTATTTATTTATGACTTTGATGTCACATACTCAGTATTTAAGTGTACGGAAATGATGACGTCCATGTAACGTCCACGGTATATAATTGTTTTTATAAACTCTGGATTTTTCATTAAATAATTTTCCAGCTCTCAGTAATATTTTAGTTACCTATTTCCCTGGATTTTTAAAAACCATCATTCTTTCCAATGTAATTATAAAATTATTATGTAACTTCTTGTTACTCTAATAAATGTAATAATGGTGGTTGATGTAGCCTGAACTGAAATAATAAAACAATGATATTTTTTAATGGTCTACATTAATGAAGTAAAAATAGACACATTTGTGGAGATTTAGTTGATAGAAGTATTACTTCTGTTCATTGACTAATATGTCTGTTAAAACTGTATAATGTCCATGTGCATTAAGTTTTCTATAATGTCCATGTTTCCTATATGTCCATGTCTTCTATAATGTCCATGTTTTTACAATGTCCATGTCAATATAATGTCGTTGTTTTCTATAATTTACATGTTTCCTTTAATGTCCATGTTTCCTAAAATGTCCATGTCTATATAATGTCCATGTTTTCTATAGTGCCCATGTTTCCTAAACATTTTCATGTTTTCTATAATGTCTATGTTTCCTATAATGTACATGTTTCCTATAATGTCCATGTTTTCTATAGTATAATAATGTCTATGTCTCTATAAGGTCCATGTTTTCTATAATATCCATGTTTTCTATAATGTCCATGTTTTACAAAATGTCCAAGTTTTCTATAATTTACATGTTTCCTTTAATGTCCATGTTTTCTATAGTGCCCATGTTTCCTAAAATTTTCATGTCTCTACAATGTCCATGTTTCCTATAATGTCCATGTTTTCTATATTATAATAATGTCTATGTCTCTATAAGGTCCATGTTTTCTATAATGTTCATGTTTTCTATAACTATAATGTCCATGTCTTTTATGTTTTCTATAATATTCATGTTTTCTATAATGTCCATGTCTCTATAATGTCCATGTTTTCTATAATGTTCATGTTTTCTATAATGTCCATGTTTTCTATAATCTATAATGTTCATGTTTTCTATAATATCCATGTTTTCTATAATGTTCATGTTTTCTATATGTTTTCTATAATGTCCATGTTTTCTATAATCTATAATGTTCATGTTTTCTATAATATCCATGTTTTCTATAATGTTCATGTTTTCTATATGTTTTCTATAATGTCCATGTTTTCTATAGTGTACATGTTTCCTATAATGTCTATGTCTCTGTATTGGTCATGTTATCTATAAGGTCCAAGTTTTCTATAATGTCCCTGTTTTCTAAGCTGTAAAGCTTTTTATGTTTTCTTTAATGTACATGTTGAGTGTGCATATAGGTTTCTCTCAGGCAAAAAAAATAATAGATTTTGCTCCTAAAATTTGAATTCAAAAATTTTTGTTTTTTTATCTCACAAACAAGCACCCTCTCTATTTGTGACAATTATGCATACAATAAATTTATTTGTAAACTTTCTATGCAGTACTTTTGCCAAACATCACTTAAACTCATTATCAGAACATCAGCTTTCATCCTATGATAAACTTATCAACCAGCCTACCAATGACTGGGACATTTATTACTGGGTTACTGGTAAGATTTTAAACAGTATTTCTTATCTGGTTTCATTAGGATTCTTTGTTCAGCTGTTTATATCAATAATAAATTTTAAAAAGCTTTGAATAATTATCCAACAATCTACACTAATAAATCTTGATCTACTTGCAATTATCTATTTTTATTTAGAACACAATTAAGATCTGTGTGTCCCATTAATTTTAATTGATTTTTATTTCCTGTTTGTTTTATATTAATGAGGATTGAGCAAGTATAAACACAAAAAACTCTTTCTTTCATTTTAAATATTATTTTGATGCATATTTGTTCAGTTTTTAAGATATAAAAAAAACACAAAAGTGTGTAATTCAGGATCTTCTATTCTACCTAAATATTTAGCATTTCTCTCTTTTTTTTTTAGGTGTTAAAGAAATCCCAGAGGAATACCAATCAGATGTTATGGATTTATTAAAAAGTCTTGTCAAAAATGAAACAAAAGAATCCAGAATTAAACAACCTGATTTGTAATTTATTAAAACCAATTCCTTCTGATTATGTATAGTGCAGTATATAGTGTTAGAATCTCATTGCATGAAATGACTCTTAATTAAAAAAATATTAAGATTTAAAAAAACAACAAATTGAATGTTAAGCTAATGAAACATGAAGTTATAATAGTACTCTTAATAAAAAAAATAAGTGATAAAGCCTCATTCTGGACTTCTTAAAAAAATTTCAAGAGGGTTAACATCCAATTATAATTATATGAGATAATGGAAACTTTTCTTTTTCATACCCCAAATATACATTTGTAAGTCTATTTCTTTTACATCACATAACATTTTGCCAAGGTTTAGCCTTTATTTCTTTGTATTTGGGCCCATTTTGTTTGCATTTTGGAATCACTGAGGTAAATCATTTCCTGGTTACACAGTTTGGCCTCACCAAACCTGCTCAAAGGACCACTGGACATGAAATGAGAAAATATTTCAACCTTGTAAGAAAACAATGTTTTCAAATTT
Organism: Anisus vortex; assembly: GCA_949126835.1. Lineage (NCBI taxonomy): Eukaryota > Metazoa > Mollusca > Gastropoda > Planorbidae > Anisus > Anisus vortex. The sequence continues at coordinate 25,225,145 of OX421498.1, forward strand.
GTGTTGGTAAAAATTGTTATGTTTGGTTTATTCTATATGAACAATGAAAAATTTATGTAAATATTGGATTTGTTAAAAACACTTTAACTTTTAATAAAAAATAATTATGTTTAATACTGATTGGTTTCTGTAAAATAATAACAATAATATATTTAGATGTTTTTAATACTGATTGGTTTCTGTAAAATAATAACAATAATATAAAAGATGTTAAATCAAATGGTGTTTTAATTCTTTATTTATATATTGTAAGTTATTATACATTTTTAATAATTTTCTTAAAATGTAAATATATGTTTTATTAAGACACATTTGTGATATACATTGCTATTTATATATAACATTAATGTAGGCTTATATAATAAGGATATAATAAATTGAATTTAAATTTACACCAAAGACTTATTGAATACAGGTTAAAAAGAAAAAATGTGCAATATTTAATATATGCAGGTAAGAACAGTAGGCAACATTTGAAAACATTAGATTTGAAAACTGATTTAACAGAAGACAGATAAATACAAAGTAAAGCAGTAATTAAAATATAGATTTGAAAATTGATTTGACAAAAAGAAAAAGATAAAAACAGAATACCAGTAGGCTGTTGTATATCCAAAGGGGCAACAGCTAAAAAAGTGTTGTCAGAAATACATAATTTGTTTGTATAAATCACATTTTTCATTGTTCTAAACTTTAAAAATTTTATTCATAATTATAAAGCATTTAGAGGAACACAATTTTAGTTTACAGTTTTGTTATTGATTTTAAAAAAATACAGAAAAAAAAGTTTTTAACAACTTCAATCCATACCATGAAAATGAAAGGCTTAAAAATAATTCTTTGAGATAAGTTGTACATTTTAAAAATGATGTTTGAAAACATTTGTCTAACTAGGAAAAACATAATTCTTAGATACAAAAGGAAATTATTTTCAAAAGTTAGCATCAATTAAATTATCAATATATATTTACAAACTTGTTATTATTATGCTTAAAAAAAATTATTGTTAAGTTAAATACAATGAGATTTCTGTAAATGTAAATAAACCAGAAGAGATTCTTGCAAAAATTATAATTTAGTTCAAAAATAAATACATTTCTAAAAAAAACTACCAGTACCAGTAATTGGAAACACAAAGAAGTCAAAGCCATAAAATATAGATTTTAGGCACTTCGAAATTAAAGCTTTGATTATATTGGTTATATGAATGACAACTAGAAAGTTTTACCAAATGGTTATATAAATGACAAATAAAAGGCTTGACCAAATGGCTATATAAATGACAAATAAAAGGCTTGACCAAATGGCTATATAAATGACAAATAAAAGGTTTGACCAAATGGCTATATAAATGACAAATAAAAGGCTTGACCAAATGGCTATATAAATGACAAATAAAAGGTTTGACCAAATGGCTATATAAATGACAAATAAAAGGCTTGACCAAATGGCTATATAAATGACAAATAAAAGGCTTGACCAAATGGCTATATAAATGACAAATAAAAGGTTTGACCAAATGGCTATATAAATGACAAATAAAAGGTTTGACCAAATGGCTATATAAATGACAAATAAAAGGCTTGACCAAATGGCTATATAAATGACAAATAAAAGGTTTGACCAAATGGCTATATAAATGACAAATAAAAGGTTTGACCAAATGGCTATATAAATGACAAATAAAAGGCTTGACCAAATGGCTATATAAATGACAAATAAAAGGTTTGACCAAATGGCTATATAAATGACAAATAAAAGGCTTGACCAAATGGCTATATAAATGACAAATAAAAGGTTTGACCAAATGGTTAGATAAATGACAAATAAAAGGTTTGACCAAATGGTTAGATAAATGACAAAAAAAAAAGGTTTGACCAAATGGTTAAATAAATAATATACATGTAAAGCAACCAACCCCATGGAATGGAACGGTACTCAAGCATGCAAAAAAAGAAATTTAGTTTTAGGTGTTTAATGGAAGCTAATTCATTTATGCATTAATTGGTGAAAAAAATCTCTCAAATCCATAACTTAGTTCAAAAGTTAGTAAACATTACATAAGTAAAGGTAAGGAAAGTCATTTTGGAGAAAAAAGAAAAAAGTACCAATTTTAAAAAATTTAACATTGCAACAAAAAATTAATTATTACCAAAATGAATAAATATTAACCAATCGCCATGAAATTTAGCAAATGCACTCATTATCAGTCAATACACAAGCTGTTGAAGTTTAAATATTTGAAATAATATTTAGTTGACTTTTAAATAATTTTATCTTTATAGGAATATAGGACATTTTGATTGATTTTATACAAAAGCTGCATAGACCACATGCACGCACCGACATCTACAAATATTCTTTTTTTCCGTCAGCCATTAGGCTGTGGAACACCCTGGACCAGGCCTCCATCACTGCCCCTACAGTTCAGGCTTTTAAATCGTCACTGAAGGGCTGGTCTAAAAACCTAAAGTCACACTCTGTCACCTGTTTATAATTGTTGTTTGTGATGCTTTTTATTTTATGTGTATTTAAATTGTGGACTCTTTCCTCGGTTCTAACGGGGTCTCCACAGTATTATGAAGAAGAAGAAGAAATACATTTTTAAGTAATTTGTAAAAAAAAAATTTGGTTTAAAAATTTCACAGAAAGAAGTTAATGCATTCAACATTAAAATCAATAATAATGTTAAAAAAGACCTAGGAACCTATTTTTCACATTATTTTTGCATTTATTGAAAAATCTCTTTTGTTGACTTCTTGACTGTTTTATTATGTGGTAGCATCACTTATATATATATATATATATATATATATATATACTTCTAAAATAACTTATTGGAAAACCAAAAAGTCAATATAGATACTAATCACATATGGTTATCATACTTCCAAATTAAAGCTTTAATCACATGGTTATATAAATGACAACTAAAAGCTTTAATCACATGGTTATATAAATGACAACTAAAAGCTTTAATCACATGGTTATATATAAATGACAACTAAAAGCTTTAATCACATGGTTATATATAAATGACAACTAAAAGCTTTAATCACATGGTTATATATAAATGACAACTAAAAGCTTTAATCACATGGTTATATATATGACAACAACTTTAGTAGATATTAAATATCCTTGTGCGAATTTTTAACAAATATAAAGAAAATTTTAAAACTGAAACTCTCAGTTTTACTATAATGTGTAGAAAAAAAAAGGATTAAAATAATAAAATAAAGAAGTTCTTTTTTTTAACATATTATGTCCTCTTTAAAGTAAGCCCAGTGCTTATCTTATATTTCTACAGAGGATACTTTGTATATACTATGATAAGCATTTCTAAGAAGTGCATAAGGAAAACAAGATTCTAATTGCTCCATGGTGAGGACTGGAGAGTCTCTTACAATCTGTCAAAGAAATAATATAAACATACATGCAAATAACCCAAAGGTATGGAGAAGATCAATTCAATAAAGAAGTTGGCCAAATTTCATGTAGATGAATGGATGTCATAGATATTAATTAAACAACCCCTAAAAACAAAGTTTTCCAAATAAATCACATGGTTACATTTTTGTTTGTGTGTTAAACATATGAATTTACCCCAAAACTATTTTATTCCTTATTTCCCTTGAAAAACATCTAAAAGCAAAATTAATATAAAAGATTCTAAAATGTGTACCATAAATTATAATGGGGGTTTTGGTATGAGGATGGGACTGAAAATTAACAAAAAATGTGTTGTCATCTGCAATGAGTCTATGTGCTGTTTCAGCATGATACGATGACAGCAGGTAGGTCAATTAGCCTTACAAAGATTTCGTCACCCAGCCAAAAAAAACAGAAAAAAAGGTTACCTGATCAAGAATTAAATAAACTGATTCTCTATTCCTGGCTGATTCCTTGTCATTTTGTTGACTGAGATGAAGAATACTTGAGGATGCAAGCTGAGAGAATGAAAACACAGTTATGTTCAACTCAATGTTGTACATTCAAGTTTAACTTTAATTTCGTTCAACAGAATTCTTTAACTTTCCAAAGTTTATATGTTAATACATCTGACAATAATATACAATAATGTATACCGTATATACTAGAGCAGTGGTTCCCAAACTTTTTTAGGCCGCGACCCCTTTTTACAGTTTATCATGCTTTGGCGACCCCCCCCCCCCCCTAAAAAAAATAATAATTTTGTTTCTAGTTTATTATTGCATTTTGCGACTGTTATGAATTGTAATGTAAATATCTAATTTGCACGATGTATTTTTATTGTTACAAATTGAACCTAATTAAAGCATAGCGATTAATCATTAAAAAAAAGAAGACATAAAAACAAATGTCATTAAATATTGCAAAATACCGGTATAAGTTTTAGGCTTAGACCTATATTTCTAATTACAACACGAACGTCAGCTATTGTGATGGTTGACATTGCGTATTTCTCATCGGTTCAGAAATTCTTGGGACAGTCTTTGCAAGAGCACAACTAAGCAGTTCACATCGAACAATAAGTCTACTGTGTTTTGACTTGATAACCAACAAGGTGAAAAAGCATGTTTACTAAGATATTTTGTTGGAAATGGAAGAAAATGGCGCAACACAATTTCAGTCAAAATAGTTTATGACTGCAAACATTTGATTCATAATTTTGTACCTGGCATTATAGAGAAATCAGTTCTTTATGCATCGTTGTTAATACGCTCAATGAACTTTGTGCTTTCTCATGAATATCTTAAACTTTGAATGTGAATGGGCTGCTGGCAAGTACATAGATATGTAGTGTCGGGTAGATTTGGAAAGTATCATGAAATTTCGGCTGCAAGCATGTGAAAGTGTTATTTCACAGAATTTATCATCGTAATCATTTTTCATGTTTTTTAAAGAAATCAGATAAAGTAGACCAGGAGCCGCATGAGAAAAAAAAGTGCGGTTCAATCCCACTTTTCAACACTAGTCAAATCTAGATGATTTATTTGCATTACATACGTTTATAGAAATCAGGAATCTTTTAAAAGGTCTGTGGACCTTTTTATGAAACTGCCATAGGAATTACCATTAGAATGTAATCATATCATTCACAACCTTACAAGCCTATTCACAAACTTTAATCAAGTACAGTTTTTAATTTAAATTAATGTAACTTTTCCTAAACTTCAGCATTGATCTTACAAATAATATTACAAAGATAAACTCTTATGGGCCCCGGCGCAGCGCAATAACTAAACACACACACACAAACACACGCCCTCTTCGTGGCGCCTGAAGTAGACAGCATATACATTTCATTTTCATCTAATTTTTTATGCAAAAGCTAAATTTCATTTGGAATGATCGGATCTTTTTAGATAAATTAAGGCATGTTATATTTTCGGAGCATCATACTCGTTGCACATTTGCGAAAACAGTCGACTGTTTAAAGATCTTTGTTTTTACAAAAGGGCACAACTTATGACGCTTTATATTACTTCTTTTAACTGGTGCGACAATGTCTTTGTTGCTAATATTTGTCAATATATCATAAAGTGAGCTCCGAATACTTTTGGTCACTGATTGTGTTGAAATCCAGACCGAACAGAATCTACACTAAATTCCAAAATATTCATGAAGTGTCGGTCGTTTTATCGCCAATACTAGGCCTACTGCTTTTAACACAATGGCTGCTTTTAACAGAGAAGAGGCTTTTTAACACGACTCTCTACAGACCTATTACTGGTCCGCATGCGTGCATTATGGTGCCGACCTTGTCACATACACGTGTATTGATGACATTATGCCAAGTAGCCTACACGTAGTATGCGGATGTATCTGCATGTAGGTGGACTCTCTTGGAGACGGAAAGATGAACTGTGTTTCGGCTCCTAGGACCATCAAAAACATACGTTTTCCGAAGGTCTTTGGCGACCCCTGCGAAATGGTCATTCGACCCCAAGGGGGTCGCGCCCCCCAGTTTGGGAAGCGCTGTACTAGAGTATAAGTCACACTTTTTTTTACAGAAAATTTTGACAAAAGTGGGGATGCGACTTATACACCCGAAAAGTTCGAAAAACATCCCTACTCTGTCATAAAGTTTTCTACATAACCCCTATATATTTGATTGTAGTGTTGTAGAATTACTAGGATATGCGTAGGCCTACATTTTACATTTAGAAAACTTTCGTTGGTGTAAATATTACTATCTTTATATAACTGAAATTAAAATGGACAAATATTTTAGGTTTTTCAGACACCCACCCCCTTTTCATTTGAACTTTTGGGCCGATTTTATACTGCCAAAACGTAGCGCAAGTTTAAAGTGGCATTTTTTGGTAGGCTTATTGAACGCAAAGTACAATATGGAAAAAATCGTAAATGTGTGAAAGCCTGTCTAGGCCTATAAGCATTCCGATAAAACCGCGCCATGTCTAAGAAATGTTTCCAAAACTACGATCGGCCGTGGACGCGTGAAATGTAAATAGTGTGTTTTATTTCTCATTAGTTGCATGTAAGAGTTGAAAAAAAAACTACAGCTTATTGCCGGTCACGTAGTCGCGCTTGAAATCATTACAAACAATGTTAATGGTAATTAGGTCATCAAGTCATCAATACTGGTGCCGCACTGTCTAGGCGAGGTTCAGTCTAATGACGCACATCAAAAGATTTTTTTTTTGTGTTGACCACTGATCTAAAAAAAGAATGGATTAGGCGCGGAAGTAACATCCTTGAGGAATATTTCCGCCATTTTGTTTATACTGTCACTGATCAATATATATAATTACCGTGAGTTTGTTTATTTATTTAGATGTTTGTTTCTGCTCTATAGTCTATAGTCTCCTAAGCCGTTTAACTAATCGGGTTAAATGTATAAATTGGAAACTTCCTCCAAAAGAAATGTTAATTTTATCAACAATATTGCTTAATTCGTAAATTAATTTTTAAAATAAACATAGAACTATTGCTAATCACCATATGTTAAGGTTATAAAATGGGCGCCATTTCCTAATTATGTCCCTTGGAAATGTTTTCAAATTTAGTGAATTTTGGGACCGGGTTTTCCCATACTGCAAAATATTGCTGTCTACTTTTTTTTATTATTAACTTTTTTTATTGTTTGATATTTGTTTTCTTTTTCTTTCCTTTTGATATTATTGTTAGTTTTATATTATTAATAAAAAGTCAGATGCTTGACAGGAACAATTCATATGCAAATTGTGTGAAATGGCAGCAACATAGATTCCGTTCCGATCTATTCATAGATCAGTGGTGCAGTAAGATTTAGACACAATTTTGTTTATATCGATAAGTGCGGTGGGACTGATTAGATTTCCCTGTCTTCACTTTGCTCAAACCAATTTATTAAGAAGGCGCAATCCATTCTTTTTATAGATCAGTGGTGTTGACCCACTTTAGCATGACAATAGGGATAGGAACTTGAGTAGGGAAAGGGACTTACATGGAGAAATAGATACCTTACTTTCCCATATCACTAATGTCTGTAAGCCTATTGATCGGTTGCCTTGAAGCCTTTATTTGATTATGTTTGCCTTTTGCACGATTGAAACTATTTTTAAGGAAAGTTTCCAAATTTAGTAACTTTTATGTTGAAAAGGAATGCATTTTTGAAAAGTTAAAAGGCAGTGTAAACCCTTGAAGTCAGAGTGCGCCTTTTGCGCGGGTCAATGGCAACAAATAAGAAAAAAAAATCTTAAACTAGGGGTGTGACTTATCCACGGGTGCAACTCATAGACGAGTATATATGGTAAGTATTAAATTTTTTAACCACTTTAACTGTCTAGGGTTATATATATTAAAGATAGCTTTTCAAATTTAATGTATAAAAAGAACTATATAAGGTATCTAGATAAGACAATTTTGATAGATGGCAATAAAGAAGAAGATGTTGAAAAAAAATTTCTTTACATACACTTAAAAACTCTTTCATCCTGGAAGGTGTGTCTTCTGGTCCATATAAAGCAAACAATGCTCCAGCAGCTTGACTGATACCTTTAGCTATACAGTGGCTACTGTTCAAATGTGCTAATGGATGACACAAATGTTTCAAACTCATTTGGAAGGCTTTTTTTTCTAATTTTAAATTATGTTACACTTTGTCTGTTACACTATTTCTAAAATTCTGAATTTAAAAAATATTTACCATCAAGTGGAGCTTGGAAAATTGTCTGGTCCCAGTAAACCAGCCGAGGCAAAGATATAGCCAGAAAAACCAGCATTAAACAGGCAATGTCATATTCATCTTTAATAGAAAAGAAAGAGGAGATCAATTTATCAATGTAAGGTTTGTAATAAATAGACAATAAACCAATGAACTTTTCCTCTTCCAATAAACCATGCTGGTAGCTTTTAATTAAACCGTGCTGGTAGCTTTTAATTAAACCATGCTGGTAGCTCTTAATTAAACTATGCTGGTAGCTCTTAATTAAACCATGCTGGTAGCTTTTAATTAAACCATGCTGGTAGCTCTTAATTAAACCATGCTGGTAGCTTTTAATTAAACCATGCTGGTAGCTCTTAATTAAACCATGCTGGTAGCTTTTAATTAAACCATGCTGGTAGCTTTTAATTAAACCATGCTGGTAGCTCTTAATTAAACCATGCTGGTAGCTCTTAATTAAACCATGCTGGTAGCTCTTAATTAAACCATGCTGGTAGCTTTTAATTAAACCATGCTGGTAGCTTTTAATTAAACCATGCTGGTAGCTTTTAATTAAACCATGCTGGTAGTTCTTAATTAAACCATGCTGGTAGCTCTTAATTAAACCATGCTGGTAGCTCTTAATTAAACCATGCTGGTAGCTCTTAATTAAACCATGCTGGTAGCTTTTAATTAAACCATGCTGGTAGCTTTTAATTAAACCATGCTGGTAGCTCTTAATTAAACCATGCTGGTAGCTCTTAATTAAACCATGCTGGTAGCTTTTAATTAAACCATGCTGGTAGCTCTTAATTAATGGTAAAATAATATAAATTTACTAATGTTGTTTAGATTATTTCTATTAGGGCTTTCACTTTCATTTACTTCATTCTCTTTGAATGTTAATTTTAATAATCACAGTATATTCTTATTGTTCCAAACACTCTCACACTTTGACTAACCTAATAACATCAATATGTTTAAGGATCTCATGCTCACTGTTCTGTTAGCTCCTACAGTTTGTTGATGAACAATACATAAACTATTTCTTATAGACTCACCTTTGTTAGAATCAGTGCTGATGTGTAGAGATTTCAGAGTTTGTAGTAAAGATGGATCTATTGGGCACTTTAATCCAGCTGATGACACCAACTCAATAATTAGCTGATTAAAAATATAAATGCAACCCATATTAGCAATGTATAAACTACTAATTTCTAAAATAAATTGTGTAATTAAATAAAATTAAATAAAAATTTTCAATAAAACTTTTAAAAAAAAAGAATTTAGAAGAAAAAAATAAATTAATCTCAGGTTTATCCATCAAAAGATATACCAGGCATGGATTAGTTTTTGAACCCTAAACATTTATGAAAAAAATAATAAATATTTAAATATTTATCTCATACCATCAAAATGAGTATGTAATACTTTACAGACAGGTGTAAAAAAATGTACATAAATATAAATTGATATAATGTATGTAGCTGGGAATAATTTGTTAACCTCACCAAAGATCTTTTGCCTTGAAATTCACTGTCATTAAATTCTTGAATAGGCCCCAGCAAATAAGGAATTCTCTGGGTTAACACCTAATGCAAGAAAAAATATTCATTTGTAAATAAATGTCTATGGTATTGCCATTTAGCCCAATAAGAAAAGAACAAATGTTTTAAATGTATCCACTCAATAGCCGACTGTTCCTGCAGTTAGTTCACCGGACTGTCAACCAAAAACCAACTGACATGTTGCAGGTTTTATCCCTGCCACTGACCGATCCCTGTCGCCCTACAGGAGTTTTGGGCCTAGTGAACGTAATAATCTATTAGAGCGCACTTAACACGCTAATAGCATGATAGAAGAGCTATATGTAAAAACAATTATTATTATTAACAGGTGCAGAATAAAATCTACATTTGAACATCTACTTGTTCTCTTTACATTCTTAATTTTAAAAAAATAATTATGTATGAGCCCGTGTGGAGTGGTTGTCCTCCCATCGGGCGCCTCCCCAGGTGGCGGATCGGAGAACACTTGCCATACATGTATGTAGGGTACCAGGGAAATAAAATACCTGGGGCGGACCAAAGACAACAGCCATGACCTCATGGGCTTAAAATAAGGGGGTGGGCATGAGGCTAGCACCCTCATCCCGTAGAAAAACTAACCGCTACTGAAACGGAAGTCAATGAAACCATTTATAACACGGTTGGCCAAAGGAGCGTCCTGATCCAGGAACCTGGTGCCATGACGGTCGGAGGCCAAAACCGAGAGGAAGCCCCCAACCCGACAAAGGACCTCCTGAAACCAAAACAGAGAATCCGAGTAGGTTGCTGGAACGTCAAGACACTGAACCAAACAGGGAGACTAGCTCAGACAACAGCAGAGATGACCAGATACAAACTCACCTTGTTAGGGGTTACTGAGTCTAGGTGGACAGGGAGTGGGGAAACAGAAACTAAGCTCTGGTGAAACTATCATATGATCTGGAAGGCAAGACGAAAAGCACCAGGAAGGAGTAGCCCTCATCATTAGCAAGGAACATGCACGCAGCCTCTTGCAATGGAAACCCATTAATGAATGTCTTCTCTATGTACGACTGAACTCGAGGTTCTCAAAACTGTCCCTGATAGTCGCTTATGCCCCAACTGATGGAGCAGATGAAGAAGACAAAGATCGCTTTTACAGCTCACTTCAATCAGTCCTAGATGACACCCTGAGACATGACGTTCTACTCATGATAGGGGATTTCAACGCTAAGGTAGGAAGCAACAACAAGAATAGGGAGAGAGTTGTGGGTCGACAAGGAATAGGCAAAATCACAGACAATGGGGAAAGACTTGTGGGTCTCTGTGAAGAGAACAACCTCATCATTGGTGGCACAATCTTTCAACACAAGAAGATCCACAAACTAACATTTACTTCACCTGACGGACAAAGCCAGAACCAGATATACCACATAATGATCAACAGCAAATGGAAAAGATCCCTACAGGACGTAAGAGTGATGTGGCATGCAGATGTAGGAAGTGATCATAACTTGCTGATAGCAAAAATAGCCCTTAAGTTAAGGAAAACCAGAATGGGAGGAAAAAGAAATCAGCGATTCGAGGTCGAGCAACTAAAAGACACAGCAATGAAGAACAAATTCAAATCTGTACTAAGGAATAAATTTAACTTCCTTCAAGATAAAACAGCAATAAGCATAGACACATTTAATGAAGCCATGACAGAAACGGCAAAAGAGACCATAGGATACAGGAAAGGCATTAAAACGGCGTGGATATCTGCAGACACATGGAAAGCGATCAAGGAGAGAAAGAAACTAAAGAAGAAACTCCTCGATTCAAAATCACCCAGGCTAAAAGAAAGAGCGGCAGCTCAATATAGAGACCAAGACAAACAGGTCAAAAGGTCCGCAAGAAACGTCAGTACATTAAGCAGCTTGCCGAGAAAGCAGAGAAGGCAGCTGAACAGAAAGATATGAGAACAGTCTACCAAATCACTAGGAAGCTGCGGGGAAACCACGGGAACACTAAAGACTTTCCAATGAAAGGGGCAGATGGCAGCTCCATTACAGAAGAGAAAGCCAAACTTCAGAGGTGGGGCGAACACTTTAAAGAGATTTTGAACAGAGCAGATCCATCAACACTTGCAAACATTCCTGAAGCAGAGGAAGACCTAGATATAAATCTGGAACCCATAACTCTACAGGAAATCACTGATGCCATTCAAAAGCTAAAGAACAATAAGGCCCCAGGAGAAGACGGCATATGTCCAGAAATGCTTAAGGCAGAAGAGGATGCAACTCCGCGTGTACTACAACCTATACTCCAAGATATCTGGGGCAAAGAGACAGCACCAGAAAGCTGGAGGAAAGGCATAATTGTAAAACTCCCCAAAAAAGGCGACCTGGGAGAATGCAACAATTGGCAAGGAATCACACTACTGTCCCTCACTACTACTGCCGCATCATCCTACAACGAATTACAACATCAGTAGACAAAATACTACGCTAAGAGCAAGCCGGTTTTTGTAAAAGAAGGTCATGTATAGACAACGTATTCGTTGTGCGGCAGATCCTAGAGCAGACACAACAATGGAAGAGCCCTCTCTACACAGTGTTTATAGATTTTGAAAAGGCCTTTGACAGTCTACATAACAGAGACATAACAGAGACTTACTATGGAAAATTGTAAGACACTATGGCATCCCACAGAAACTGGTAAAGATCATGCAATCCCTTTACGAAAACTTGTGATCCACAACAATGAACTCTCAGATCCCTTTTATGTAAAGACGGGAGTGAAACAGGGATGCTCCCTATCACCCACCTTTTTTGCTCTTGCCATAGACTGGATAGTTCAACAGACCACACAGGGCAAGCGTCAAGGCATCCAATGGTCTCTCTCCTCAATACTAGAAGACATTGACTACGCAGACGACATAGCCCTTCTATCCAGCAGACATCAAGATATTCAAACAAAGACAAGCAGTCTGAATGAGATAGCAAGCACCATAGGACTCAAGGTAAACAGACAGAGAACAAAGATAATGAGAAACAATAAGACTATCAACACCCCTGTCACAATAGACGAGGAAGAAATAGAGGATGTTAAGGAATTTACCTACCTAGGCAGTAAAATGACAACAAATGGCGACTGTGATCTGGAAATCAACAGCAGAATCAGTAAGGCAAAACAGGCCTTTGCACAGCTCAGACCCATATGGAGGACGTCGAGCCTTGGCCTCCAAACAAAAATAAGGATTTTTAAGAGCAATGTCCTCAGCGTCCTCCTGTATGGGTCTGAGTGCTGGAAAACCACAAATACCATAGAAAGGAAACTAGAGGTGTTCTAGACACAAAGCCTTCGCCGCATCCTCAAGATCTTCTGGCCAAACACGATATCAAATGAGGATCTACGTGATAAAACAGGAGTAATCCCTTTAGCAGAGAGCATCTCAGCAAGGAGATGGAGATGGATAGGACATGCATACAGAATGTCAGCTGGCTCCCTCCCCAGGACAGCCCTGAGATGGACCCCCCAGGGAAAAAAGTCGAAATGGCAGACCAAAGGAAATTTGTAGAAGGACGTCGGAAAGGGACTTAAAGGCTTCAGGCCTGAACTTTGAGACAGCACCTCAAGCTGCAACAGATTGAGACAAATGGAGATCCTTGGCTTCCGCCTCAAGCGCCAGCCGGCACTGAGAGGACTAAGAGAGAGAGAGATGTATGAGCCTATAATACCAAGTAAAAAAAAAATGTTCATCTGGAACATTCTTGCATTTACAAAACAATGTGTAAAGATATTTTATACATAGACATAGCCAATACTTGACAATGTTAAATCAAAATCCTAAACTAAAATGTGATGTAATACAGAGGATGCCTACAAAATAGTATCCTTTTTGGTAAAAACTTTTCTGCAAGACATATTTAGATGAAATTTTTAAAATACTAGTTAGATCCAACTATATTTTGACAATTCTCTACTTACATCATTTAAAGCCTCCTTAAATAGAGACTTAACTGCCATTACAAGTCCAATTCTGATCATATTGGTCAATATAATATCAGCATCTGTATACAATTCAACATTGAAACTTGATCAGCACATAAACATTACTAATACAGCATAGGTATAATTGTTCACTATGGGCCTACTTTGAGTAATTAAACTAAAAACAGCTAAAGAAAACTATTATTAATATGATATATTATTGAAAGCTCAACAAACACATATAAAAAAAACTGGCATTGCAGGATTTAGAAAGTAAGAACTTTTTTTAAAGACACAATCAATCCACAAAACAAGCATAGGAATTGCATGAGTATTATTGGTATGAAATGTATAAAGAAAAATTTTATCCACTCTACACTAAACAACTTACCAGAAGGTGTATTCCTGTGTGGTGCTAAAGAAAGAAAATATCTACAATTGAGATTCAGGTCATAAATTAATAACAAACAAATTAATGGTATACAGCCTATTAAATGGTAATTATCATGAGGACAAAATATGGACAACTTACAAAATTGAAACTTTACTTACTAATTAATTTTTGATTCACTAAATCTATGACCTCTGGTTTATCAAAGTTGGTTCTTGCTTGTGTTAGTATATCTTTCCTAGCTTTTACAAGTTTCTAAAAAATAATGTACAAAATAATAAAAATAATATTGTTGGTATTTTCTGCTCTTGATTTCAGTTCTGCAAACTATTCTACTTCTAAAATTTCACATCTGATCTCTTTTCAATATTAACATTTTCTCACTAGTTTAGATTTGTAAGTTTTTTTTTTTAATCACCAATAACTGAAGGAGAAATACTCTGTAAACAAGAATACTAGAGCTTCTATAATTGAAACTAGTCGACCCGTGGGCACATTGTCCATACAGAAGCTATATATAGGCCTACTGACAAAATAATTTAAACAGCAATAAAAAAGAAAAACACATTGTCATATACTAAACACCTACAATGTAAACAAAATGAAAGCCAATACAGTCAAACTTCATTTTTTAAATTTATTTTGTCTTTTCTTAGTATAGGTTTTCATTCATTTTTGTCCTAAGAAATGTGTCTAGATTTCCATTGATTCTGAACTGATACTAGATGTGAATGATACTAGAATCCTATTGGGGAAGGGTGCGGGGGATTCTCTTTTCAAACAATACTTATTTTTTACATTAGATCAGTCTTTTACATTCATTTTTTATAGTTCTTATTCCATTAATTAAGCTTAAAGTCTATTATATATTATCACAAAATTTTTTCTTTTATATGCATTCTAGAGTGCTTGAAGGAATAAATTGGATTTACTTCAATTTATATGAAAATACTTGAGTCTGTTATCATCAGGCTGTTTAAAAATTTATTTCACAAGGGACTGAATGACTGAAAATTATGTTATCTTTAACAGATGTGGCTAGACTCCTAACTGTGTGTGGCCAGCGATTTGTTATCTCTTGTAATAACATAATAACCAATCACTGAGTTAACTGAGGCTGGTAATTAAGTGTGTATGGGTGAGGAGGCGATGAGAGGGGGGGTAAAGGAGGGGTGAATAATTAATCTAAGTTCACAATCAACACCACAAGATAAATTGATCAGACGTACTGGTAAAAATTCATTTGTTTCCTCCATGCCAGCCATATTGTGACATAGATGATAAACCCACACTTTTCAGAAAATAAAATTAGAAGGGAACCTAACAGCTTAAGAAAAGACAATTTTTTTTTGTAAAAATCAAAACCGATCCTCCAAAAGCAGAATGGTAGGCATGGGAGCTAGTGAAGAGTGGTAGGCATGGGAGCTAGTGAAGAGTGGTAGGCATGGGAGCTAGTGAAGAGTGGTAGGCATGGGAGCTAGTGAAGAGTGGTAGGCATGGGAGCTAGTGAAGCAGCATTTACAAGTTTCTTTAGCTATAGCATATAAATGGATCAGGCTGCCTGCACAATACCCAAGCACCTTTAATTGTTCCTAACGATTGTCAGACACCCATCAGAACTAGGTATACTCAGCAACACCTAGAGAACAAACCTTGACATTTAAACTAGATTCTAGAATGCCAGTCTGTCTGCCTTGCTCTTTGACCACCATGTCACACACAGAAGTAAAAGCTTGACTAAATTACTCATGACTTTTTAAAATTGAATAAATAGGAATCTAATGAAATAAAGTTAGCATCTTACCTTGATCTCATCAAAATATGTACCAACACACAACATAAGGTGATCTTCTACAAATTTCATACCATAAGGTCCAATAAGTTCTGAAAGAGATCTTAGCTCTAAAAACAAAAATACAATTTTATTAAGTTCTTAAAATAATACAAAAGTAATTTATTGAACAAAAACAAAATATACATCTGTTTACAGAATGACAACATAGATCAACTATAATTTAAACATGCAAATATAAATGGTTAAATCTGCACTATTCAAATCAGTGTAATTCTAGATACATGATGGGATAAACAGTGAACCTTGAATGTTAATAAACTCTTCCGATGCAGCAGTTAACAGTTCTACATGTGAATGAGGTAGACATATCAGTGATTTCCTTGTTGATGAGAATGTAATGTGCTCCAAATTGGATAGTACATGATTCATCAAGACTTCAATATACCTGAAATGTAAAGGAAACTTAAACATTCATGTCTCAATTAATGGTAATTGTTTAGAATAACATTTGTTATTATGACAGAATTTGTATCAAGTTTGAATTTTTTTTCTGAAGAAATAATTATATATTCTAAAGCAAAATGTATATACCGAATACATGAAAAAGTAATCCTATCTGACCAAATTGTTCAGTAGGGTAGTTAAAGCGGGATTCACCACTTTCTGTTGCTACAGCATACTCTAGGATTGTTTGTCCAGAACAATGCCCAGCCACCTTTATTTTGCCCCAACTAATGTCAGGTACCCATTGCCCATCAGAGCTGGGTAGACTCAAGGACACCCCTCCAGACCCAGGAACAAATCCAAGCCTTCACCAGGATTTGAACACAGAGCCATCTGTATGCAAGCCAATAGTGCTGCTACTCTGCCACCAAATTTATATACACTTTGTGATAAAGAAAATAAAAAATATAACAATAAGAACATTTTTTAAAAATCTGAACCAACAAAAGATTTTATTATTCGAAGAAGAACATTTTCTGAAATATATTAATCTAGAAATTGTGTTGAATTTTTCTTTAAGATGAGCTGAATATTACCAATGCATATAGTTTAAGGTGATAGTTGAAGAGCTGTATATTACCAATGCATATAGTGCAAAGTGATTGTTTTCTCTCCATTGCAATCAGTTGGCTGAGATTGTTCCAGAAGTATTTTTCTAAATAATTTGTTCATGTCAATTTGAACTAAAGGAAAAACAAAATAACAAAAACATGGTTAATTAATGTACCAATAAATGTACCTATTAATGTACCAATAAATGTACCAATTAATGTACCTATTAATGTACCAATAAATGTACCAATTAATGTACCAATTAATGTACCAATTAATGTACCAATTAATGTACCAATTAATGTACCAATTAATGTACCAATTAATGTACCAATTAATGTACCAATAAATGTACCTATAAATGTATCAATTAATGTACCAATTAATGTGCCAATTAATGTACCAATTAATGTATCAATTAATGTACCAATAAATGTATCAATTAATGTACCAATTAATGTACCAATTTATGTACCAATTAATGTACCAATTAATGTATCAATTAATGTACCAATAAATGTATCAATTAATGTACCAATTAATGTACCAATTAATGTACCAATAACTCCTTTTCTTGTAATGAAATGTTTCCCTAGTTAAAAAAAACTAGGTTTTGAAACATTTAAATTATGCAATGGCCTCTGTTTGAGCAACGGGCTTCATTAAAAGAAACAGCATGAAAAAAATCATTGTATAAATAAAGTTAGTGCCTTCCTCATTTTTTAATAATTTTTTTGCCAAATATTTGTATATTTAAATGGGTGACAGGTCACTTAATCCCCAGACACTTAATCCTTTCTAAAGCAATACATCACTGTCCTTTTTAGCAATTGTCTTATGGTAGACTTAAGGGCATTTTTAGCAATTGTCTTATGGTAGACTTAAGGGTAGTTTTTAGCAGTTGTCTTATGGTAGACTTAAGGGCATTTTTAGCAGTTGTCTTATGGTAGACTTAAGGGCAGTTTTTAGCAGTTGTCTTATGGTAGACTTAAGGGCATTTTTAGCAATTGTCTTATGGTAGACTTAAGGGCGTTTTTAGCAGTTGTCTTATGGTAGACTAAAGGGCGTTTTTAGCAGTTGTCTTATGGTAGACTTAAGGGCAGTTTTTAGCAATTGTCTTATGGTAGACTTAAGGGCATTTTTAGCAGTTGTCTTATGGTAGACTTAAGGGCAGTTTTTAGCAGTTGTCTTATGGTAGACTTAAGGGCAGTTTTTAGCAGTTGTCTTATGGTAGACTTAAGGGCATTTTTAGCAGTTGTCTTATGGTAGACTTAAGGGTAGTTTTTGGCAGTTGTCTTATGGTAGACTTAAGGGCAGTTTTTAGCAATTGTCTTATGGTAGACTTAAGGGCATTTTTAGCAGTTGTCTTATGGTAGACTTAAGGGCAGTTTTTAGCAGTTGTCTTATGGTAGACTTAAGGGCAGTTTTTAGCAGTTGTCTTATGGTAGACTTAAGGGCAGTTTTTAGCAGTTGTCTTATGGTAGACTTAAGGGCCCGCTACTGTGTAGATCTTTTGTATTAATTAGCAGAATATTAATTAGTCTGTAATATTCCAATTAACGATTTTAAGTTTAAAGATACAAAAAATAAAGCTCTACACAATTCATTTTCAATTCGCAGATAGAGTGATTCCACCGGTAATGTACTGCCTGCTGGAGGACAAATCAAATGTCACATATAATAGATTGTTGGGTGAGGTTAGAGCACTAATACCTAATGCAGCTCCAGAGATTATAGTTACAGACTTTGAGAAAGCTGCGATAACTGCTTTTAGAGAAAAGCTTAGAACATGTAGAGTAAGGGTTATTTTCATCTTAGTCAAGCGGTATTACGCAAAGTCACTGACTTGTGTACCGTATGAGAAATTACTATGGCATCATGCTCTCCAATCTCTCTTCTCATGTCGTCACCCAACAATGTGGACATTTAACCCACAAAATTTTAAGAACAATTTGTTATCATATGGATGAACAACAATAAGTGTTATTTAATTTGAAGTTCTTGTGTTGAAACAACTTGAAACTAATGTTAAAATTTATTACATTTTATTTAATAACATGATTTAAATGTTATTATTAATGCATTTAAATATTTATTATTATTGTCACACTTGGAAAATAAATAAGTGAATATCGGACTATTAGCTTTTTGTCATTGATAAGAATTTTATTCCTATCTGATTTCATAATTTTATACCTAAAATTGCATTTTTAGGATTAAGTGTCTAGGGATTAAGTGACTCAGGGATTAAGTGAGGGATTAAGTGACTCAGGGATTAAGTGGCAGGGATTAAGTGACTGGGATTAAGTGACTGGGATTAAATGTCTGGTGATTAAGTGACCGTGAACCATTTAAATGAGATAATGTATTGGAAAAATCAATTAGGTCATCAAAAGTAATCATTTATCAACCTTCATACAAAACTGGAGTAAATTATTGTGAATTAAAGTGTTGGGCAATGCACATCCACTATACAATGATAGTTTCATTAAAAAGTTAACTCTTAAGTGTCCTAAAAGAATAACTAAAAAGGTTTAACAAAAACATTTTAGTTGAACCTTTTCATTAAAAAAAAGAATAAATATACAATACCAAAATTTGTAACATTCTGTAAGACAGTCATGTAGGACTGTAAGGCACTGATGACTTCTGATGGCTTAGCAGCAACTTTAGACTCTGCACTGGGCATAATCAAATCAACAACAGCCCTAGCAAATTGTTAGACAAATATTTGATAATCAACAACAGCCCTAGCAAATTGTTAGACAAATATTTGATAATCAACAACAGCCCTAGCAAATTGTTAGACAAATATTTGATAATCAACAACAGCCCTAGCAAGTTGTTAGACAAATATTTGATAATAAACAACAGCCCTAGCACGTTGTTAGACAAATATTTGATAATAAACAACAGCCCTAGCACGTTGTTAGACAAATATTTGATAATAAACAACAGCCCTAGCAAATTGTTAGATAAATATTTGATAATCAACAGCAGCCCTCACAAATTGTTAGACAAATATTTCATCAAATATAACAATGATTAACAATATTTAAAGTTCAGTAAATATTCCTAAAGCATTTACTATCAGTAGTTTAGTTAAATATGTTATGTAAATAATGTGAACTGAGATTCTGTTCATCTATATGCTTACTTAGAGAGCATTGCTTCCAATGCTAGATGCAAAAATTCTTGAGGTACAAAGCCATGGTCCCACACATTGATTATAGGGAAATAGTTGATTGAATAACATAAATCTGTTAAGGCCATATAATTTTTATCTAGGCTGTAAGAGAGCCAAAAAAATATTTCAGAAAAGTTAACTACTGTATAATATACAAACTACAAATATATATTAAATGTTGTTGAAAAAATGAAAGAGTAACTTCTCAGAATCTTAAGATAATAATAAATAATAAAATAAAAAAGTGAAACTAATTTACTCTGATAAGTGTTCTCTGTTTACTCTGATACTCTCTACTCCAGGTTTTTGAGGTTCTTGAAGTTTTCTCTCTTTTCTTATCTTTGGATGCTGATAAAAAACCACTGACAAGGCAGCCTGAGGTAACAACTAGACAATATTCACAGTTGACAGTTAGTGGCACATCAAATATTCACAGTTAACAGTTAGTGTCACATCAAATATTCACAGTTAACAGATAGTGTCACATAAAATATTCACAGTTAACAGTTAGTGTCACATAAAATATTCACAGTTAACAGTTAGTGTCACATCAAATATTCACAGTTAACAGTTAGTGTCACATAAAATATTCACAGTTAACAGTTAGTGTCACATAAAATATTCACAGTTAACAGTTAGTGTCACATAAAATATTCACAGTTAACAGTTAGTGTCAGATAAAATATTCACAGTTAACAGTTAGTGTCACATAAAATATTCACAGTTAACAGTTAGTGTCACATAAAATATTCACAGTTAACAGTTAGTGTCACATCAAATATTCACAGTTAACAGTTAGTGTCACATAAAATATTCACAGTTAACAGTTAGTGTCACATAAAATATTCACAGTTAACAGTTAGTGTCACATAAAATATTCACAGTTAACAGTTAGTGTCACATGAAATATTCACAGTTAGTGCCACATAAAATATTCACAGTTAGTGGAATATAAAACTTTTGGGGGTATTTTTGATTTGTCCACTATATTTACATGTGTATGTGTTTACAGTGGATAGTACAATGTTCTAAGAATAATTTTATCATCCAATGATGATATTAATTAAATGAACAAATGATGTCAAAATCAGAAGTAAACTAGAAAACATGTTTTGTTGAAGAGAATCCATTCAACCACTATTGTTTATATATGCTCACCTTTTTATCCATTAGAACATTCTGTTCACATATCTTTGAAACAACTCCAACAATCTCATTACAAATATGTTTTAAGAACCAGTTGATGTATTTCAAGCTCAGTTTACCGATTTGGACTCGCTGGTAAAAAAAATATTAATCAATCACATTAAGGGAAATAACAATAGGTTTATGTTTATTGTATACATTTATTTTAATAATGCAATAGAACCATTTATAAAAAAAAATTGTATATGTCAATAAATATTGTATAAATATTATAAATATTATTATATTTTTAAAAATTATTGTTATCTTTTATAGTAATTTAAAAAAAAACCCACCTCTTCTGGGCACTGACTGTGTGTAACTTTCATAAAGTGAGAGCAGATCAAAGGAAACACTACACAGTATCGATGCTGAGATATAAACTCCATACATTGATTGAATTGTAGCTCTAGTAATGTAGTATGGAAGCTGGAAGTTAAATAAACATTGAATTGTTGCTACAGTAATGTAGTATGGAAGCTGGAAGTTAAATAAACATTGAATTGTTGCTACAGTAATGTAGTGTGGAAGCTAGAAGTTAAAAAAACATTGAATTGTTGCTACAGTAATGTAGTATGGAAGCTGGAAGTTAAATAAACATTGAATTGTTGCTACAGTAATGTAGTATGGAAGCTGGAAGTTAAATAAACATTGAATTGTTGCTACAGTAATGTAGTATGGAAGCTGGAAGTTAAATAAACATTGAATTGTTGCTACAGTAATGTAGTATGGAAGCTGGAAGTTAAATAAACATTGAATTGTTGCTACAGTAATGTAGTATGGAAGCTGAAAGTTAAATAAACATTGAATTGTAACTCGACTAGTATTGTAGTACCCTTCCCGTACCGACCTACTTTTTTGCAATGTATACCTTCAGTCCCGCCATTATTTTACTAATTATTCCCTCCATCCCAGACATTATTTCAGAATGGCTGAGTCATCAATAGGGTTCCGAAATTATTTTTTTACTTTTTTGTTGGTAAAAATTGATGATAACACGAATAGAGTAAATTGCTAGAAACATAATAACTTACCTTATTAGAATAATCTAATTCATAAAGTAATTGTATTCATACGTAATAATAATCCATAAGAAAAAGTCTCATCAACATGTACCGCCATACTAACGGAAGGTAATTCAATAGCGTCCATTAGGACAGCACTTTCAATTTAAAAAAAAACAACTCAATAATTGGTCAATTTTCATAATTTAAAAAGCGGAATAAAATTCAACTATTCAGCTATCGAATAAATATTCTGCCCGAGACTATGGTGAAAGGTCAAATCCTTTATTTTGATCTTTAAATAGACACCCTCCCTTGAGGGAAATATACGTGACTGGGATTCCAGGAGATTTCTTATTTGGAGGGAAATATATGTGTCTGGGTTTGAGGGAAAGAAATAGAGGAAAATATACGCGACCAGGGCTGTAAGGGTTAATATTACATTTTAATAATTTGTGAATCATCCTGAACCAAATAATCAAAGTAAAAAGTATTGTTTTATTTTTCATCATCATTTTGAATAAAAAAAATAAACATCAAACTAACCAGTAGATAGAAAGCTCAGCAGTTTCTTCTAACATATCATCTAAACTATCCACCATTTTAGTATGGAAGATAACTGTGTTCATATGTTTAGCAAGGTCTTCAAGGGACTTTATCTCTATATCCACTTTACTGCCACTAGTTATGCTCTGTAGATACAAATTATTAAATGTATTATATCTTATTATAATAACACTTATTACTTATAACATGTTACAAAATGTACAAGTATAAATATTAAAACCAATGAATGTGATAGTATTAAAGCTGGTTATCATAGCAACAAATTTTTTTTTTACACTTAGAAATACAGTGGACTAAATTTTTTCACTGCTACCCTCCACATTTTAACCTCAAAATAATTATTTAATTACCATCAATTGTCAAGTTTCTATGCAAAAAGATCTACAGGTTTACTGTATGAAGATGTTGAGAAATTATTTTTACCTGAAATCTAAACCAGTCCAAACGGAAATCATGAAATGTAGAACTTTTGTATTCATCCCCTAATCAGCAAAAAGACATTTGTTGATTTTAATTTAACTTTTTTTTTAAGCTAGGCAAATGAAGATAGCCAAAAATATTAATTTTTTTTTTAATTAAAAAAAAGTAAATTGTTAAAACATAAACATTTGACTCTTCAAAGACCAAAAATGTCCTTGGCTATTTACTTAATGAGTTTACAAACTTTAGTATTTCATTAGGAAACTAGGCCTAATTCTTAAGACCTAGAAATGAAAGATAAAATCATTTGACAAGCTACATATTCATCTGTCAATATCAAGACTCTTGTGCTAATATTTGTACAGCTAGCAAAGTAGTTGAAGTTGGTCACAATGTTATAGTTATAGGATTAATCTAACTGCTTTTGGTAACATTTATGAAATAGAAAATCAATGTTCAAAGAGTTCATACCAGACGTATCAGGCAGAGCAAAAAATTTTTCAACTAAAGAGTTTAACAAGGTCATCTCATCTGGAGGGCATGCTGAGATTTGCTTTTTAAAACAAAACAAAATAGGATTTATGCATCAGAAATGAAACAAACATTATAGGATTTATGTATTAGAAATGAAACAAACAATATAGGATTTATGCATTAGAAATGAAACAAACAATATAGGATTTATGCATTAGAAATGAAACAAAAAATATAGGATTTATGCATTAGAAATGAAACAAACAATATAGGATTTATGCATTAGAAATAAATGAAACAAACAAACCTATAGGATTTATGCATTAGAAATAAAACAAACTATTTAAACATGCTTTACTGGCCCACTATGTATTCATCTGAACACAAGCACACTCATGCAGTCTAAGAAGCTTATCATTAACAATACAATCTACAGCACATTCATGTAAGTATATATATATTTATATAAAAAAAATCTCATGTGTGTATGTTTGTATGTATGTGTGTATGTTTGTCTCAAATAGAAATCTAAAATCATAAATAAAAGATTATGACAAGTTTCAAAGATTCATCTTGATTATTTACATTGTGAATTAATATTGTAACATACCGTATATACTCGCATATAAGATGCATCCATAGTTTAGTATTATTTTACTTATATGTTGTGCTTGACTCGCAGTTAGGTCGCATGCCTACTTTTAGGGATTTACACTGTCTTTTTATAGAATTTTCTAAAAAAATTCATACTTTTAAACATAAAAGTTACTATATTTACCGTAATTTAGAAAATGTCTTTTAAAAATAGTTTCCATCATGCAAACATAAACAAATAAAGGCAACGTTACATTTATTTTTATCCTCGGATAAACAAAGCCGTAGCCCTACGAGAAAGTTTTTAGAAGGCATCTGTTTCTTCATCAAAGTCCCTATACTGAAGTTCCTATTCCTAGAGTGGGCAGACACAAAAAAAATTATTTTGAAGTGCGCTCTTTTGACCGAGCGGCACCTAATTTATGGAACACAAAAAGGGAGTCAGACTAAGAGGTGCTAAAATACCTTCATTTTCAACTAAGTTTTTATACACTACCCAAGCCCCAAACTTTACCACTGAAACATGGAACCAGAGCACAATAAGCTAAAATGTTAGCCTAAACATCATGAATAGACACGCTATACATGTGCCTAAATTAATATTGTTTGTAATAAATAACTAACGCGACTGCACGCAAAACAAAAAAAAAGCTGTGAGTGCTGGCTTTTTATCTTGTACTCTCTGTGACTCTCTGTGACTGTGTTTTTTTTCAATTTTAAATACAACTAAGCAAGCATTTTGTTTATTTTTCTGCATATATAGATAGGTAAAAAAAAGTATGACCTATAATATGCAAGTATATACATCATTTTGAATTTTAATAAAAAGATTTTCTTTATAATTTGTAGGGAAGTACATATAAAGGGAAGTACATATCAAGGGAAGTACATATAAAGGGAAGTACATATAAAGGAAAGTTCATATCAAGGGAAGTACATGTAAAGGGAAGTACATATAAAGGAAAGTTCATATCAAGGGAAGTACATGTAAAGGGAAGTACATATAAAGGGAAGTACATATAAAGGGAAGTACATATAAAGGGAAGTACATATCAAGGGAAGTACATATCAAGGGAAGTACATATAAAGGGAAGTACATGTAAAGGGAAGTACATATAAAGGAAAGTTCATATCAAGGGAAGTACATGTAAAGGGAAGTACATATAAAGGGAAGTACATATAAAGGGAAGTACATATAAAGGGAAGTACATATAAAGGGAAGTACATATAAAGGGAAGTACATATCAAGGGAAGTACATATAAAGGAAAGTACATGTAAAGGGAAGTACATATCAAGGGAAGTACATATCAAGGGAAGTACATATCAAGGGAAGTACATGTAAAGGGAAGTACATGTAAAGGGAAGTACATATAAAGGGAAGTACATATAAAGGGAAGTACATATAAAGGGAAGTACATATAAAGGGAAGTACATATCAAGGGAAGTACATATAAAGGAAAGTACATGTAAAGGGAAGTACATATCAAGGGAAGTACATATCAAGGGAAGTACATATCAAGGGAAGTACATGTAAAGGGAAGTACATATAAAGGGAAGTACATATAAAGGGAAGTACATATAAAGGGAAGTACATATAAAGGGAAGTACATATAAAGGGAAGTACATATAAAGGGAAGTACATATAAAGGGAAGTACATATAAAGGGAAGTACATATAAAGGGAAGTAGGCAGATGGAAAAAAGCAGGAAATGAAGAGGTGGGAGAGTAGAGTGAAAACAAAAGATAGGGGAAGTAATGCATACTAGAAGCCAAAAACTATAATGAATGAGAGAGAAGGACAAATCAGAAGATACAAAGATTAAATCATTTCAAGATTTGGGAGATTGACAATAACATAATAAAAGAATGCAATTAAAACTAAATCGACTTTAAGATTTTATTCATTTGTTTATATTGGGACAAATTTTAAAATTTAAATATATTTTATTATTATTTATAGTTGTAAATAATTGTTTTTTGGTGTAATATTAATTAAAAGGGAAATTTTCAAAGATCATAAAGCCAAGATTGTGGACTTCTTTTTCTTTTACCGATTTAAATACTTAGCTAGAAATAGGGTTGTACAGGTATATACAAATTTTTCTAGTATGCAAACTCTTTATTTACAGATAACTTACTGCCACAAGTTGTTTTAGAAGGACATAATCATATCCTGACAGATACTGTACATAGTAACTTTGTAAAACTTCTTTGTACCTTCGCACCAAATCTGATGGAGACATAGAATCAAATGAAATATTTGTTAAAATATCAATTTCATGTTATCTAGCATCTTATCTTACATGTTACAGACGCTCTTTCTCTAAAGAAGATTATTGCGTCCTTTGCATATCTGTGGTCTGAGTCTAGTCTTGTATTTTGATTAGTGTTTTAAATGATGTTAAGTTACTGGTTTTTCTGTTTGGTTCAGGCTACCCATTTCATGCCCAGATGCCACTCAGGAAGAGAAAGAGTATTTCAAATGATTCTTCATGAATTTCTGTCATTTAAACTCTTAGTAAAGTTGTATTCTATTTGTTATATCTGTATTATTGTAGATGGATTTTCTTAGATGTATTATTTCATGTGCATTAGTGCAGATGCAATGTATTACGTAAGCTGTTATATTAGTTAATAATTCTGTTTGAGTAGACTTATTAATTTGCTTCAATTATTCGGCTTACTTGAGATTCCGATGTATTAAATATATATTACTATTCATAGATGTTGTTACAAATGTAGGTTATAGATGAATGACTGAGCATTGACCTCATAAGTGTGTATTAGATAGTACAAGAGGCCAAGGTTTGACCCTACAGTCCTTACTGCAGATTTAAATAAATAATTCCCCGTGGAAATTGATCATTAGACTCTAGATCGCAGTATCCTATAGCGCAGTAGAATTGAAATGCGTATTAAAACCCTATAGAACCTTTGATAATCGTTTTCTTTGTAAAGCTCTCTACCTCATTAAAGTCAGTTCAGTTCTAAGTCTTGTGTGCAATAGTCTTGTGTGGCATCTTGTGTGCAATAGTCTTGTGTGGCATCTTGTGTGTAATAGTCTTGTGTGGCATCTTGTTTGCAATAGTCTTGTGTGGCATCTTGTGTGCAATAGTCTTGTGTGGCATCTTGTGTGCAATAGTCTTGTGTGGCATCTTGTGTGCAATAGTCTTGTGTGGCATCTTGTTTGCAATAGTCTTGTGTGGCATCTTGTTTGCAATAGTCTTGTGTGGCATCTTGTTTGCAATAGTCTTGTGTGGCATCTTGTGTGCAATAGTCTTGTGTGGCATCTTGTGTGCAATAGTCTTGTGTGGCATCTTGTGTGCAATAGTCTTGTGTGGCATCTTGTGTGCAATAGTCTTGTGTGGCATCTTGAGTGCAATAGTCTTGTGTGCAATAGTCTTGTGTGGCATCTTGTGTGCAATAGTCTTGTGTGGCATCTTGTTTGCAATAGTCTTGTGTGGCATCTTGTGTGCAATAGTCTTGTGTGGCATCTTGTGTGCAATAGTCTTGTGTGGCATCTTGTGTGCAATAGTCTTGTGTGGCATCTTGTGGCATCTTGAGTGCAATAGTCTTGTGTGCAATAGTCTTGTGTGGCATCTTGTGTGCAATAGTCTTGTGTGGCATCTTGTGTGCAATAGTCTTGTGTGGCATCTTGTGTGCAATAGTCTTGTGTGGCATCTTGTGTGCAATAGTCTTGTGTGGCATCTTGTGTGCAATAGTCTTGTGTGGCATCTTGTGTGCAATAGTCTTGTGTGCAATAGTCTTGTGTGGCATCTTGTGTGCAATAGTCTTGTGTGGCATCTTGTGTGCAATAGTCTTGTGTGGCATCTTGTGTGCAATAGTCTTGTGTGGCATCTTGTGTGCAATAGTCTTGTGTGGCATCTTGTGTGCAATAGTCTTGTGTGGCATCTTGTGTGCAATAGTCTTGTGTGGCATCGTGTGTGCAATAGTCTTGTGTGCAATAGTCTTGTGTGGCATCTTGTGTGCAATAGTCTTGTGTGGCATCTTGTTTGCAATAGTCTTGTGTGGCATCTTGTTTGCAATAGTCTTGTGTGGCATCTTGTGTGCAATAGTCTTGTGTGGCATCTTGTGTGCAATAGTCTTGTGTGGCATCTTGTGTGCAATAGTCTTGTGTGGCATCTTGTTTGCAATAGTCTTGTGTGGCATCTTGTGTGCAATAGTCTTGTGTGGCATCTTGTGTGCAATAGTCTTGTGTGGCATCTTGTGTGCAATAGTCTTGTGTGGCATCTTGTGTGCAATAGTCTTGTGTGGCATCTTGTGTGCAATAGTCTTGTGTGGCATCTTGTGTGCAATAGTCTTGTGTGCCATCTTGTGTGCAATAGTCTTGTGTGGCATCTTGTGTGCAATAGTCTTGTGTGCCATCTTGTGTGCAATAGTCTTGTGTGCCATCTTGTGTGCAATAGTCTTTTGATTGGTTAAAGGGGTCAAGACCAAAGTCCTTGACTCCCTTATTATATGTGTACCCAATTTTTTAACAGTTTTTAAAAATAATAATTTTTATTGGTAGTTCGGTATCATGTGTTAACCCTGATTTAAATTGACTGCACCCTGATAAAAAATGCCTTGAGATAAGTGCACCATGTGGGAATTATTGCACAAACTTTCCAGCAGAAGTAGATGCCATGATTATTTAAGACAGTAGAGCATAAATATAACAACAAACATCTCGCCCCATCAGATATAGTCATCTTCACTGACTCTCAATCAGCTCTTCAAACAGTAGCAAGCAAAACCTCACCAAGCTTAAAAGAAGAAATCACCCTATTAATACACTCTTTGGACTACCTAATAAGCACATACAACATCAACATAACTCTACAGTGGATCCAAGGACATATTGGCATACCAGGCAACGAAAAAGCTGACAGGCTGGATAGAAAGGGAGATAGCATGGACCAATTTGAAAGACCTGTCAGCTACAACACAGTGTGCAACATGCTAAAAAACAACTTGGCTAAATCAATGGGCTCAGGGAACAACTGGAAGAAAAATGAAATGAATCAGCCCAACAAACAAGACAACATAAAGTTCCTCCCCCGCAAAGAACAATGCACTATAATTCCAGTTGAGAACAGGACATATAGCACTCAACTCACACCTAAATAGAATAAACCCAACTCACCCACCTAACTGCAGACTTTGCCCTGCCCACAAGAAACTGTAGACCACTTCCTGCTTGAATGCCCTGAACTAACCTACCTCAGATACACTCTGCTCCCCCCCCCCCCCCCCCTCAACCTACCTTTACCAACACACTATATAGCAGTATTGAACAACTGAAAAAAACATGTAAATATGTTTGTCTGGCATTGACTGCAAGAGAGCAAACAGCTCTGCAGACTGGCATTGACTGCAAGAGAGCAAACAGCTCTGCAGACTGGCATTGACTGCAAGAGAGCAAACAGCTCTGCAGACTGGCATTGACTGCAATAGAGCAAACAGCTCTGCAGACTGGCATTGACTGCAAGAGAGCAAACAGCTCTGCAGAATGGCATTGACTGCAATTGAGCAAACAGCTCTGCAGACTGGCATTGACTGCAATTGAGCAAACAGCTCTGCAGACTGGCATTGACTGCAAGAGAGCAAACAGCTCTGCAGACTGGCATTGACTGCAATAGAGCAAACAGCTCTGCAGACTGGCATTGACTGCAAGAGAGCAAACAGCTCTGCAGAATGGCATTGACTGCAATTGAGCAAACAGCTCTGCAGAATGGCATTGACTGCAATTGAGCAAACAGCTCTGCAGACTGGCATTGACTGCAAGAGAGCAAACATCTCTGCAGACTGGCATTGACTGCAAGAGAGCAAACAGCTCTGCAGACTGGCATTGACTGCAAGAGAGCAAACAGCTCTGCAGAATGGCATTGACTGCAATTGAGCAAACAGCTCTGCAGAATGGCATTGACTGCAATTGAGCAAACAGCTCTGCAGACTGGCATTGACTGCAAGAGAGCAAACAGCTCTGCAGACTGGCATTGACTGCAAGAGAGCAAACAGCTCTGCAGACTGGCATTGACTGCAAGAGAGCAAACAGCTCTGCAGACTGGCATTGACTGCAAGAGAGCAAACAGCTCTGCAGACTGGCTAATGGAAGAAGGAGAAACTGACTGCCTCTATATATGGTAGGAGAAAAAAGCTATGTCATATTTTGAAGGAAAAAATGACATCATCAACCTTTTAAAACTTAATGCTTATAAATTCTCTTTCTTCCCAAAAGGTATCTGGCCATGGAATGGGTTATCTAATCAAAATGCAAGACTAGAATCAAACATATGATAACCAAATGTGTGTGTATGTCTGTTTGGGTGTATATGTGTGAGTGTGAGAGAAAATGAGACAGAGAAAGAAAGGAAGAGAATCTTTAGTTTTAGTCCTTACACATGAATGGGGGTGGGAGAAGGGGGTATTCCAGCATGACCACATAAAATCATCCCATCTGACTGACATTATTTTTTTCTGAAGCAAGATCTACATACTCTCAAGACCATACTGCATGAATTGAAAGTTAGCATAAGATTTCAGTGCTACCTGTTCACCGGGATTTTCTCACCAAGCAGGAACCGAATGAAAGACTTGTTTGGGTTTTATATATTATATCAATGAAAACAGATCCAGTATAGAAAATACAAATAAAAAGAAGCAATCAGAAAATCAATTAAACAATTTTTTACTGGCTTCCAAAAAGTATTTTATCTAATAAAAAAATGATTTTCTTCTTCTTTTATTTGTTACCTTTAATGTCCTCCATGTAAAAGATCAACTCAGGAAGTTGTCTGTAAAATAAAAAAAATTTTCAATGATTTAATTAATTAATATTTTATTAATTAATTAGTATGTTAAAAAAAATATAAATATTATTTTTTTAAATTAATAAACTGGTCAGTGAAGAGTTAATTCTGACTAGATAATTAACCAGCTAATGATAGAACCTGTCAGTTAGGCTTTCAGGAGTTATCTTTATGTTTTGTCTCTTAAGAGTTGATAAATGTGTGTGTCTCAGTAGCCATATGATCTCATCCCTGGCTAAGGAAAGACCTTGAAAGACATAGAGAGCCTAAAGTTGTAGGAAAATAAATTGAATTCAATGCCAAGGCCATTGTTGTTTTTAAATCAAAAGTGAAAATCTTTTTAATTAACTTAGCAAAAGTGAAAATCATTTATATTAACTTAGCAAAACTAAAATCATTTATATTAACTTAGCAAAAGTTAAAATCATTTATATTAACTGCACATTTCTGTGTGTGGCAAATAAATTTCATTTTTTCTTTCCATCTTTGTGGGTGTAAATCTTTCTAATGTAAACTTCAAATCTACGTGGTTAGGTAGACTTTGTTTAAACAGCTTGTGTTTCTATTTGGTAATTTTTATTTTAAAAACATCCAAGTTACTTTGATATATCTAATAATCTTTAGTTAATTTTTATAAAGAAAGTTTTTATGAGTCTCAAAAGCAATAAAAACTTTCATAAAATGTGTCAAATGATAAAACTGATGTGTGTGGGAGAGTTTGAATAGAAAATAGTCAGACCTTAGGTCCTAGCAAACCAGGCTGTTCTGCAAAGGCAAGTGTCAAATCTCTTAATGAATTTCTCAGAAACTTTCGTCTTTCTTTGTGATAGTTTGGACTGGATTTAAACATTAATTATAAACAAATGAAACAATTAAATACCGAATAACTAAGCTTTAGTATAAAGTATAAAAATCTATTTTATCTGTACATATATAGGCCTATACCGTACTTTATGTATTTTTGCTAGTATTCTACAGTAAGAAAAAAATATGATAAACTTATGTTTTTAAATAATGTAATAGTATTCATAAAATTACTTGAATAAAACATAAGACTTACCTGTTCTGTAAAGCATAACTTTGAAAATCCTTCACTTCTGTGATTTTTTTGTTCTGCCTAAAAAAAACAAAAATGAAGCTGTTAAAATCTTATTAACTCTTGACCTTTAGTCTATAGCCTGTAATTTCCTTTCAAAACATACTGCCACTAAATAATTAATATCTTTTCCTGAGATTTTTGTATATATAGCTCATTGATTAGTATTCTTGTTTAGTTCTAAAAGGAAATTGAGGAATGTGCATGCCGTAAATCTATAAGAAGTTAAAACTAAAATGTAACCCGTTCCCACAAAAGGTGACATAAGTGGTTTTTTCAACAT
Source organism: Anisus vortex (assembly GCA_949126835.1). Taxonomy (NCBI): domain Eukaryota; kingdom Metazoa; phylum Mollusca; class Gastropoda; family Planorbidae; genus Anisus; species Anisus vortex. Next base: position 25,257,642 of record OX421498.1, read on the forward strand.
TTTGAGCTATATATATATATGGTTTAAAAAAGCATTGAATAAGCTTTATTTTAATACCAAATTAATTATTATACGTCAATATTTCACTTTTCTATGACACATACTATCACTTAGAACTAGTCAGACAAAAAACTAGAGTTTTGAGAAAATGCGTTTTAAAGTTTATGTATTTGAAAATGTCTAAACTCCGTAGCAACCAGAGTCGTAATATCTATATTTACATACCAATCAAAAGGGCATTCAATTATCCTTTTAGTTGTATATACAATATTATTTTATAATAAAACTGAAAAAAAAAATATTCACATCTCGCAAAGAATTTAGCAGTGAAGCCACGGGTCTCCATTTTGTGAACTTTTCATAATCTCAAAAACGGAAAGCCTAATCATTATCTCCTTGTATTCCAATAACCAATCAGCGAATTTGTTTTGGAAAAATATGGTATCGTAACCAATGATCAATTTATAAACAAATTTTCATTGAATAGAAAGAAAGGAATTGTTTATCCCAAACTTCAGGCTTAAATATTTTCTGATTGGTTTCTATAAATAAATAGTGAAGACAAGGAAATTCCTGAGAGTCTGCCCTTTTCATTGATATATAATGTTATGGGGTTCTGTCAAGGTATAGGTACAAAACAATAGGTTAAATAAAGTCAAATTTTAGTGAACTTATGCTAAATTACAAGTTAATCAACATAATTAATAAAAGTATTTTTAAGTAGAAAAAAATTTAAAAAACATATAAATTATGATTTAGAAATGGATAACCTAGTATTTAAAAAAATAATAAAAAATTCACCAGAAAGACCCCCACAACACAAAAACACTCGCAGCACAAATTCATATTTGCGACTTATGTCACCTTTCGTGAGAACGGGTCACAAATTGACTTTATCCTTATTAATATGTTAATTAATATGTTAAACTTTTGTTGTTCTCTTTTTATGAAAAAACAATTGAGGCAAAAAAATGTTTTCATAAAAACTGAAAATTGAAATGCAAGTATTCAAATAATAAATTAACATAATCTGAAGTAGAGTCTATAGTTTTGTTGATTTAATAAATTAACATTATCTGAAGTAGAGTCTATAGTTTTGCTGATTTAATAAACTAACATTATCTGAAGTAGAGTCTATAGTTTTGCTGATTTAATAAACTAACATTATCTGAAGTAGAGTCTATAGTTTTGCTGATTTAATAAACTAACATTATCTGAAGTAGTCTATAGTTTTGCTGATTTAATAAACTAACATTATCTGAAGTAGAGTCTATAGTTTTGCTGATTTAAAAAACAACAACTCTTACCCTTTTAGACTCTCAAAGAAACTGATAATGTCACTAAATTGGAAGAGTTCATTTCTAAAAAGGGTAAAACATAAATTGGATTGCAAAGTTAGCTTCCATAATTCAAATGCTTTGGCATCTGAGAGACCTTGATGACAAACTAAAAATCCATCTGTAATGGAAACAAAAAAATGTTTCAATTTAAATATTTTTCTTGTGTTAACTTGATTACAATGCAGAAATAAAATTTAGGATTCTACCCTTTATGTTTTTTTTAAATTTTAGTCCTCAACATTGTTTTTTTTTTTGTCAATGATAATAAGGATTTTATGTTTAGCATTAAAATAGTTCAGTAAAAACTGGGCTTATTAAAGCTGTTAAATTTATGTAAAAAAAAGAACTATATGACTTACACAGAATCCATCTCTCCATTGTGTCGAGTGACAAATATTCACACTGCATCTGAAGTTAACAATTAGTTAACAATGGATCAGACTAAAAGTACATTTACTAATTATTTTTACTTGCACCCTCATTTAGGACACTTCATTGTAACACACAATTGTTTAGTTAAAATCAAATTTTGAACTTAAGTTAAACCAAAAGGCATAGACAAACATTTGCAACATTAATTAGTTCACCATATATTATTGTTTTAAATTATTATGTGCATTTTTTTGTCTATGTTTTACTAAATCTTCTGCTTCAGTTTAAAATTTAACAATTATTGAATAAAGTCTTACTGTTTCACTGGCAGGAATATTAGCCATCTTGGAAGAATCATAGAATATAGCCAGCACTTGATACTTTCTCAAGTCTTCAGCAGACAAATTTCTGACTGTATAAATCTTATGGAGAGAAATGAGGGCTGGAAGCACATGCTGTAATAGATAGAAGAATTTTCTTTCTTTAAACTAAAACTTTCATTGAAAGAATGTTCATCTCAGTTTCAAACATGGGGTAGAACAAGCAAGGGGTGGGAAAAGCAAGGGGTGGGACAAACAAGGGGTGGGACAAGCGAGGGGTGGGACAAGCAAGGGGTGGGACAAGCAAGGGGTGGGACAAGCAAGGGGTGGGACAAGCAAGGGGTGGGACAAGCAAGGGGTGGGACAAGCAAGGGGTGTGACAAGCAAGGGGTGGGACAAGCAAGGGGTGGGACAAGCAAGGGGTGGGACAAGCAAGGGGTGGAACAAGCAAGGGGTGGGACAAGCAAGGGGTGGGACAAGCAAGGGGTGGAACAAGCAAGGGGTGGGACAAGCAAGGGGTGGGACAAGCAAGGGGTGGGACAAGCAAGGGGTGGGACAAGCAAGGGGTGGGACAAGCAAGGGGTGGGACAAATTTCAAAATCAATATTGATAAGGATTTTTTATAAACTGATATTAAATAAAAAGAAATAAAAACCAAATAAATTTTCCCAAACTTTACTAACCCATTTAAACCCTGTATGAGTTTAAGTGTAGGTATTGAGGTCTTGGAAATGACCAAGCAAAAGAATAACCCCACTGCAAAGTCCCACTTGCATGTTGTGAAAGGCGACTAATAGTGGTTTGTGCTTAGGATATAACCAGGGAAGTTGTGTGCTTTTATGCTCCTCCTGTTTGCTGTGGATGGTAGAGAATGGACTGTGGGCTAGCCCCACTTCAGATATTAGTAACCCTAACTCAATGTAGGTCTATTCCAGAATACCAATTGTGATGTGCAAACAACCAAAAAACTCAAACTGCAGGGTTTGAAAAAAACAAAAAAAAACAAACAGAATAACCTAACAATACACAAGAGGCAGAAAAGTGTCACAAGCATCAGAAAATATATATTTTTTTTTTCCTTCTAAATACATATAAACACATATAGTTATAGTATAGTGAAATTCCTTCTAAATACATATAAACACATATAGTTAAAGTATAGTGAAACTTCCTTCTAAATACATATAAACACATATAGTTATAGTATAGTGAAACTTCCTTCATTAAAGCTGATAAATACTAAAAGGAGATAAACAGAGAAGATAATGAAATAATTTTTTTTTATGCTTACCCTAGAATGTGGAACGAATTCTTCAGACATTTTTTTCAAAGGTGCCTCATAATCGTTAAACATTTGACCAAGTCTATGATATGAAGGCACACTAAAATATAAATAAATGGATGATATGAAGGCACACTAAAATATAAATAAATGGATGATATGAAGGCACACTAAAATATAAATAAATGGATGATATGAAGGCACACTAAAATATAAATAAATGGATATAAAGGCACACTAAAATATAAATAAATGAATGATATGAAGGCACACTAAAATATAAATAAATGGATGATATGAAGGCACACTAAAATATAAATAAATGGATGATATGAAGGCACACTAAAATATAAATAAATGGATGATATGAAGGCACACTAAAATATAAATAAATGGATGATATGAAGGCACACTAAAATATAAATAAATGGATGATATGAAGGCACACTAAAATATAAATAAATGGATGATATGAAGGCACACTAAAATATAAATAAATGGATGATATGAAGGCACACTAAAATATAAATAAATGGATGATATGAAGGCACACTAAAATATAAATAAATGAATGATATGAAGGCACACTAAAATATAAATAAATGGATGATATGAAGGCACACTAAAATATAAATAAATGGATGATATGAAGGCACACTAAAATATAAATAAATGGATGATATGAAGGCACACTAAAATATAAATAAATGGATGATATGAAGGCACACTAAAATATAAATAAATGAATGATATGAAGGCACACTAAAATATAAATAAATGGATGATATGAAGGCACACTAAAATATAAATAAATGGATGATATGAAGGCACACTAAAATATAAATAAATGGATGATATGAAGGCACACTAAAATATAAATAAATGGATGATATGAAGGCACACTAAAATATAAATAAATGGATGATATGAAGGCACACTAAAATATAAATAAATGAATGATATGAAGGCACACTAAAATATAAATAAATGGATGATATGAAGGCACACTAAAATATAAATAAATGGATGATATGAAGGCACACTAAAATATAAATAAATGGATGATATGAAGGCACACTAAAATATAAATAAATGGATGATATGAAGGCACACTAAAATATAAATAAATGGATGATATGAAGGCACACTAAAATATAAATAAATGGATGATATGAAGGCACACTAAAATATAAATAAATGGATGATATGAAGGCACACTAAAATATAAATAAATGGATGATATGAAGGCACACTAAAATATGAATAAATGGATGATATGAAGGCACACTAAAATATAAATAAATGGATGATATGAAGGCACACTAAAATATAAATAAATGGATGATATGAAGGCACACTAAAATATAAATAAATGGATGATATGAAGGCACACTAAAATATAAATAAATGGATGATATGAAGGCACACTAAAATATAAATAAATGGATGATGTGAAGGCACACTAAAATATAAATAAATGGATGATATGAAGGCACACTAAAATATAAATAAATGGATGATATGAAGGCACACTAAAATAAAAATAAATGGATGATATGAAGGCACACTAAAATATAAATAAATGGATGATATGAAGGCACACTAAAATAAAAATAAATGGATGATATGAAGGCACACTAAAATATAAATAAATGGATGATATGAAGGCACACTAAAATATAAATAAATGGATGATATGAAGGCACACTAAAATATAAATAAATGGATGATATGAAGGCACACTAAAATATAAATAAATGGATGATATGAAGGCACACTAAAATATAAATAAATGGATGATATGAAGGCACACTAAAATATAAATAAATGGATGATATGAAGGCACACTAAAATATAAATAAATGGATGATATGAAGGCACACTAAAATATAAATAAATGGATGATATGAAGGCACACTAAAATATAAATAAATGGATGATATGAAGGCACACTAAAATATAAATAAATGGATGATATGAAGGCACACTAAAATATAAATAAATGGATGATATGAAGGCACACTAAAATATAAATAAATGGATGATATGAAGGCACACTAAAATATGAATAAATGGATGATATGAAGGCACACTAAAATATAAATAAATGGATGATATGAAGGCACACTAAAATATAAATAAATGGATGATATGAAGGCACACTAAAATATAAATAAATGGATGATATGAAGGCACACTAAAATATAAATAAATGGATGATATGAAGGCACACTAAAATATAAATAAATGGATGATGTGAAGGCACACTAAAATATAAATAAATGGATGATATGAAGGCACACTAAAATATAAATAAATGGATGATATGAAGGCACACTAAAATATAAATAAATGGATGATATGAAGGCACACTAAAATATAAATAAATGGATGATATGAAGGCACACTAAAATATAAATAAATGGATGATATGAAGGCACACTAAAATATAAATAAATGGATGATATGAAGGCACACTAAAATATAAATAAATGGATGATGTGAAGGCACACTAAAATATAAATAAATGGATGATATGAAGGCACACTAAAATATAAATAAATGGATGATATGAAGGCACACTAAAATATAAATAAATGGATGATATGAAGGCACACTAAAATATAAATAAATGGATGATATGAAGGCACACTAAAATATAAATAAATGGATGATATTTTTAATACTTTAGAGCCCAAAGAAAAATTGACCAAATTTGTTTTAGAGTAAAGAATTTTTGTCTCTTAAAATGCCAAGAGAATGGATATTTTATCAATGAAATGAAATGGTTGATATTTGTGTGTACTAAGCATAACCTTAACTCTGTTAATGTTATTTATGGAAAATTTGAAACTATCAACATTTGTCTACTCAGTTTCAATATTTTACCTTTTATTTGTTTCAGAATTGTTACTTCAATAATTAATTAGTACATAATAAGTGATGTCAAAATTCAGGTTCAGTATCTGACATTAACTACTTTAGAATTCAGCAATATTTTAAAGGAGGTGTGTCATTAAATTTACTAAGATTGCTATTCACCCTAAAAATCTTTTGAATGAATAGTAAAATTTAGTTTTATAAAAATTGGTCAACCTAAAAAAAAACTAACCTCTTGTTATGTTTCAATTCAAATGCATTATTATAGAGAGATAGGACTCCTTTACGATCCTCAATTTGTGATATCAAGATCATCAAAGTCACATAACTTGTAACAAGATCAAGATAGCTTTTTGTCAGATCAAAATTCAAACTCTGTCAATGAAAAGAATGAGGAAAATATACAGTACAAAATTTTCTCAATATGCTTACAAATATTATTTTATAGTTCAATTAGTTATGTATCTATGAAATTTTTATTTTACAATGCAATTGTATATTTTTACATAATTTGAACCATTAACTTACAATATCAAAATGAATTTGAAGAGCATCTATTGTGGTAAGCAATTCAACTATGCTATCCTGAAATTAACACACGTGTATAAATAAGTAAAAAATATAAAACATTAAGAAATGCAGGATAAAGAAATTTAAAGATTATGGTAAAGTGATAAAAATATTTGAAAAAACTATTTGCCTTTATTAATGAAATAAACAATTGTACCAATTAGTATATTTTTTCCTTTACTCTGGCATAAAAAGAAAGTGTGTGGCCAGCACAATGCTTAACCAGCCTTACTTTCTCAGTGTGTGGCCAGCACAATGCTTAACCAGCCTTACTTTCTCAGTGTGTGGCCAGCACAATGCTTAACCAGCCTTACTTTCTCAGTGTGTGGCCAGCACAATGCTTAACCAGCCTTACTTTCTCAGTGTGTGGCCAGCACAATGCTTAACCAGCCTTACTTTCTCAGTGTGTGGCCAGCACAATGCTTAACCAGCCTTACTTTCTCAGCAGAAGTAAAGTTCCCATCAGACCCTGATAAAAAAAACTATCAACCTTTCTACCAGGTCTGGAGCCAAGATTATTGGAAGAGCAATTAAACATACTGGCCCTAAACCCCTTTCTACCAGGTCTGGAGCCAAGATTATTGGAAGAGCAATTAAACATACTGGCCCTAAACCATCCATTTATTTTAGGTATTAAATAGGTATTTGTATTAACTATCCAACAGTACTGTCATTACCTTCAGTGTTAAGACTTCATCAAAAGTTACATAAAATAATGACAGTTCTTGTAACACTTCTTCCTTCTTCTGATTTAAAAAACCCAACTGGAAGAGTTAAAGAAAAACAAAAACAATTTTTTCATAAATAAATGAGCATTAACTTGATTAACAACTGAGCTTGGGTCAAACAGATACACCGTATATACTCGCGTATAAGTCGCACCCCTAGTTTAAGATAAGTTTTCTTATATGCTTATAAGACATTCACCCGCGCATAAGTCACACCCCGATTTCCAGGGGTAACACTGCCTTTTAACTTCACAAAAATGCATTACTTTTCAACATAAAAGTTACTAAATATTCACCCTAATTTGGAAACTTTCCCTAAAAAATGTTTTTAATATTGCATAAGGCAAACAAAATCAAATAAAGGCAGGCTTCATTTATTTTAAACAACCGATCAATAGGCCAACAGACATTAGTCAGATGGAAAAGTAAGGTATCTGTTTCTTCATCTAAGTCCCTTTCCCTACTCAAGTTCATATCCCAATAGTATATAACATTATAGTGGGTCAACACACAAAAAAAGTCTTTGAAGTACGTCATTAGACTGAACGTCGCCTAGACTGGAGACTGAGTGGCGCTGATATTGATGACGCTCTTACGTGCTGACAAATGCCCTAATTACGATTAACAATGCTTGTAATGATTTCAAACGCGACTGTGTGGCCGACAATAAGTTGTGTTTTTTTTTCCACTCTTACATGCAACTAATGAAAAATGAAACAAAATATTGTTATTTTGTGCATTATTTCTATAAAGATTTGAAAAAAAAAATCTTTGTTTTGGAAACATATAACATTGCTTAGACATGGCCCGGTTTTCTTGGAATGCTAAACACTGCCTTATAAGTAGACTATATAGCCTATAGGCCTAGGCCATAGGTCCTAAATAAATGCATCTTAAGCTACTAGTCTAAAAGCTTATACCTACATTATAGGCCTAGACGGGTTTTCACACATTTACGATTCTTTCCATATCTTAATTTGCGTTCAACAGGCCTACGAAAAATGCCGCCTTAAGCTTACGCTACGTTTCGGCAATACAAATATTAAAAAAAAAAAAGGAGTGAGGGGGGAGGGGTCTGAAAAAAACTAAAATATTTGTCAATTTCAGTTATATAAAGATAGTATATTTACACCTACGAAAGTTTTCTTAATGTAAAATATAGGCTTACGCATATCCTGGTAATTCTACATCACTGCAGTCAACTATACGAATTATGTAGGAAACTTTGCGACAGAGTAGTGATGTTTTTTTAATTTTTCAAAAACAGTGTCGGGTGTATAAGTTGCACCCCTACTTTTTGTCAAAATTTTCGGTAAAAAAAGTGCGACTTATACGCGAGTATATATGGTAAACTGGCATTTACCATATCAAACATTATCATAAACTCTATTACTTCATTAGCTATTTAGAAATCAAGCTAAAAAAAATGCCAGTTGTACCAAAATGATTGTACACTTTAGTTTGTTATAATCATAATTAGATTTAATAATTACCGTGAGTTTCTTTATATGTTTATATATATGTTTGTTTGCTATAGGCACCTAATAGGCCGTTTCACGAGTCGGGACAAAAGTTCAATGTATACATTTGAAACAATTTTTAAAAAAATGTGTTCTTTTATCAACAATATTGCTTAATTCGTTTATTTATTTTTTTAAAATACACTTAGACCTATTACTAATCACCGTATGTTAAGGTTATAATTTCCAAATGATGTCCCTTTGAAATGCTTTCAAATTAAGTGTGTTTCGGGACCGGTTTTTCCATACTGCGAAGTATTGCTGTCTATTTTTTAAATTATTAACTATTTTTATTGTTTTGGTATTTGATTTTTTTATGCATTTTGATATGCATTTTGATAGTATTATTGTTAGTTTAATATTATTAATAAGAAGTCAGAAGCTTGACAGCAACAATTTATATGCATATTCCAGCACCAGGCGACCATAAACAATAAAAAATAAGAAAATCTAAACACCGAAAGAAACATTCGCACTACAGTTTTTGTTATCATTTTGTTTGTTATTTTTTCTTTCTCTTTTAACAAAACACACTTCAATCATTCGTTTCTCCATCATTTCGACAGGCATAACTCCTAGTTAGATATAACTGTGATTTCTCTAATTTTTCTGAAAGTTCTTTCTATCAACATTTTATTGAGACAAAAAAATTACTCAAAGCATGTAAATATTCTATTATTAAGTTAAACTTAAACTTAACTTTTACTTATTTTTTCTATTACCAACATAATAGTCTACATTTATATATATATTGTATAGTTTTTTTTTGTATTTTTCATTGCATTTAAACTGAATTAAGTAAATAATACAAAGCTTCTATCGTGTATTTTACTTATTGCCTAAATAATATCAACCTACATAATTTGATATCATATAAAAAAATGCAATAACTACTTAAGACTAACTAAATGTTTATAAAATAGAAAAAAACTTAATGTTGCTCCCTAAGATAGAATTGTAACATATTTAAAAATAATTATTAAATGAATACTAACCTGGCTAGCTTTGCTATCATATAATGGAAACCTTTTCAAGTATACCTTTTCTATGACAGTCTGTACTGACTTATCTTTCAAAATGTCTGGCTTGTTGTCTGCAAGAAACTGTAGGGGGAAAAAACTCTTTAATTAAAACTTTCATTCAGAATTTTTTTCTAGATGTGCAGCTGGCTTAAACAGGTTTTAAAATTAGTTTATATTGAGGCTTCAGTGTTCATTATGAATGTAAGGATATGCACATACAAATACTGTGCAAATATTGGCAATGTAAAATATTAACAAATAAAAACTGTTGACTTGAATAAAACAACCATACCAATCATACAAGTTCAATAAAGCCCCGGTAAATAAGAGCAATTAGAATTTAGTCTAGATACACGAATTCTTTGGTTTACTCTACAATGTCCACACAGAAGACTACACTTTGCCACCAATAATGTTTAATGACTGAATTACACTGTGTAGATTTACGATACACATCAACAGATATTACAATTTTATTACAATTTCTTTTAAGAAGTGAATTTCCAAAGGAGAAAAGCAAAGCTGCTTGAAAAATAAATTGTTAAAAGGGTAATTGCTCAATTAATACTAATGCTTATAAAATACTTATAATACTAATAAAAGATTTGTTTAGCTCACCCCTTTAATGTTATATATTCTGACCAGCATTCCAACTGCATGTTCATTCAGAATAATTAGCTTCTCAGCTAATCTTTGCTGCATACGAAGGTTTTGAGACATTTTTCATTACAAAGTTTTTAGCCTTCTGGTTTAGTATGAGCTTTTAATTTTGCTATTGGTAATTTACTTCCAATAAATTAGCTAAAAATAATAAAAAGAAAAAGAATAAAAATATTTAGAATATTCTTTCCCTTTATTGTCTCAAATGAAGCCTTATGCCTTAAGTTAAATAAAAGGCTACAAGTAAAAGAATACAAATGTAAATGGAGTTTGAAAAATTATTTAGAAAAATGAGTTTAATGACTATTTACTTTGTTATATACCGTACATACTTGTGTATAAGTTATAATTCGCACGGGTGGATATGTCGCACCCCTAGTTTAAGAATTTTTTTCTTATATGTTGGCATTGACCCGCGCATAAGTTGCACCCAGACTTCCAGGGGTTACACTGTCTTTTAACTTCTAAAAAATGCATACCTTTTAAACATAAAAGTTACTAAATATTCACCCTAATTTGGAAAAAGGCAGGGCTAGATTTATTTTAAACAACCGATCAATAAGCCTACAGACATTAGTGCTATGAGAAAGTAAGGTATCTGTTTCATCTTCTAAGTCCCCTTCCCTACTCAAGTTCCTATCCCATTGTCAAATGACACACACAAAAAATCTTTGAAATGCGTCATTAGACTGAGTGTTGCCTAGACTGAGTGGCGGTGGCATTGACCTAATTACTATTACCATTGTTTGTGTGCTGGCTTTGCGGAGAGTGTGCTAGCTGGCTTTGACATCGACATTAAGCTGTGTATTTTCAACTCCTACATGCAACTAAGGAAAAATGACACACTCTATTGACATTTCACGCATTATTTCTCTATAGATTTCAAAAAAAAAAGTTTGAGTGCAGAATATTTCCGAAGTGTCTTGAAGTGTGTCGATAGGCCGATTGTGGTTTTGGAAACATTGCTAGGACATGCGGACATGGCGCGCACGGTTTTCTTGGAATGCAAAGCACTGCCTTAGTAGGCTATAGGCCTAGTCCTTAGGTCCTAAATAAAACGCATCTTAATCTTATGCTTCTAGTGTACAAACTCATACCTATATTATATGCCGAGAGAGGCTTTTTCACATTTACAATTCTTTCCATAATAAAATTTGCGTTCAATAGGCCTACAAAAAAATGCTGCCTATATGTATAAATAAGCTACGTTTCGACAATACTAAATCGGTTCAAAAGCAAAGGGTAGGCTATGGAGTTTGAAAAACCTAAAATATTTGTCAATTTCAATTTCAGTTAGCCTATATAAAGATAGTATATTTACATCTACGAAAGTTTTTTGAATGTAAAATATAAGCCTAAGCAATAGCCTAGTAATTCTACATCATAACAACCACCAATACGGGTGATATGTGCACCTTAATGACAGAGTAGTGATGTTTTTCGAACTTTAAAAAAACAGTTTTGGCTGTATAAGTCGCACCCTTACTTTTTGTCAAAATTTTGAGAAAAAAACTTATACGTGAGTATATACGGTAAATAGTTAGTCTACTATTTGAGTTGACTTTGTTACTACACATCATGAGTTATGACAAACAAAACATGTTTAATTTAATATTTAGTAAAGTAGGCTACCCATCGGACCAAATTGATCATAGGGCTGGTGAAGCTGCTTTCACCAGTTTCCCAGCCAACTTTGCCTACCCGTAGGCCATCCATTGTTAATTTACATTTTTTTTTATAAATAATATTTAAAATATGATAGCATCAGGATCACCAGAGTCTATGGTCTATGGCATAGAATAGGTAGTCCTTGAGTCTTGAGCTTGGGCTGAAATTCTGTGAAATGTATTGGACTATTGGCGTTAATTTTATATTTATACTTTAAATTTAAACTAAAAACTGTGTGATGTAGGCCCTATGTTTCAAATTTTCAAGTAAAGTTAAAAGTGCCCATTGCCATATACTTATGATATACCATATATTTTATTATATATCATATAATATTAATATTCATTGTGGCCTTGGCCGGGCCTTGGGCCATACGTAGTACCGTAGGCGGCTTAGACTTGGGTCACTTAGGTTAAAGTTAGCACTAAAATTCTAAATTAATTATTAAGACTATAACTACTATAAGAGATTATTAAGAGAGATTAATCAGATACAGATAAACACACATTATGACACATGCATTGTAATAATTTGTAAGGATGATTCCTTTTTTTGACTTATTAAGCGGGACATCCATAGATTCTGATAGTTAGTAATGAAGAGAAATCTGCTACCAGGAAATGTTTTCATTATTTACAGAAAATTATATATGCCGTTTTTTTTTAACCGCACAGACTTGGGTTATTTTATAAAGCTATTTTTTGGTTTATTTTGAAAAACCAAACAAAAAAAATTACGGTACTTTTCAAAATGGCGTCTCTCTAATAAGGAAGAAAAATTTATGCAGTTCAATATCAGAATAATTAACAGAAATGTCTCGAAATATGATGCCTGCCCAACAGAAGTTGGCTGAAAAGCTAACTATTCTTAATGACAGAGGCATTGGAATGCTGACACGGATTTATAATATTAAAAAGGTTTGTAAATTCTGACTAATTTTTAGCAGAAGTAGAAGTACTTCAAGTAGGTATGTGACAATTTTTGTTTTTGAGGCTTCCGATTTGTGTATTAAAAACTGTGACCTGGTTTTATGCAACGCGTTGTGGGTACGTTATTTTAATTAATGTTAAATGAATTATTTTTAATATTTACATTTAAAGGTAAGTGAGATGACGAGGTTCACATATTTCACAACACGCCTGCTATTAATTTTTTAAAAACCTTACAACTGTACTGGTTCAAAAACTAAGCCGAAAAAACGGTTTCAAGTGAAAAAATAATTTAAAATCGTGTAAGTAAATTAAGATCACGAAATCACATCTTATAATTAGATAAAATATGTTAGTTTTTATTGAAAAAATTTGATGAGATTCTATAGGTGGAAATTTATGTTATATGATTGTTATGTGTTCAGGGTGTTAGATCTGGTCTATTATGAAGCCCAGTAATGGCTGCCAAATATCTCGCATCTAATGTCACGTGTTTATTTACCCGTTTCTGATTAGTTAATAACAACTGTTTACATTAGTAACCCTATATATTTCCACTCGTCATTAATTTTTTATAAATATGCCTCTATATTATTATACTTTTTTTTTATACTTCTTTGCAATTAAGCTGAATAAATAGGCTCACGTGTTTTTGTATTATAAAGTCCATAGGCCTATACTGCCTATACTAATTTGTTTGGTAGCTCTTTGTCTTTAAAAGGGGCTGTCTCTTGTCAATTCACAATAATTGTCTTAAGTCTTAGCAGTCTTAGCTCTTAGTAATATTAGGCCTACTAATATTAGTATAAATTATATATTTTTATTAGGCATAGGCGGCACTTAGACTTAGGCCTAGTCGTTATTAGACCCACTAGTACTATGCCCTATGCTGCTATAAAATAAAAGTCATAGTAATATTAAGTGTAAGGCGCCCTAGCCTAGGCCTAGGAGTCTAGGGCTTACATATTGAATCATATTCATATACTAATATATTATATAAACGGAACTGAATATATAGGCCCTACTCTATAATTATAACCTTTAATCTAGAGGCTATAGGCCTTCTCACCTACTGCTATAATTATAGGCCTACACTTCATCAATCAGCTTTAGTCATTTAATATTACTAAATATTAACCTTAGACTTTAGGATAATATTATAATTAGCCAATACTTAACTATACTACCATGACAAGATCCTCTGCCTATAAGGCCTTTACCTTCTATAGGCCAATACTATATAGCCTATAGTCAATAATTTCATATGTCATGATATGTAGTATATAATGTAGGCCTAGTCTAATTAAGTAGACTACTCTTACACTTTGATAAGGCAAGCTAGGGCTTATATAAATTGTTAGGTTATTCCTGTTTTGTTAAATTTTGAGGAAGAAAAAAAGAACGTTTTGACAAAAATGCATTTGATTATATTATGATATATTCTACCTTGAACTTGCTGCAGCTGTTATACAGTGGCCTTTGGACCTAATTGATCATGGGACCAGTGAAGCAGCTTACATCAGTTTCTGTAGCCAGGCTATAGACTTGCTAGGGGATTGTATGGCTAGCACAATGCCCAGACTCCATTACTTTACCTAAACTAAAGTCAGGTTCCCTCCCATCAGAGCTGGTTATGTAATCAAGTCAAATTTACATTTATTTGGATCAATAAAGCAATCTTATCTTATATAGACTCAGGAACACCATCCAGACACAGGAACAAATTGTAAATTATGAAGAAGCAATATAAATTCTGATCTTTGGACAACATTGTGTGGATGTAAAATGTTATTAAGCTTCTATCAACTGTTAAAAAAACTAAATAAGAAGAAGCATGCCTACTTTGACTGAAGTAATGAATAGTGAGATTATCTAATTATTTTATTACTTATACGCTTACTAAATAAATGTCATAACATTTACAAATTTGCACCTAAATAGAATCATAAGAATGAATCCAACACACTGAGGAACATTTTGTGTTGCCCTCATGCACATAAAACATTGGAAAACTTTTTAATTGAATATCACAAAATTTGCATAATCTATCTATATATATATAGAAATATATATAAATAACGTATAAAAGCTAAGAGGACATTCTGTTTGTCTGGCATTGACTAAAAGAGAGCTCAATTTGGTTGAAAGAATTACCCCCTCAACCTATTATAATTATTAAAATATA
Organism: Anisus vortex; assembly: GCA_949126835.1. NCBI lineage: Eukaryota > Metazoa > Mollusca > Gastropoda > Planorbidae > Anisus > Anisus vortex. The sequence continues at coordinate 25,273,118 of OX421498.1, forward strand.
ACCAACAAAATACAGCTTTGAGTTAGAATTATAGATTTGGATATTTATTATGAAATAATGCACACCTGTAACATAGAAATATAATATATATATTATATACCAATAATTATAAAAATATAATTGTAAAATAAGTCTTAGCTGCTTTAAAAAGCTCCTGTTACATTATATTATATTCATTTACTTATGTTGCTTTATCATTTTTTTAAAGTTGTTTTATACCTGTAATTAATTTTTAACTACACTAGTTTTAATTAATTCCGCCGTGAGCTTGTCATCAAATGTCAAATACCGGGTATTATATTTTAATTAATTTTTGTAATGATACAAAAACAACACAGATTAATTATCATTTTAACCATTGGCTTTATGCTCTTTGCAGAGTTATAAAACAATGCCACTGGTTTGATATTCTTGTCAAGTTTTTGAATATTTAGAAAAATGCATATTGATTCTTTTTTTATTATATATATGTAGGCACTTTGATAAAAAATTCAAATTAAAGCTATGTTGTAATAATTATATCCATTCTATAGAGCTTTTAACCAGCAATCCAATGATACTAAATTTGTGAAGATATCTTTACTAGAACAAAAGTTATGAGCAAAAACAACCCCTTATATAACCATTGTAATTAATTTTAAAAATTGTGACCGAAAATATCCAATATTCTCACTATAATGCTCATAACTTCAAAACGGCTAAAGATATTTTGATGAAATTTTCAGAGCTTACATATAAATAATTATGCTTAAAGTATATAATGTTTATTTTGATTTATTGCATGAAAATTATTTTTTTTAAATTATTATTAAGCAGCAGGGGTTGCACAAAAATGAAAAACGACTAGTGTCTAGACCGATCAAAATTGTTTTATTTTGATTGCTAAAGCATTTAACTGTTATAAAACATATGCATAAAAACTTGGAAAATGTCAATATACTATCAATATAAATATATCACAGTTAAGAATTAATAAGAGACATGAAAAAATTAAATTATATTAAAATTAAGCTATAAATAATAAAATGAGAAAGTATTAATTAGACTCCATTATTTGCATAGCCTACTACAATCATTTAACAATAATATATTCACCAAATGAATACATTATAAACAAGGCAATATTAACTCATTTTAAACAAAATTTCTTGTTTATTTATATTGTGAGGAACTTTCATCAGTTAGATAACCACGTCTCTGAAAATGAAAAAGATAGAAATTTGTGAAAATTTAATGACAACTAATTTTATTAAGAAATCTGAAAAGGAACGAATCCTGACAAACAATACAAGTATTTAAGAAATATATCTTCTGTCAGCTAGCTGCAGAGCTGTTAAATCTTTTGCTGTGCCATCCTGATTTTAGAATGCCTCACACAGGTGCCGGGCAAACAATTGAAAACTCTCGAACAGCATTGTTTGAACACGAGTCACCGGAGACACCCAGAAAAAAAAATATAGTAAAAAGATATGTGTTTATAATTTATTCAACACCAGCACTAACAAACATTTCATCAAATGGAGCGATGATCTCATCAGCTCATGCTATGTCTTGTTCCAGGCAAATTTGACTTTCCTCTCCATGTAACCAACTGTTAGTGACAAATAAATTGACTTGTATTTTATTATGTGATATTTTTTCTATTTTAAAATAAACTTACCATTCCAGGTGCTTTAGTATGTACTTCCTTGTTTTATTGAATAATGTAATTCAAGGCCATCACAATGACAGCGTCTTTGAATTCTTTCAAAACATAATCTGTCGATAAATCATATTTTTACTATTAAAAATAATTTACAAGATTTTTATACAGTTTGTATTTCTAAATGTATTTAATTAAGTGATAGTATTGCATAATAAGTAAACAACTTACCAACCCAGGTGCTTCACTGTGTCCGTTATTGTTTTATTGAATGTCGGCCGAGGCCCTGTCACTGTCATCTTTGAATTCTCTCCAGACGCTGTCGATAAATCATATTTTTACTATTAAAAATAATTTACAAGATATTTATACTGTTTGTATTTCTAAATGTATTTAATTAAGTGATAGTATTGCATAATAAGTAAACAACTTACCAACCCAGGTGCTTCACTGTGTCCGTTATTGTTTTATTGAATGTCGGCCGAGGCCCTGTCATCTTTGAATTCTCTCCAGACGCTGTCGATAAATCATATTTTTACTATTAAAAATAATTTACAAGATTTTTATACTGTTTGTATTTCTAAATGTATTTAATTAAGTAATAGTATTGCATAAAAAGTAAACAACTTACCAACCCAGGTGCTTCACTGTGTCCGTTCTTGTTTTATTAAATGTCAGCCAGGGCCCTGTCACTGTCACCTTTGAATTCTCTCCAGACGCTGTCGATTTTAATTTATATTTTGTTGTATATATTTGTATTTATAAACGATTTCCATGAGAACCAATAATTATAATTATATATACATGTATACAAATAAAAGCAAATCCCACCTTATTATTATAGTAGTATGTTGTATATATAGTAAAATAAATTTTAATTATAAACCTAAAGTAAAGGACAATAGACCCGTATTTGTAAGCCAGTGTAAATTAAATAAATAAAAAATGATAACCCCAATAATTTTTAGAAGGAAATTAGAAAAAAAAGAAGTAAAAGGCTGATAAAATTTAATTCTAATAAGATTTAATTATCAATTGTGGAAAGAAGAGGCATCCCGAATGTGAAACTAAAAGAAAATTATTACGATAGGGTAGGCCTATGGCTGTTGACCATTAAATAGACATTATAAAATGCCAATACAAATTTTAAAATATTATCAAAATATATTTTAGCTATTCCTTTTGTGAATATTATAAATTTCATTATCAGATGGTTTAAAATAAAGACAGATAACAAAAGATTTTGTAGCAGGGGTTAAGAAAATCAATAAAAATGCGATCGCAAATGGCTACATTCAAGCCACTTCCGGCATTACCGACTCGCTTTTGATTTTTTTTGGATAAGACATGGTCACTAGAGTTATCGATAAAATCATATTGCGATCACGCATTGTGATGCAAATTCACAGAATTATGTATTTGATAATAAGGAACGCGACCGTGTTAAAATTAAAGGCGACCGAAAATTGCTGTAAAAAATAAAGAATGGTAACTTACCGGTAGTTTCCAAAACAGAAGGGCTCTCTTGTGAATAGAACGAATGTGTTGAAACACAAAGCCAAATGAAGCTTATCTATCCCTTAATCGTGTAGAAACAATGAAAACCGTATGTTTGGGGCGCATTTTAGCGAAAATCCACTAATTGAACACATACCCGTTCCACTCGACTTAAATATCGGTTCAAAAATCGATCGTTTCCGGTGACCAGGAAAAATAGGTCAAAAGTCGGAGTTCGAAAGTACCTAATATATGTATTTAAGTTGTCATTTGTAGTGAAATTTTTTTTTTTTTAGATATTATTTTAAAATATATATGCTATAGCTTAATAGATCTCCTCTTTAGCTTTCTTTTGGTATCAAGTTTGTTAAAATTTGTTAAAATTTGTAGAAGTTATAGCACTAAAAAGTTGAAAAAATCAAAACTAGGTCACAGTTTTCCTTAACAAATCCTTGTAAAAAATGGGGTACATTTTTCAGTGTAAAAAAAATCGTAACTTTTTTATTTTTCGTCAGACAAAAATAATTTTGGTATCATTGCAAAGGTCTTTTGACGCAGCTTCTAATGATGTACTCATTTTTTAAATCACATTAATTTTATTTTTTTTGTCACGTCCCTACTTCAAGTAGGTAGACTAGACAAGTATAAAGTTAGTTTAGGTTTAGGTATGTGGGATGAAATTTTCAAAATGAATAAATAATATTTTGCTATATATCATTGGCAAGGGCTCAAAGAGATGATTCCAACGGTATATCATTTATTGAAATCGGATCATAAATAAATAAAAAGTTTTTTTACTGACGAAATTTTAGTAGCAAAGACAAAGTATTGAAGGAAGGAAAACTGAAGCTCACTTACTAGTTACTAGTCTAGTAATTTTGTACTCAAACAGTCATAACTTTTTTATTTGTGTACCGATTTGAAATCAATAGGCAATAGGTATCAAATTAAAGGCCATCCCAGGGCCATACATTTATAGATAAATTAGTGTAGAAATGCTTATTACAAACTTTTTACGGAGTGATTATTCGCACAGTTCTTCATATAACGCTAAGCAGATAACGCTCGGTGTTATTCGAAGATTCGCACAGGTCTTCATAATCGGTTGTCTTTCCCTATTGGCCTATATATACTGTTTATTGTTAAAGTTGAACAAGATTTCGTGGCCTAATGGTTAGTGCTGTCAGCTGGCAACCGGGGTGTCGCAGGTTCGACCCCAGCCGTCTCCACTTTTTTTTTTTATTTATTTATTATTATTATTATTCAATTTGAGTACAACGGGATACGTATATACGGTAAATACATGAATATTTTGGTTGTAAGTAGCCTTTAGTCATTGTCAGCCAGAAAATACAATAGGTGACTCGACCTAAGCCTAAGCCTAAATTCCTAAATGATACTTTTTCTTACGATAAATGATGGTATGATAGGCCTAGTCACAGGCCTAGTGATAATAATAATAGTTCTAAAGTGTGCGCAAATGTCTATTTCAAAAGACAATTGTGCTTGAGTACAAATGGTTATTTAATATTGTTTTAAGTGTGCTGAAAGACAGAAATTATGAAATCAAGTAGCCTAAATTTCCATTTATTTGGATCAATAAAGTAATCTTATCTAATACCGCGTGCCACGGATGAGCGTAGGACGCAATAATCTTCTTTATAGAAGGAGCGTCTGTAATGTATAAGATAAGATAATTAATTCAAACAAAAAGGTTAGGCCTATTTAGCCAGATGTTAGTAGCCTATTAGTAGGAGGGTCGAAAGGCCTACTTCAAGTCAAATTCAAATAGGGTTAGTTAGGCCCTGTTAGGTTAGGGCTTTATTTTTATCAATAAATACCTCCTTCTAGCTAGGAATATGATCCTAAATAATAGACTTTAGGTAAGTTTAGGCCTATCTAGCCTATAGATTAGTAGGCCTATAGGCTACTATAACTATAAGATAATAAGTATAGGCCTAAGTTAATATAAGTCAAGTCATAAGTAGGCATATAGCCTAACTCTCACAATTGTTCGAAAATTTGGGTCTGCCGTTAACACTCGGCGTTTTTTGAAAATTTGGGTCTTCCGATAACGCTCGGCGTTATTCGAAGATTTGGTTCTTCCGATAACGCTCGGCGTTATATGAACAGTTCTTCGAATAACGCTTCCCGTTAAACTTTTTATAACATGACATTTGGATAAAATTGGACATTTCATAACGAGTATGAGTAGGCCTACATAATTCACTAAAACAGTCATAACTTTGTCAATTGTTTACCTAATTGCACAATATAGGTATCAAATTAAAGGCCACACCAAGGACCATACATTTATAAATAAATCAGTGTAGAAATGCTTATTACATACTTTTTATAACATGACATTTGGATAAAATTGGACATTCGACGTTGTAAGACGAGTACATAATTCACTCAAGGAGCCATTTACATAAAATAAATTTTGTGCATTTTTTTGTAACTACCGTATTTGCACAATAGGCCCCTGCAGGTATCAAATTAAACTCCATAAAAAAGGCCATTCCTGTATACATGAATCACCTTTACATGTCTTATTATTTTTTTATAACATGAAATTTGATGAAATTATATATTTTATATGTAGGCTCAAAGAGTCAAAAAGTGAAAAAAAAAATTTTTTTCAATCTCAACCTCTCTACTTGTTAAATTAAAAAAAAATGTGTTTTAATGAAATCCTTTCAAACAAGAAGAAATGGTAGGCCTATATTATAATTTTAAGGTAAGTAGCCTAAATATATATATTATATCAAACAGTCAAAACTTTCTACATTTTATTTATTTACCAAATTAAAACAACTAAAAGGGCACTTTTTAGACATTATAAGGCCATACGATATATAATTCAATATTTTACTGGCATTTCTAATTGTAGCACCTCATCCCTATTTATAAAGATTATTAGTCAAATAAATGAGTTGATCCTCCTCTCCACCCCCCCCCCTCCATTTTTGTTCATCTCTCTCTCCTACTTTTACTGATATTGCCTCCCTTCTCCCAACCACAATGATCACTATCCTCTTAAAATATTACAAATTGGTTGGTGAAGAAAACAAAGTGAGCCCCATCTCCCCCTTCACATCATCTCTCTCTCCTGCTTTAATTGACAATACATGAAAAAAAATGATGCACCCCCCCCCCCTTACTGATGAGATAGTCCCCCTTCTGTACCCCCCCCCCCCAACCTCCATTCCCCTTAAACTATTACAAGTCAATGAAGAAATAATCCTGCTTTTTACTGATGATAGTCCATTGCTGTAGACCCCCCACTCCCTCAACCCCCACCCCCAATATTACACCCCCCACTTCCTCAACCCCAACCCCCAATATTACACCCCCCACTCCCTCAACCCCCACCCCCCAATATTACACCCCCCACTCCCTCAACCCCCACCCCCAATATTACACCCCCCACTTCCTCAACCCCAACCCCCAATATTACACCCCCACGTCCTCAACCCCCACCCCCCAATATTACATCCCCCACTCCCTCAACCCCCACCCCCCAATATTACACCCCCACTCCCTCAACCCCCACCCCCAATATTACACCCCCCACTTCCTCAACCCCCACCCCCCAATATTACACCCCCCACTTCCTCAACCCCAACTTCCAATATTACACCCCCCACTTCCTCAACCCCCACCCCCAATATTACACCCCCCACTTCCTCAACCCCCACCCCCAATATTACTATGTGTAGAAGTATAAAAAAATGCCCAGCTCCCTTCATCCCCTCTCCCTCAGCTTCTACCATATCACAAAAAAGTTTGCATGCCCATGTTAACTGGAACAGACTGTCACTGGCAGACAAGGTTGGAGAGAAAACACACATACACACACACTAGTTTCTACACATACACAGTTAAAAGAGCTTTAAACTTGGTATTGGTATTAGATCTGTAGGCTATCAATTTATTCTAGTCTAGGCTTAATGAAATTTAAGTTTCCCTAAGTAATAAGTCAAGACGTATTTTATGTGATATTTGAATCAATTAACTTAATTACTATCCCTAAGCCCTAAGATTGTCAGATTTACAATGACAAATCACATAGGACATTGTTATTTTACAAAAATAATTGTTTCTATAATATTGCGAATATCTGCGATCTAGTTGGCAGATTTAACCAATCACGTATTTGGAAAATAGGCCTCCTCCCCCCAAGTGACCTAAATATGACGTGAATGAGCTAAGATATGAGCTAAGATACGGACAGTTGATTACATTCTTGAGACTTAAAATTGAATATGTGAGACGTTGATGATTGTGATGAAATTTGGCAGGTAGAGAGGAAAGATGTTTTAAAATTATAAAAAATAGTTTTGAACAAGTAAAGAGAATATCTTCAATATTTATTTTAAGTTTGAAATGTAACACAATTTTCAATACAACAAAATACCATTAAAAAAACAAAAACTGTAAAAAAAATAACACAATCGAAGTTGGTTAACATAGTAATGTTTATCAAACAATTCAGTTCAATGTAAAATGTTTTAAATTAAATTTACATATGCCTTATAAAGATACCCATCCTATGGCAGAAGTTAAAAAATCCGGAACAGCTTTTCGGACCAAAAAAAAACAAAACAAAATAAAAAGTTGGCTTCACACATACCTAGTTAGTTGAAGTAGTCAGTATTGCCAGTAGTGGCCAAGCCCAAGCCTTGGGATATTATTATTTATTATATATTATTATATTGAACATATTCATATTTAGGTAATTATTTAACTGTTAACTGCGTTAGCCCACGAGTTTTTTTTGGTTTTGTAATTGGCTGCCGCTATTCGGACCCAGCATGAAATGGCTATTCAGCTATTCTGACCCAGCTTCAGTCAGAATTCCTTAAAACTTAAAACTCATAACAAACATCAAAAAAGAGGGAAACAAACACAAAATATATTTGTTTTACCATATATATTATAGGCAGTGTCTATACGTCCGGCGCGCCTGACGTATAGCGCTGGAGATATACGTCCGGCCACCTAACCGGACGTATAGCGCGGAAGATATTTGTCTGGCAACCGGACGAAATATTGCGGGAGATATTCTTCCGGCGAGCACGTCACGTGACTGTCGGACACATTATTTGGAATTCGGAAGATATTATTCCGGTGGGCTTGTTATTTGACCACCCAACTACAAGTACAAACGAGAGACGTAGAGCGTATTGATATTAACAGATTTATAAAGAAATGGGCATTATGCCTAATAATTAGCCTAATAGTCTAATTATTAGTTTAATACTTTGAATGGATACATTGAATGAGATTGTTATGTCCACCCACATGCATAAATGAATGGCTTATAATCGTAATTGAAATTGTAGCGCAAGTCAAGATGTTTACTAATGACTTTAATAAACTACTAAATAAATTGTTAGGTAATGACATTTAACAAGTTTTCTAAAGAAATAGGTTATAGGCATTAGGATTAGGCCTAACAGTCGAATTTTTATTTCTTTGATACTTTGAATGAAACTATGTCCACCCACATGAATAAATGAAGGGTATTCTCGTATTGAACTAAAAATATCTCGTTTTACTGTATTTGAATTTTTAAAAAAAAGATGGTGATACCTGGTGTCGAACCTGCGACACACTGGTTGCCAGAACACGGTACTGACCACAAGGCCACAATACCTTGATTATAACATACAACAAATAGTAATTAACCAACTCGGACAAGAATAAACGATTATGTGCATGCGCCAGTAGCCGTGTGCTTTTTAAATTATTTGGTCGGTCACGTGACTTGGGTCGTCGGGCGCATATCTGGTGCATTATTTGTCCGGTCACCGGACGTATATCTCCCGCGCTATACGTCCGGTCGCCGGACGCGCAGACACTCCGTATATTATAACACCAAATCTATCCCTATCCTTTATAACCTAACCGATACTTTTACCAAAAATACTACAAAGTAACAAAGTCATCCCTATATAAACTAATTGATACTAACTATTTATCACTAAGTCTATCGGGTCCAAATAGCCACTTCGTTTGTAATTTTGAAGGAAAGATTTTTAAATGCCCATGCCAAATTCACATGAATCAACTTCAAGCCATTAAATTTAAATGTCTTGCAAATGATATTTAGACTTAACTTAGAAAAAAGAAAAAAATAATTTTTAAATGCGATTTTTTAGTTTTTTACTATTAATGTAGCATAAACAACACCATTTTGGCTAGTGACTTTACAGGGTCACAGGGGAGAAGAGTTACCATCCCTAACCTATATAAATTAACAGATATTAACCATGCACTATTAAAATTAATGAAATGTTTAAAGACCAATTGAAGAGGTTTTTCTCAAAGGGACGAGATTTGGAATGGCTTCATACAGAAGTGACGTTTGAGAAAGGAAATAAATAAACAAAACTTGACGCTATAAATCTATATTTGACCATATTGTTAGAAAAAAGAACCGGGAATAGATTCAAAACACGTGACATTATTCACTTTTCCTAGTCAAAATCCCTTCTCTTACGTCACTTTCCTATGTTGCCGTAAATTAAACAGCTCAAATAGCTACGAGATTTTTTTATACATTTGAAAATCACTAACCAGGAAAATAAAAGCAGAAATATGTTTTTGAATGTTTATCATTCATACAACTTTTATTTTTCCCAAAGTCACAATAAGATGCCCACAAAAAATTTTTTTCTTTTGAAAAAAAAAATGTTTTAAAAACTCCTTAATTTTTATTGCACATCAGAGTACTGGATATAAAAATAGATTTATCTTTATCTATGTTAATTTGCAAAACTTTTAATTTAAGTTAAAAATATATTTCTTTTCATGAAAATAAATTTTAATAAATGCTTAGCTGAAGAATTCATTTTATTAACAAAACTTGTTCTTTCTCGTATCTGTAAGTAACGATCGCGTTTTGTAACGCATGATTCATATTGAAAAAAATGTTTGCTGAAACACTATTAACACATTTATTTTCAGATTTATCTTCCTTTTAGAAAATCTTTGAAAAAGAATAATACTATTTTCTTTCTCCAAAAAACAAAGTTTGTAAGCAGCTGCTGACAAATTTCCTAGCTACAATAAAAATAATTGTCATAGATTTAAGTCAAGCTAGAATTTTTACATGAATTTGTATGTTAAAATAGATGTTTACTCCATTTTCCCACATTGACAAGCATTACATCCAGCTAAATTATTTCTTAGATGTTGGGTAGTCCAGAAAACAAGCCTTCCTTTCTGACTGACAAAGCTCTGCAGCCTGCCATTGAGAAAGTCCTTCTCAAAAAGTTTCCTTTGTATGATACGAAAGCAAGTCAGGTATGCAACTATCTTATCAACTATCTTAGCACTTCTTATTGTTACAACTTGTAATATCAGGGTTCAAATATATTTTGTATTCTGATGAAGCCTTGAAATCTGCTTGCTGGCACCTGGGCTAGGGGCTCCACTTGTTGTCAGCTTTCGCAGCTCCTTCCATGATGCGATTACTATTAGTCCAACAAAATTTTTTGTTTCAATAGTCAATAGTAGACTCAAGATTCATACAGGAAAATATTATATTTACAAAAAGCTGTGCAAGAACTAAAAACTCGTTACAATATATATACTATCATTTATTTTGAACTCAAGTTACAATATACTATCATTTATTTAGAACTCAAATTACAATATACTATCATTTATTTAGAACTCAAAAGTTACTAGATCTATATACTATCATTTATTTAGAACATTATTTTGTTAATCTAAAAGCTGATAGATGTCAGATGTTACTTATTACTTATAATGACTTTCATTATTCTATGTTTCTCACTAAACACAGCTGTCAGCAGTCAATGGACTGAAAGCGGACATCATTAAAGGATTGTCCCTTTACTATCACACTTTTGTTGACATTCTAACCCTAAAGGTAATTTGAGAAAATTAAAGGTTTTTTTATGACAATATCTTATCTGTTATTTATGTTTTATAAATTATTAGAACTAGCTTAAACAAAAGGCAATTATGAATTTAAAAAAAGGTTAGAAAAACATGAGACAGTTATGAATGCAATATTAGAAAAACATGAGACAGTTATAAATAAAATAGGTTTGAAAAACATGAGACAGTTATGAATGCAATATTAGAAAAACATGAGGCAGTTATGAATGCAATATTAGAAAAACATGAGACAGTTATGAATGCAATATTAGAAAAACATGAGACAGTTATGAATGCAATATTAGAAAAACATGAGACAGTTATAAATGCAATATTAGAAAAACATGAGACAGTTATAAATAAATTAGGTAAGAAAAACATGAGACAGTTATAAATAAAATAGGTTAGAAAAACATGAGACAGAAATGAAGACAATAATTTAGAAAAACATTAGATGGTAATAAATAAAATAATTTATAAAAGCATGAGGCATTTAAGAATAAAATAACCTATCAAATTAAACTATTCTTAACCCCTCAGGATCATATTGTTGATCTTCTGACAACTATTGATGCGTGTCAAGTTCAAATGGACATTGTAAGTTTATGTTTATTTCAAATTGTTTCATGTATAAGTACATGTCTTTTTTTTAAACTATAAATTTTCCAATTTTCATTTAGATACAGTATACACATGTACTCGTGTATAAGTCGCACCGGTGGATAAGTCGCACCCCTAGTTTAAGATTTTTTTTCTTATATGTTGTCATTGACCCGCGCATAAGTCGCAACCCGACTTCCAGGGGTTACACTGTCTTTTAACTTTTAAAAAATGCATTCCTTTTAAACATAAAAGTTACTAAATATTCACCTTAATTTGGAAACTTTCTTTAACTCATTCAACCTGATCGGCCGCTGGCAGCGGCCGAGCCGACTATCCATTTTGCCGATCGGCCGCTCAAAATTCCTTATTTATTTCGTTTTTCTCCTAATAGATGTTTTTCACTGCTCAAATGGCTTATGGGATCGCTTGAGCGGCCATTTTAAAAGTATTTTTATTCTACACATGGAAGCAAATAGTGGGCTAGAAATTTTATTAATATTTTTTTTCAAACTATATGCCGTGCGATTGTATTTGTTTTTATGGCGGACTATGGTGGGCTTCGCTTCTGTTGACTTCAAATTAAGATCAATCTATGTTTCTAAATAGTTATTTTGATAATAATGATTCGATGGACAGTGCATTTCAGTTTTAACTTCAAATAAATCGGAAAGTGATTTAAAGTCTAATAATACTAGAAGTAGAGAAGCAAAATGTATGAGGAGTGGGCGTCACCCTATTGGGGTCATAGTAAGCCTAAACGACCTAGCATTACTAAAACTGCATTCGTAGCCCTCATACAAGCTCAAAATGTTTTCTGTTAAATGTTATTTATTCGTAGTGTATATTCTATAACATTGTGCAAAATTGTGTTAAAATTGGATGGCTGTATTTTTCAAAACCGCCCTTAAGTTATTTTTTTCATGAATTTTTTTTTATCTTCATAAACACCCTGTGCTAGAATGTAAATAACTTTTAGTAATTAATAAATTATCAAATTATTTTTATTTCTTCATTTAGTTTATTGTATTGCCAACATTTTTGTATCAGATATGTCTATGTTTAGAATTATAATAAGCTAGCTATATTGATTTTTAACACACATGTATGTGAAAAAAATGTTGAAAGTTCAATAATTCCGGCAAAACAAGGAAAATAACCCCGGTCTTATTGAGTTAAAAATGGTTTCAATCAAGCAGAAAGCAAACATAATCAAATAGATATAGGACATTGCTAGGACATGAGGACATGGCTAAAGGCTAAACACTGCCTTAGTAGGCTATATGCCTAGGCCATAGGTCCTAAAGAAAACGCATCTTTATCTCAAGCTACTAGTGTACAAGCTTATACCTATTTTATAAAGCAATTTGCCTTCTATAGGCCTACAAACAAATGGCGCCTTAAACTTATAGATACGCTATGTATCGGCAATACAAAAGCAAAGGGTAGGAGGTTTGAAAAACCTAAAATATTTGTCAATTTCAATTTCAGTTTTATAAAGATTGTATATTTACACCTACGAAAGTCTTTAAAATATAAAATGTAGGCCTAATCAATAGCCTAGTAATTATACATCACTACAATCAACTATAGGGGTTATGTAGGAAACTTTATGAAAGAGTAGTGATATTTTTTTAACTTTTCAAAAAAACAATGTTGGGTGTATAAGTCGCACCCCTACTTTTTGTCGAGATTTTCGGTAAAAAATGTGCAACTTATACGCAAGTAAATACGGTATATAAATAAAATTATGAACTATCTTTTCTTTTCAGACTTTAAATTACGATTTAACCAAAACATACTTGGACCTGATCATAACCTATATGTCCATCATGATCTTAATGTCTAAAGTGGACGATCGAAAAACTGTTTTGGCTCTTTACAACTGTGCACATGAGTTCATGCAAGGAAAAAGGCAAATAGCATTAACTTCATTTCACTGTACCAGGGACAAATAGCATTAACTTCATTTCACATTATTGTACCAGGGACAAATAGCATTAACTTCATTTCACTGTACCAGGGACAAATAGCATTAACTTCATTTCACTGTACCAGGGACAAATAGCATTAACTTCATTTCACATTATTGTACCAGGGACAAATAGCATTAACTTCATTCCACATTATTGTACCAGGGACAAATAGCATTAACTTCATTTCACATTATTGTACCAGGGACAAATAGCATTAACTTCATTTCACATTATTGTACCAGGGACAAATAGCATTAACTTCATTTCACTGTACCAGGGACAAATAGCATTAACTTCATTTCACTGTACCAGGGACAAATAGCATTAACTTCATTTCACATTATTGTACCAGGGACAAATAGCATTAACTTCATTTCACTGTACCAGGGACAAATAGCATTAACTTCATTTCACATTATTGTACCAAGGACAAATAGCATTAACTTCATTTCACATTATTGTACCAGGGACAAATAGCATTAACTTCATTTCACATTATTGTACCAGGGACAAATAGCATTAACTTCATTTCACATTATTGTACCAGGGACAAATAGCATTAACTTCATTTCACATTATTGTACCAGGGACAAATAGCATTAACTTCATTTCACATTATTGTACCAGGGACAAATAGCATTAACTTCATTTCACTGTACCAGGGACAAATAGCATTAACTTCATTTCACTGTACCAGGGACAAATAGCATTAACTTCATTTCACATTATTGTACCAGGGACAAATAGCATTAACTTCATTTCACTGTACCAGGGACAAATAGCATTAACTTCATTTCACTGTACCAGGGACAAATAGCATTAACTTCATTTCACATTATTGTACCAGGGACAAATAGCATTAACTTCATTTCACTGTACCAGGGACAAATAGCATTAACTTCATTTCACATTATTGTACCAAGGACAAATAGCATTAACTTTATTTCACATTATTGTACCAGGGACAAATAGCATTAACTTCATTTCACATTATTGTACCAGGGACAAATAGCATTAACTTCATTTCACATTATTGTACCAGGGACAAATAGCATTAACTTCATTTCACATTATTGTACCAGGGACAAATAGCATTAACTTCATTTCACATTATTGTACCAGGGACAAATAGCATTAACTTCATTTCACATTATTGTACCAGGGCCACAATTTTAATTTTAGCAAATTACACTTGCAAATAGCATAAACTTCATTTCACATTATTGTACCAGGGCCACAATTTTAATTTTAGCAAATTAGACTTGCAAACAGCATAAACTTTTCCCAAAATGCCTAGATATTGCATTTTATCACAATGAATTAATGAATAAAAAAAAAGATTTTGCAATATTCTGTGGTGCCCCACCAAAGACACAGAAGCACACCCTAAAGAACACTTTTGGAAAAACTGCTATAAACTCTTAAACTTTAGAGTTGCTTGTAACATAATAACATTAGATTAGTTGCTTGTAACATTAGATTAGAAGATGGTGTAAACAGAAAATGCAAGTATTTGTTTTTAACTTTTGCATCTGTGCAATATTTATCCACCTTGAGAATCAGTGATCTTTTAGTTTTGAATGTTGTATAGATAAAGAAAAAAAAATGATTGAAGAAATTATTTACAATGTGAAAGCAAACAAAACATACTTGCATGTAATTTTTTCAGAACATCAGATTTATTCAGCTCCCCCACCACCTTCACTACCTCCAAACCTAAATCTTTCAGTAACTGTCAATTTTCTACAGTTATATTTATAGTCTCCATATGTCAGGAGAAACTTTGATCATGCAATGTAACATTTTGGTCTTGTAGCATTAGCAAAATAAATGTTGAGGCTAGGTTTTGGACTGAACTTATAGCATTAGCTAGAGACAGAAAGATTTTGTTATGGACAATTTGAGCCTGTGTAACTGAGACCTTTTTTATTGAGATAGACAGTCCTGTAGGATTAATTCTTATCACTAAATAAAACATCATTTTAAAAAGAATTAAGTGATGGAGTATTTACCAAAACATTTTCATAAGTTCTGACTTAATCTCTTAGTTTAGTTCATGACCTTTGGTCTCAGTTTAGTTCATGACCTTTGGTCTCTTCACTCTTGTATCATCCAGTCAATTTTAGAAAACCTTTTATAGATAATTATGTTCTAATTTGTTGAATTAGATATGATATGTGCTATACTAAAGCCATTTTTAATTCAGTAATCCTTCATTTTTAATGGTGAAACATTGCAAGGATGGTACTTACATATTTTAACATTTGTTCTTTTTATACAGTGACCAAGCCTACCACAGATTAGGTCAGATGTTCCTAGAATATGATCCTCCAATGAAAAAGCTTGCAGAAGAGTTTGTGCCTCACTCAAGAGTGAGTAGATGAAGTTTAAAAAACATAGAATTAAATTTAAGTCGGAATTTAATTTCATTACTTTGCAGTACTCTTTCCAACTTCGGTGAAATTGTTGAATTCAGTTTCATTACTTTGCAGTACTCTTTCCAACTTCGTTGAAATTGTTGAATTCAGTTTCATTACTTTGCAGTACTCTTTCCAACTTCGTTGAAATTGTTGAATTCAGTTTCATTACTTTGCAGTACTCTTTCCAACTTCATTGAAATTGTTGAATTCAGTTTCATTACTTTGCAGTACTCTTTCCAACTTTGTTGAAATTGTCACTAGTTTGAGTTACTTTTTAGGACATAAATGTAATTTTTTCTTGATCATAGATGTGTCCTACTAATTACTGAATATTTATAACAGCATTTAAACCATTTCCTAAATGAAGGTTTATTTTCTCAGATCTAGTTTTACTCGACTATCAGAAAATGGGTTGTATTTTTTTTTTTAAATGTTATAATTTCCTTTTCTAGGAAATAAGTTGTTCATTTGCATAATGTGCTGAAATAAGTTGTTCATTTGCATAATGTGCTGAAATAAGTTGTTCATTTGCAAAATGTGCTGAAATAAGTTGTTCATTTGCATAATGTGCTGAAATAAGTTGTTCATTTGCATAATGTGCTGAAATAAGTTGTTCATTTGCAAAATGTGCTGAAATAAGTTCTTCATTTGCATAATGTGCTGAAATAAGTTGTTCATTTGCATAATGTGCTGAAATAAGTTGTTCATTTGCATAATGTGCTGAAATAAGTTGTTCATTTGCAAAATGTGCTAAGCCAATAGAAACAGATTTCTACAGAAATTATTTTGTGCATCTCAATTTAGCATCTTTTTATAGACGCATCATATATTCTTTCAAATATATTAATACTTAGAGCTTTTTGAAGTTTGAGCTAAAGACCAGTGTATATATATATAAATAACAATATTATTGAAGGCAGTGGAGAACTCTTCTGTTTAAAAAAAAGTGACTTAGCACCTTTTGAAAGCTGAATATTTAATATTATCTTATTAGCCTAAACAAAAAGTGTAAAAAAAAATGTGATTCTTAATTAGTATATTGTATTAATAATCATAATTATTGTGTTTAATGAATTTTAGTCTATTATTTTAAATACTATTTTATTAATTGGCTAGGTAAATGAAAGAAAAAAATTGTTTGCTTGTATTTTTGATAGCATTTGATGCCAGCTCTCATGTCCTTGCACAAAGTTTATCCCACTCGAAACCTCACAGCGGAAATGATGAGAAATCTACAAATTCTTTCCATACTCTCTGAGCCTGCTAAAATGTCAAGTGTTCCTGCCACTGATATGGTTAGACTTGATTCCACTTTAAACTAACAAAAAAAAATATTTTTTAATAATGTAATATTTTATGTTGTTTACCATTTCACCACTAGAATCGCTCTGAGTTGTTTTGTTTCTGATAGCAATGCAGTTTTTAAAAACTTAATAAAAGTATTTTTAAACTCTGAACAAAGAGAGCGATAGAGATGCTATTTTTACAAGTTTGTTTGGTATTATTAGCTGAATTCTTTAAAATAAAGCATTTTTAGTGCTAATTCTACACAAATTGATGGCATTTTGGAAATATTTAGAGATGCATTGGGCTGGGTTTATGAGGGAAAGGCCTTATTATTTTGATAATTCCAAGATAAGAGTGATATTGAAAGCATAGAGGTTGAATAGGCTTTGAATAGGAGGATTTGAGTTCCATAGTAGGATTTCTAAATTTCATGACAAACTATCGCAACTGAAAGACGTATGCTCAGTGGATTGTATTATTTTCACTTTTATTTATCAGTTTATTGTCATCTGTTCTGATTTGAATTAAACTTAATATTTTTAAATTTTAACTATAAAGAATTAAATTTAGTTGCTTTAATGGTTGATTTTAAGTGAGTATTTAACCTTTTGCCCCTTAATTAGT